>JAQISU010000174.1:1102500-1305000 GCA_029339505.1 Unio delphinus
AAGCAGTCGAACATAATTCGAAGAGAAAAAAACACATTTATCAGAGGCTCCTATATTCCTTTTGGAGCTAGCTCTCATGCTTTTAGACTGTAGAAGAATCGACTTGGAAACCAAACGAAATGCGTGTTGTGCCAAATACAGGAGAATGGTTAGTCACAAAGCAACAGTGTCATAATACAAGCTGTATCAATTTCTAGCTGAAGAATAATATTAGTAAGTTGTCTTTAACAACAAGTCATCTGGATTTACAATAATTGATTTCCTGAGGACAATAAAGATGTTTGAAAGAAACTGATCTGTTTTTAATTAAACAGATACTCTTCAGCTAACAGTGTACATTTAAATACGGAGGGAATTAGGAAATCGGGGAGAAAATTTGATAAATTCAACACTTAGATCTGAAAAGCTATTCTGACGTTTTATAGATTGATGTGCCTCTATTGAATACCCTCTAACAACGGCACAGGATGGATCAATTAAAACAATTCTTGGTCGATCGCTATTTGCCGATGATGAATGAGATACTTGTGGCAAAATAGATTCGTGTACCGTTGTTTCCGATAGTTCTGCCCTGTGCCTCGTTTAAACATAAACCATAATTAACAAGCTTACCTGTTTTCCATCAGGACACATTTGCAGCACTTCATTCGATATTTTAATATAAAATGAATAGGTTGGAAGATTAGTTTCGAATAATCTTCTTTTCGATCGATGCGAAAAATGAGACGTATGAACTATATAAATTACATGCAATATGATATTAACATCGGATTATTCAAACCGTTAGTTAAGATGATCATTAACTAGCTAATATTATTTATGCACACCAGTTATAACTTGAAGTCTTGATCATATATTTGGCTGCCGTCGAATTCATGTTGTGGAGTGTCTTTACGGAGATCTATACGTTTCAAATATAAACACACTTTTTTTAATTTAATGACTGCTTCATATCAAACTAGATAAGTACCGCCGGTTTTTTTTTCAAGGCCGAACAGTTCCATTCAGGTATTATGGGTCTGCGAACAAAATGCAGAAACAATTATTTTTTATTTTTACCTTCGACAAAGCTTGCTAACGTGCAAAAACTACGCATTTACTAAACTGAAGAATTGACAAAGGAGATACTCCGCTTAGCAAGGCATAAGTTTACGTTTTTGATATTTAAAAACCATAAAAAGCGCATATTATTCAGAATTTTACTTTGTTTATCCTACAAACAAGGTATTTATTCGATTGAACTTAACGTGCCATGAGGAGAAAAAACGAACCTCATTTGAAATTCTTTTGTTTTTGTTTATTTAATTCGGATTTTTAACTTAGCTTTAACAATTTTTCAGTCATATTGCTACGATGTCTGCAGTGCGGTAGTTATTAGTGATGTTTTGCACTGGGGCATCATGCCGCAGACATGTAGCATGATGTCCCACCCAGTCACATTATTCTTACACCAGGCCGACCAGTCCTAACACTAACCTCTTAACGCTGAGCGCCAAGCGAGGCAGCTGTTAGTACCATTTATTTAAGTCTTTGGTATGACTCGGCTGGGGGATCGAACCCACGACCTCCCGCTTCCGATGACCAGTAAATAGACATTGTAAGAATCGGCAGTTGGCACAATATAGATCAAAGATACATACATACATACATACATACATACATACATACATACATACATACATACATACATACATACATACATACATGTATGCATGCATGCATGCATGCATGCATGCATGCATGCATGCATACATACATACATACATACATACATACATACATACATACATACATACATACATACATACATACATACATACAGAGGTGCCTGGAATTAAAGAGAAGAAAAGTTTTTCCTATTAGCTTTTCCAAATTCATCTTAACATATATGTGTGCAAAGCTGTCTTGTTGTAGAAAAATCAGTAATCTGGCCTATATGCTTTCCAGGACTTCAGAAGGAGAGATAAAAACAAATCGTGCAGAATAGTAAAACATAACGATGGTATTGATTACGTCTCTTGAACACGAAAGGGTCAAGCATGAGGGTTTTGGTGAAGGAACATCTGAAGATCCCCTGCATTAAAGATAAATCGAAAGGTGTAAGTAGAAACATATATATTTTCAATACGGAAATCCAAGTTCCAAATAGACTTAAAGGTTTTTGTAGATTTTTTGTTTTAGCAATGTTGTTATTTTGCTCGAATCGCCTTTGATAGTGTACCTTTAATTCTGTGTACAATATTCTGTTTAATTGTGTGTTAAAGGCTACAAAAAGATTCTTGGGATAAATTCAATAATATATACGAATCCCTCGTAATCACCAGTACATATAAATTGCATGTTTTAGTTCTGTGCTCGATTCACTTAATTATGTATTTATCAGAACATTGGTAAAATAAAAGCAACCCTACTTATTTGCCTCTGATGAAATTCCCCGTCCAGTCGTCTGACAGGCTCTGATTACCCTGATCACATTCACCCATACAGTTATTACAACCGTCTGACAGACACTGATCACGCCTAATGACGGTAATATAAGCCCTCTCATTTCCGGATGTAGTATGTGGACGGATTTTATTTCCTCCACTCTACACTATGTCGCGTTTGAACAAAACCATTAACGTTTGCACATAGTAAAAAGTGCCTCGCTTAACAGTCTGTATGACTAAATTAATTAACCATCATGCCTTTCTATAATCTTTCTTTACCCTGTAGATGAACGAAACGCAGCTATACTAACAAAAGTCCAAGGTTTGTTCTCAAGGCAAATACAGATTCAAAGAAATAAATTGAAGACAACATCATTATTATAAACCGTAAAATCTTCCGACAAGAAGTGTAAATGACTAAAATGATGGCCAAGAATGAGTTACTTTTTGTACTATACATTTTTAATGAGTAATTAAGAAATTAAAAGGAATACCCAATCAAATCGTTGTTATTGGAAATGGTTTCTGTTTCGCTATGTCCAGACGGATATATTTTTTTTTTATGAAGATGGCGTCATTAGTTTCGAACCATTGTAATATTCCATACGTTACTATTATATGACATCAAATATAATAGCAAATGTGTCCTTACTAAGTAGTATTTACCCGACTAAACGGCTTAACATAATTAGTCTTAAATTTAATTTATATCACCCTAAAGGTAAAAGTCAAAGACACGCGTGTTTGTGTCCGTGAAAACTAATTTCGGTAAAAGCTTCTAATGTATTTACATCCATAATTCCCCTCTCCATGATTCTTTAATTCGACGTTTTGCGTAAGCTGATAATGATTATAGTCGTCCTACATTAAGACATTACCAATGCTCACTAGTTCTACTAAATCAGATGTGTCCACAATTACTACTACTACTACTACTACTACTACTACTACTACTACTACTACTACTACAAAGCAACATATACGTATCCTTCTTATCCTACAACTACCACTGCTATTAAACTAACACATCTAATATTTATATTACCACCAAGGTACCGAAGACAATTAAGTCGTTTCAAGCACTATCAAACTTAAATCCTCTTTTTAGACAAAAGTGTATCCTTCATATTATGATGTGTATCAGCAGTATATTGTCTTTATAATGCATTATTCCAAATGTGCATTATTCTCAAAATGTATCATCCATAAACACTATTATCCCCAAACTGTATTATTTCTTTACTGCCTCATCTCTCTGCTGTAGTTATATATATGATGCGTTGCGCCTAAACGGTATAACCCCATTGCTTTATTTTCCCTCTACTGTATTATTATTTTACTGTATCATCTCTATGCTGTATTTATACATATGAGATATCCCTAAACTGTTATATCCCTATACTGTATTATCCCACAATGTGCTATTTCTTTATTGTATATCATCTCTGTACTGTATTTATACCTATACTGTATTACTTCTGCACGATATATATATATATATATATATATATATATATATATATATATATATATATATATATATATATATATATATATATATATATATATATACTGTATTATTCGTACACTATACTACCTTTGCTTTGTACTATCTCTGTACTGTATATATATATTATATATATATTATATATGGTCTATATTGTATATGGTCTACCCGGTGTCAGGATAATGTGACTGGGTGGAACATCATGCTACATGTCTACATTAAATGTGATGTTGCCATTCCCTTTTAGTTTGTTTGGTTGTATTACCACCCCAGTTCTTTCAAACTGCATGTTGAATGAGATCATCAGACAAAATGGTATACTTCAACAATTTGTTTGCATTAGATATCCAATATATCAGGCCAGCTATCAACACAATATGGCTCTTGATTTATCATTTGAGTGGCATGGCTGTGTTTGTAGTTGTTAACCGGTATGGCAATGCACGAACAATCCTCATCTTGACTGCGCAACGGTTTTGCCAGAAAGTCGACGTTAGCTAAAAGAAGCATTCTTCGGAAAGAAAAATGTTACGAAAGATAAATCAGATTTCGAATTTACATTCTCAACGATTGCGAATGTTTTAGATGCATATAAAAATGATGAATCATTAGGTTATTTGAAATGAGTCAGATATACAACATATACTCCATGAAATGTTATAGTCAATGCATTATGACCCTTAGTAATATTATGGATCAGTCGTACCATAACAATAATGTTCTGCATTGGTCGCACCTTGTACGCGACGATGTTTATTAGTAGTGTTAAGGCAACGATATGTTCAAGTCGTACCATATCCACGACGTTATGTATTTGACGTACCTTATAAACGAGTATGTGTATTAGTAGTATAATAGCAATGATGTTATATCCTAGTCGTACATGGTGTTATGTATTTGAAAATTTCCTAGCAATTATTGTAATGTTTCAGTCTTGGTGTCTTACTTTGTATCGACCTTACAGTTACTGAACATTAAATAGTTACTTCTGTTGGACAAAATATTGCTTTCCAATATCAATGACGTATCTTGATAAATGAAAACGAAACTTCACAAATAAAACTCCCAATTGTATCGAATTTTTAATATTCTTATTTTTATGTAGTTTGTATTCTTCATATCGGAATATACATACAATAAAGTGTGCATTCAAAATAAGTAATAAAGACTACATAATGGTAAAAGGGCAATTATATTTGTATTTTGATTGCCATGTGGCCTTGCATGCAATATGAATAAACACATCAGAAATTGTCCATCTTAAACTGCAATAAGTCGAGCGATATTTTGGAAGGAAAATGTGAGCGCATCAGATGTAGACTAGGTTTTCAAAATAAGCACATCTCTCGCATCTCTCTCATCTAGTCTTCTAAAACAGTTTTCTATTTTGCAAATTTCCTTGATGTAAAATCACGAAGTTTAATCCTTATTAGCATTTGAAAGATAAACAGACAACGGTTTCAAAGTTGCCTTGGTAATTGTTAGAACTCTGTGGCTGACGAGCAAGATGCAAGTATTTCATTAGTCGTTCTGCAATTCAATCGGACGATTAAGGAATAGATTGACTCTACATGAGCCAAATCATTCCTTTTTCATTAAAAAACCGTTTGATGGCGGAGCATGTCTCAATTATATAATGGTGGAATGTTATACATATAATATAATAAGTGTCTCTTAAATCTGAAACTCGTTAATTAACAATTAACCTTCAATTTAATAGATCTAGATGAAATTTAGAAATAGTTTTGCAGCATTATTTCATTATAGCCATTAATTGCTTTTGAATGATATTTGAGTGATATTGAATTTGATTGAGTCTTGAATGTTGTGGCGCCAAAAAGTAACGTTTTCATCGGCTGAAAGCTAATCTAATTTGTCCGTATATGTCAACCATTACAATAAAATAATGAAAAATATTGACCATTATTGAACTGAGTTACGAACATGAAAGAAACTTGATTTTAAGCTAAACTGACAGATTGATGCAAAGGAAGATAACAGTAGCGAAAGAATCAATTTCTTTATGATTACGATCCTAAACATGTACAGTCGACAAACTTAATTAGATATATTGCCTAAACTAAAATGAACACATTTGAATATTTCTAGAAACCTTAATTTAGAATTGGAAATTTCTAAAAAGTTTAATTTAGAAATGTATCCAAGTCTAAAATTTTCTTTTGCATTTTCAAAGCAAGCCAAGTCAGGTGTACTTGATAAACACTTTACTAGTGATTACGTCAAATTTGTACCTCGATACATTTGCGACCATAATCAATTATTCCTTACAATTCCATGGCTGCTCTTTTTTGTCAAGAGATAACTGATTTCGTCAGCAAACCATGAATTTTAGAAATCACGTAGTTTCTTGTATGCGCCAATTGATATGGCGCCAGACTACTTAATTACATATTTCATTGCAATGGGTCGTTGATCGACTTCATTCAACCCCTGACAAGACGATAACCTAGACTAAACTTCATCCTCGTATTCGTTGTTTCGTGTATGACCCATTTCCACCAGATAGTTTCGTAGGAATAAGAGAGAATCCCAATCATATGCACACGTCTTTAATGTCTTTAAATATTTATATCATTTTCATTTGTGATCTTTGAAATAGGTTAAACTAATAATATAATGTACTAGACCATATATTTTGTAACGATAATATAATACAGAAGCAATTAGATTATTTCGTGTTTTGCATTCCTGCCTACGAATCTTTTTTTCTAATCTTCCTATGGTAAGACAAGCATATAAGAAGACTGTATTTGTATTGTTTGCAATAAAAGAACTCATTTGTATCTTGCTTATCTAATTGTCGAATACGTAATTAAGGGAATTCCGAAATAACGTTACTATAGTAATATATTGTATAATCATATTTATACTAGACGCAACTTACAGCGACTATTGGGATCGTGTAATGTATACCTACCTACCTATATATATAATTATATATATATATATATATATATATATATATATATATATATATATATATATATATATATATATATATATATATATATATATATATTGGTTTCTACTAGCCATTAATCAAGGTTAGGATCCAGATCAACATTCTTTGTTTAAGAAAGAATAAGTTAAGCCAACCGATTTTCTGAAGAAACCATCACATCTTCTCTAGTGAATAAAATTACAATAACATGTAATGGAACATAAAAAAGAATTTAGAACAATTAAGTTAAATACATGTTAAATCAGATATACTTAACACATTACTTTAGTTTGACTTTTAACTTGAAAATATTGACTCTGTTCTTGAAAATATTGTATTCTTTCTCCCTGGCTCCCTGTGAAGAGTGTGCATTATTAACGGTCGAATGCAATGAACATCTGAACATATTTATATGAAAAGGGTAACAAGGAAGCAGTTAATGCATGAGATACATTTATTGGACCCTAAATCCTTCAAAATCATATTTACGTTTACTATTGGATACATACTATTTCATGCTGTTAATGTAAGAGAGAGAGAGAGAGAGAGAGAGAGAGAGAGAGAGAGAGAGAGAGAGAGAGAGAGAGAGAGAGAGAGAGAGAGAATGGTTTCGTCATCGCCAATCTCACACATACACACACACACACACACACATATATATATATAAATATATATACATACATATATTCCTTGTTACAATTTTCATATAAATATGTTTATGTCAATGTCAATATCAATATGGTACTAGTGAATTAAGAAGTAAACAACTTTTTATTCTTAAAAATGATTGTTTCTCATCTGCGTCATATTAGGAATAAGTGATTTAAACGATCACGTGATCACGATCACGTGACTCCTCCTTTTCTTCATTTCGCAATTTGTGAATTGTGTCAAATCCGCGTATTAGAATACGATATAATCCATGTTTTAGTGAAATATAGCTAGCTTTGGACTTTTACATCTGACGTTAGGTCACTTTCTTTTGTTGAAGCCAGTTTTTGAATTCATGTTAACATTTATTAAGACCAGTTCGATTTTAAAGGATTAATTCATATCTCTGGGAATGTTCGACGGGCTCATATGTTATAGTCTTCCATCTTGGATTTTCCAACAGGACACGAACTTGAATCTATTTGAACGTTTCATTACTAGGACTTTTGTAATGTAATTCGTGAATTATTCTTGGATTATTTTTTCCCAGGAAAATAACTTATTTGTTAAATTTAAATTAAAACTTGTTGTGCTCACTCTTGCTTTGTTACTGTTAATCAGGGCCTGAACTTTCCTTTTGCATAAAGGATCTTGTACTGTACGCGCGGAAACAAAATTAAGGAAAACGAAGAGAGTTTAAACCGTACAAAGTCACTCTGAACAAGCAAACTTTGCCTGTGGCAAATGAAAAGAATCAAACTATTCAGTAATGTCGTCTCTTGTTTCTTGAGTAAATACAGCTGTTCGGCTTTTTTTAGTAGCAAAAGGAAATGGAAATTTGAAAACAAATGCGCATAACTGCTAGAAGTTGGTCTCAAGATTGGAACATTATCTACAGGGAAATGCTTGACTTTCAAATAAACAGGATCAAGATTTGCTCACTCAATTTTTACGTGCATCCATTTTGTTTGTTGTGTTGTTATTTGTTAATAATTCCTTTATATCATTCAACGTAACGAAGATTTATAACCGTTTTGAATGGAACTGCAACATTGCGTATAGAAAAGGCAGTTTAAATGGCGATACTATTCATAATTAGAAATCTTAAGATACAAAATAAATACTGTAAACGTCAACAGACTAGGATATTTAAATACCCGTAAACTGTCTCCTTTAAACGGAATGCATGCATTAGCTTAAATTTGATTATTCATACTGTTTCGTCCACAGCAGCATTGATGAAGTGATTCGGGTGTCTATATGTGTGCAATGAGGGTCGATTCGACTGCAGAATAGCCGTACAATTTGCGTATTTTCAACATAATTTACTAGCTCAGATAATGATGTTTATTTCATATTAAATATCAGACGACTCCGGTGGTCATTGGTAAGAGCCTCCGACTTGAATGCAGTGGGCCACAGGTTTGAACACCGACCGAGTCATACCAAATACTTATAAAACTGATATAAATGTCTGTAAGTAACAGCTATGTACTACCAGCTGCCTCCCTTGAATCTCAATATTAGGAGATCTGTGTTAAGAATGGTCAGCCTGGAGTGTTAGATAATTTGACTGGGTGGGACTTTGTGCCACATGTTTGCGGCATGGTGACCCAGTGCTAGACATCACTCTAACATTGTACACATCGTAGCAATATGACTGACAAATTGTTAAAGCTTGTTGTTTTCACTTTTTCTGTGTTTTCTGTGTTACTGTTTATTAGAGCCTGAACACGTAACAAATGAAATTTCATTGTACCTAACATAAATCATTACAAGCACAAAGTTTTAGTTTAAATTTAAATAATTTGTTTTGTCATGACAGCACATAGAATATAGAAATTCTCAATCTTTCCAGAGATCAATACAGATAGAAAAAACAACATATATATTATATTTTCTCTTTTACACACACACACATATACACACACACACACACACACGCAGATATACTGGCTATCAATTCGATACAGAATCAAACACAAAATTTGTTCTCTATGCTATGTTTAACTGACAGACTCCAGCCTATCATACCTATCCGGCCTCACCCATGTGTATACACCATCAAGATACTTACGCTCCTCTTCTGACAATCGTATTCTCATTGTTCCACTATGAAAACGGAGTCATATGGGCAACGTTCTTTTGTATACCATGGCCATGCGATGTGGAACGAATTGCCCATTGAAATTAGACACAGAGACAAAGTTGTCCCTTTTAAGAGTACTCTTGAAACTCGCCTTTTTCGACTACAGGAACAAACTTAGAGACCTAATAATGTTTTGTATCTTATATCTTTTCAGCATCTTTTATGTTTTCCAATTTCATGGTTATTGTTGTTTGTTTTTCTTTAGTGTAGTCATATCATTATAGATGTTGTGAAGCGCTTAGAGCTTCTAAAGATTAGGCGCTATAAAAAGTCATCATCATTATCATCATTATTATTATTATTATTATTATTATTATTATTATTATTATTATTATATCAGGTAGGACAAAGTTAGTGGTTCTTCCCGTTGTGGTTTTGGGTGTTGCTTCTTCCCATCTACTAGCTAGCTTATGTATAATATATGCATGAATCGACATGAAATATAAAACTTGTAGATTTGTCATATACTAAAAGGTGACTATCAAACATATCAATATTGGTATGGTATAAATTATAGTCATTGATGACAGGAAGTGGACGAAATGTAGATTGATACTTTAATTGTCTAAAACATCCATTCTATCTTATTCTACGATACTCAATTTATTCCAGATCGCGATGGTCGAAGACAAGGGGTCTGCTTTTTATTGATGTCAATAATGTTTAGGTTTTCATATACCTTACAGTCTGGAGTTGTTTGCAAATCCACAGAGAAAAAATGATTAATTTCACACTGTTAAGAGATTTTGAGGATATGCATCAATCGATCCATGAGAGGGATATACGTAAAACGCTGTGGTGTGCCTTCGTTGCCTGCTAGAGTTTGCCAATTTATGCTTGAAAAATGTGAACTATGGCAAGCTTATCTTAGACTATTTTCAACACTCAAATTATGACAGTTTAAGTGCATATGCGTCACTTATCTTAAAAGCACTAGAAGAGGGAGTAAAGTGGGAATTATACTGATTTGAAATAATATTCCGTGGACGATAAAAATGAAATGAGTTATTATACGTACAAAAAAAGTCTTTCAGCTTTGCACGGAGATACAGCTCTCAAAATTTACGAATATCTTTATTTGCTAAAATACCAAGTACTAGTTGCTTATATGTAGCAACTGGAATTCATTGCATAACAAACATTTTTGTTCGTTTGTTTGTTTGTTTGATTAGAAATTTTAAAGTAGCTTTAACAATGTTTCAGTAATATCGCTACGATGTCTGCAGTGAGGCAGTTTATAGTGATGTCTAGCAATGGAGCATCACGCCGCAGACATGTAGCATGATGTGACACCCAGTCATATTATCCTGATACCAGGTCGACCAGTCCTAACACTCACCTCTTAATGTTGAGCGCCAAGCAAGGCAGCTGTTAGTACCATTTTTGTAAGTCTTTGGTATGACTCGGCTGGGGATCGAACCCACGACCTTACGCTTTTTCTTGTTCGTGCAGAGCAATTCGAATTCATAACATAGCAAGCACTTAGCTTGCTTCATTCGAATGCATATTGTGGCGTATCAATACGCAAATTAAATCCCACTGTTTTGATCACAAATATACTATATTAGTTTAGCTAAAGATCTACCAAACATGAACAGTTAATAACTGGTAAAGTGAGATTTTATTTTTTTTACCGATATGGTCCCTTGTCTCACTAGTTTACTCTCCTCTCTATGACATGTATATAAAGGCAATACTGACTATTTGAAATAGAAAACGGTAAATGAGAAAAGAAAGTTGATTCGAGCCCTGATATCTTGCTACAGAATCATATGAACATTGGACATCCCATATGAATCTTTAATATTTCTATTTCCCAGTTTAACAAAAGGTAGAGACCACATCTGTGCCTCAAATACCGGTTTAACATGACCATTTTAATACAGTTAATGTTATACTGAATATTATTTTATTATTATTATTATTATTATTATTATTATTATTATTATTATTATTATTATTATTATTATTAATATTAAGATGGTGTTGGTGGTGAAGATGATGATGATGATGATGGTAATGGTGGTGGTGACGCTAAGATGACAAGATGACACACATAACGATGACGAATATGCCTTCTTTTAACTAAAGGTTTCTGAACGAGAAACGAAAAAAGCTGCTACAAGATTTTTCTTTCTGTCATTTCCGATTTCATACAGTCTATCTAGTTTACTCTCTCCTTGTGGCCATCACATGTAATTATCGAAGAAAAAGTATATTGCTTAAGTCTTCAAATGAACATTGGACATCCTATTCCTCCTGTCTTTTAAAATTTCTATTCAACATACACGTAGTCACCACACTGTGCCAGAAATGTCTGTTTAACAAGACGACTTGAATCCATATAAAGTTAAATGAAATCATTATTATTATTATTAAATTATTAGTATCATTATTATTATTATTATTATTATTATTATTATTATTGTTGTTATAGTTATTATTAATATTATTCGCATTCTTCTTCTTATTAGTATTAGTATTTGTATTATAATTATTATTATTATTATTATTATTATTATTATTATTATTATTATTATTATTATTATTATTATTATTATTATTATTATTATAACGCTAAGATGACTACGAAAACGAAACAGCAGTTGTTATGGTTATGTGGATTGTTTCGGTGGCCATTATGTTTTACTAGTTGGTAACGATAAAAATCAATTTTCCTCAGTGACTATCTGTTTACGTACTTGCAGAAATACTTTGCCAAAATAAGCATTACTTCAGATATCAAATATATTATTCTGTTTCGTGCTGGTATCCCGTTTTAAAATACACTGCACAGTTCTATGAACCGACATGAAGAGTAAATTACTCAATCAGTTAATAAGTAAACTAGATAGAAAACCATTTTCCTAAAACCAAAATTAAAATTTTACTGAGGATTAAAATAAATGAGTGAATAAATTTTTTAAAAAAATAATTAGGCAAATAAATCAATAAATAAACACTTTAAGGATATCACCTACCACGGCTAATGTGTGCGCATTACTAGTGATATTGACTTGGACACATCAAGATTATGTAATGTAATTGCATAACAAAATTCTTTCATCGCAGTATAATCTGATATGTACTGATGTATCTGATATGTACCGGTCTATCTGATATGTACCGATCTATCTGATATGTACCGATCTATCTGATATGTCCTGATGTATCTGATATGTACCGATCTATCTGATATGTACTGATCTATCTGATATGTACTGATCTATCTGATATGTACCGATCTATCTGATATGTACTGATCTATCTGATATGTACTGATCTATCTGATATGTACTGATCTATCTGATATGTACTGATCTATCTGATATCTCCTGATCTATCTGATATGTACAGATCTATCTGATATGTACTGATCTATCTGATATCTCCTGATCTATCTGATATGTACCGATCTATCTGATATGTCCTGATCTATCTGATATGTACCGATCTATCTGATATGTACTGATCTATCTGATATCTCCTGATCTATCTGATATGTACTGATCTATCTGATATGTACTGATCTATCTGATATCTCCTGATGTATCTGATATCTCCTGATCTATCTGATATGTCCTGATCTATCTGATATGTCTGATGTATCTGATATATACCGATCTATCTGATATGTACCGATCTATCTGATATCTCCTAATGTATCTGATATCTCCTGATATATCTGATATGTCCTGATCTATCTAATATGTCCTGATCTATCTGATATGTCCTGATCTATCTGATATATACCGATCTATCTGATATGTCCTGATCTATCTGATATGTACTGATCTATCTGATATCTCCTGATGTATCTGATATCTCCTGATCTATCTGATATGTCCTGATCTATCTGATATGTCCTGATGTATCTGATATGTACCGATCTATCTGATATGTACCGATCTATCTGATATGTACTGATCTATCTGATATCTCCTGATCTATCTGATATGTACTGATCTATCTGATATGTCCTGATCGATCTGATATGTACCGATCTATCTGATATGTCCTGATCTATCTGATATGTACCGATCTATCTGATATGTACTGATCTATCTGATATCTCCTGATCTATCTGATATGTACTGATCTATCTGATATGTCCTGATCTATCTGATATCTCCTGATCTATCTGATATGTACTGATCTATCTGATATGTACTGATATATTTGATATGTACCGATCTATCTGATATGTACTGATCTACCTGATATGTACTGATCTACCTGATATGTACTGATATATCTGATATGTACCGATCTATCTGATATGTACTGATATATCTGATATGTACTGATCTATCTGATATGTACTGATATATCTGATATGTACCGATCTATCTGATATGTACCGATCTATCTGATATCTCCTGATCTATCTGATATGTACCGATCTATCTGATATGTCCTGATGTATCTCATATGTCCTGATCTATCTGATATGTACCGATCTATCTGATATCTCCTGATCTATCTGATATGTACCGATCTATCTGATATGTCCTGATGTATCTGATATGTACTGATCTATCTGATATGTACCGATCTATCTGATATGTACCGATCTATCTGATATGTACCGATCTATCTGATATGTACTGATATATCTGATATCTCCTGATCTATCTGATATGTACCGATCTATCTGATATGTCCTGATGTATCTGATATGTCCTGATCTATCTGATATGTACCGATCTATCTGATATCTCCTGATCTATCTGATATGTACCGATCTATCTGATATGTACCGATCTATCTGATATCTCCTGATCTATCTGATATGTACCGATCTATCTGATATGTACTGATATATCTGATATGTACTGATCTATCTGATATGTACTGATCTATCTGATATCTCCTGATCTATCTGATATGTACCGATCTATCTGATATGTACTGATCTATCTGATATGTACCGATCTATCTGATACGTACTGATATATTTGATATGTACCGATCTATCTGATATGTACCGATCTATCTGATATGTACTGATATATCTGATATGTCCTGATCTATCTGATATGTACTGATCTATCTGATATGTACCGATCTATCTGATATATACCGATCTATCTGATATGTCCTGATCTATCTGATATGTACCGATCTATCTGATATGTACTGATCTATCTGATATGTACTGATCTATCTGATATGTACTGATCTAACTGATATGTACCGATCTATCTGATATGTCCTGATCTATCTGATATGTACTGATCTATCTGATATGTCCTGATATATTTGATATGTACCGATCTATCTGATATGTCCTGATCTATCTGATATATATTGATCTATCTGATATGTACTGATCTATCTGATATGTACCGATCTATCTGATATGTCCTGATCTATCTGATATGTACCGATCTATCTGATATCTCCTGATCTATCTGATATGCACTGATCTATCTGATATGTACTGATCTATCTGATATGTCCTGATCTATCTGATATGTACCGACCTATCTGATATGTCCTGATCTATCTGATATGTACCGATCTATCTGATATGTACTGATCTATCTGATATGTACTGATATATCTGATATGTACTGATATATTTGATATGTACTGATCTATCTGATATCTCCTGATCTATCTGATATGTACCGATCTATCTGATATGTACCGATCTATCTGATATGTCCTGATCTATCTGATATGTACCGATCTATCTGATATGTACTGATCTATCTGATATGTACTGATCTATCTGATATGTACTGATCTATCTGATATGTCCTGATGTATCTGATATGTCCTGATGTATCTGATATGTACCGATCTATCTGATATCTCCTGATCTATCTGATATGTACCGATCTATCTGATATGTCCTGATGTATCTGATATGTCCTGATCTATCTGATATTTACCGATCTATCTGATATCTCCTGATCTATCTGATATGTACCGATCTATCTGATATGTACCGATCTATCTGATATCTCCTGATCTATCTGATATGTACCGATCTATCTGATATGTCCTGATGTATCTGATATGTCCTGATCTATCTGATATGTACCGATCTATCTGATATCTCCTGATCTATCTGATATGTACCGATCTATCTGATATGTACCGATCTATCTGATATCTCCTGATCTATCTGATATGTACCGATCTATCTGATATGTACCGATCTATCTGATATGTCCTGATCTATCTGATATGTGCTGATCTATCTGATATGTACCGATCTATCTGATATGTCCTGATCTATCTGATATGTACCGATCTATCTGATATGTACTGATCTTTCTGATATGCACCGATCTATCTGATATGTCCTGATCTATCTGATATGTACTGATATATCTGATATGTACTGATATATTTGATATATACCGATCTATCTGATATCTCCTGATCTATCTGATATCTCCTGACCTATCTGATATGTACCGATCTATCTGATATGTACCGATCTATCTGATATGTCCTGATCTATCTGATATGTACCGATCTATCTGATATGTACTGATCTATCTGATATGTACTGATCTATCTGATATGTACTGATCTATGTACTGATCTATCTGATATGTCCTGATGTATCTGATATGTCCTGATCTATCTGATATGTACCGATCTATCTGATATCTCCTGATCTATCTGATATGTACCGATCTATCTGATATGTCCTGATCTATCTGATATGTCCTGATCTATCTGATATGTACCGATCTATCTGATATGTCCTGATCTATCTGATATGTACCGATCTATCTGATATGTACCGATCTATCTGATATGTATCGATCTATCTGATATGTACTGATCTACCTGATATGTACCGATCTATCTGATATGTACTGATCTATCTGATATGTACTGATATATTTGATATGTACCGATCTATCTGATATGTACCGATCTATCTGATATGTCCTGATCTATCTGATATGTACCGATCTATCTGATATGTACTGATCTATCTGATATGTACCGATCTATCTGATATGTACTTTTCTATCTGATATGTACTGATCTTGTGTACGTACAAGGCACCGTATTATCTTGAATATCTAGATGGACTCCTTTTACATTGCGCATATACTGTACGTAAATAATGAGAATGACGCAAAAATGGCTTCCGTGAAAGCTCTACTCGACCAAAGAATAGGCTATACGTCTTTATTGGGATCTGAATATCACTGGATTATGTTCTCTCTGTATTTTATCCTGATTTATAATCTCGTGTAATGTGTCTGGAACGTTAGCGCAGAAGAC
This sequence comes from Unio delphinus, assembly GCA_029339505.1. Taxonomy (NCBI): domain Eukaryota; kingdom Metazoa; phylum Mollusca; class Bivalvia; order Unionida; family Unionidae; genus Unio; species Unio delphinus. The sequence continues at coordinate 1,119,459 of JAQISU010000174.1, forward strand.
ATATGCTGTATGTCCTAGTGCCTCGATGTCGTGTCTCGCGTTTTACTGATATAATACAGAAATTACATTACTATGGTTTCCAGACAAAACTAGAAACATACTAATGCACATCGTTTCAATAATACTCTTGAGCAAAACGTCGAAGGTCTTTTCCATGCAACCTTAAGTAACTGTCCTTAAGTATCCACCATCTTAAGAAGCCGAAGCCGATTTATTTCGATTCGGAACAGGTAGACATTTATACAAACATTACACTAACTGAAATCTGTACTAGAATACTAATCCTCGGTTTATATTAGAATTTAAAACTAACGATAACTCTTCTCGACAGCTACGAGAGGAGACAACTGTAGTTAATACTTGCTAGTTTGCTAAATTACCACCACCGCTACCACTCCAAAACAAATCAAGTATTGCCAGAATTGTCAGCAAGATTAATTATCAAGGTTAATTGAACTTTATAGAATGGTTAAACTTGATGCTGACAGATAAAATACAAAATACAAATTCAAATCGGAAATGAGTCTTCATTCAACTTAAGTTCAAATCATATGTACAAGGAAATAATAAAGGAGCAACCATCTACACTCTTTATAAATCATAATTTTGTAATATCGTCCACTATTCTATATACGTCTGAAATTGTCTGTATAAATTCATTCATGAAATGTATGACAAGGGCACATCATACCTATAATAATGTTTTCTATATGATCCCTGGATCATGAGGAGCATAATGTTTACGTGTGAAAATGAATATGTAATATAAAGAGTGAGAATTGACCGTGGCGACGTGTAACAGTTAGCTCAAGTAGTATTACATAGAATTATCTCAGCTTCGAAATGCTTACCGTATTGTTGCATTGATGCAGTACGCGTTTTATTAATTTTTCATTTTCTATTATTTTCGCAATATAGAATAAATTCCTACCACTTATGAGCGCCACACATTGTGCCAAAATGTTATAACTAATGGTAATAGAGATACCATGCCAATCTTATGCTTTATAAATTTTGACACGTGGTTAGTTACAACGTGGAGAACAACTTAAAACCTTAGGTTGATTGCACTAATGAATGATATAACTAAGCTAATCTTTGTAATTAGGATTAGGATTTTTAACGTAGCTTTAAAAATGTTTCAGTCATATCGCTACGAAGTCTGCAGTGAGGCAGTTTATAGTGATGTCTAGCACTAGGGCATCATACTGCAGACATGTAGCATAATGTCCCACCCAGTCACATTACTCTGACATCAGGCCGACCAGTCCTAACACCAACCTCTTAATGCTGAGGGCCAAGCGAGGCAGCTGTTAGTACAATTTTTGTAAGTCTTTGATAAGACTCATATGATCATCGAGCCCACGACCTCACGCTTCCGCGGCGGACTCTCTAATCACTAGGCCACTGGAGAGGTAAGCTAATTTGTATTTCCTTCAAAATTGTTTGGTATAAAATATACATATATATTTAAATCATTTCTTTACAAACCATGTTACCAAACTCTTTATCTTAAACTTTCGTTGTGTACTTAAAAGGTTTGAAGAACCTTGTTTAACATGAAATCAATGGATTGTTTTTGATATTGCTGAATTATTATTATAAAGCTGGATAGATAGCCTAATGTATAGAGATATAATCTTAAATAATATTAATAAAGTAATTGTCATAAATGTAAGATCATAAATGACTAATTGTCCAATGTCGATATTGCAATTTTTAGTAAATAATGTAACTATAGTAGATTAACGTTCAATTGAACCTTAGCATTCCCTTTTACTTTAAAAGTCAATGTAGAGAAGGTTTGAACTGATTAGTGCGAAATCTTGTAAACTTATTACATTTAATTTCTTCTCAAACTAAAATGGTTGGTTAAGAATGTTCCAATTTAAGTCAAAGTTTAGATACGACTTGTCACGATAAAGTCATTGTAGACATTCACAGTCCCCGCCTGATTGTATACTGTCAATCATTTTGATCGCTCTGTAAATATGTTAGCTCCAGAAGGTCACATTCCATTCGCTAAATCCTAATTACTTTGTCTATATGTATGAGCTGTAATGTATTCAATTCAAGATACATAAGATACATGAAAAAAAAAAAAAAAAACAGAATTAATTAATTGAAGCAAAATTGAAGAATTCAACAAATGATTCTCCAAAGGATGTCACAACGGAATTTAAAATAATTGTTTGTGCTAATGAAACTTTAGTTGCAGTCTGAAAGAATACATAGTAAGAAAGATGCGCTTTTGGCGCCAATTTATAGTGGGTGTTTTGTTTACTTCCCCTCGCAACAAAAGACATAATTGCTTAAAATAGAAGCGTGAAGCATATTAAGAGCTCGTTAAAGGTGTTCGTTTTCTCTGAATCATATCTGTGCTAACAGGTGCGTCACCCATAACAAGTAAATACGATATAAATTCCCTATGAAAGATGGAATAGAGTCTTCGAATCAAGAGATTAGAGCTCTAAAGTATACTATTCTCACCATTACGAGATAATATTTCGAACAACCTCAAGCTTCTAATTTCCATCCCCGTTTATTCCATTCTTATTTTTTTCTTCTCTCCAAAACATTATTCTCACTATTTCGACTAGAAATGCACACGAGAATATAGCCACCAGTCACATTGGGAGGCTGACATGACTGCCATTTCGTAGTGCCTTCTGAGAACAAAATTGATATCAAACCCTAAAACTCATTATCCAGTCTCTGGCATTTTGATGCCTCTGCTCCGAGGTTGAAAAAACGCTGTTCGTAGGGAAAGCAATTGATATGACTTCATTCGGTAATAATTGCATTCTGTTGTCCAAGTTTAGAAGTAAGAGTTAATTTGGATATTTGCCTTCAGGACAGTGAAACTAGAGTTGATGTACAAACCAAGGCATTTACAGTCAACCTATGATCTAACAAACAATAAAGACAAAGAAATCGGCATATTTCTTTCAATGGTGATTTTGTTTTGATTTTTGTCTCCCAAAGTTACATTTGATCTTTTATGAATATGTAATGGACAAACTCGTCAGTTAATACATACCATAAACCATACACTTATCAATCACTAATTACAGAATATACACTCATCAGTCACTAAATACAAGAATCTCCACACTCTTCATGTTTTGGGCATGACTTATCAGTATCACTATGGTATAAAAGTTAGACGGCGTAGGCCTCAAAAAGAGGGGTTCAATCAATGAAAGTGGCATAAAATGACTGGAAAAAGTGGTTTATTTATTTTTTGTATTAATAATCCCAATGTTATGCTGTCATGCATAGATCATGAAAACAAAAGAAAAGAACATGAAAAATTACTCAGACATTTTACTTACTCATTTCCTTGTTCTGGACGTTCTCCAAATTGTTGTCTATACTGGTAGTATACAGCTAGTAAAGCATGGATGTCGAGACAAACTGGACTGAACAATGGATGGTGTGTTATATATTGTATGCCTGGTATTCATTGCAGACACTTTTGACCTTCTCTATTTCACAAGAGTTTTCTATAAGAGTTTTCTGTGCTTATCAAATTTATTCCTATATTTATGAACACATCAACATCACAGTATAATGACGCAAACTGACTAATGTCAAGAACAGGTAAAACATTTAGTACAGCCCTGTAAAATTAAATTAGAGATGAAAGAAAATAGAAATTGCAAGTAGATGACTACCACATAAAAAAGGGTTTATTTCATAGTTTATAACATACACTATTTGCATACATACATTTTTTTAGAAATTTTAACTTATAATACCGTGTACAAAATATGAATTCAATTTTGCTATCATGTATCAGTAAATATCATGATATTTCAACAGTTGTGCAAAAGTGGACGTCCTCTCCTAGGAATCTTAAGAACTTCTAAATCGTATCAATTTTTTCACAGGTTTTTGAAGCTTACAATTGTGATCCAATGTACCTTTTACTTATCAACGTATAAATACGTCTCTATCCATTAAATGCAATACACTTTTACATCCTTTATTACAGGTGAGAAACATTCATTTGTAAACGAATATGATACTGTGGAACACTACTGCAATATCGTCGGATACATATATTTATCGTAACTTAGGCCGTAGACATATTCAGAAAACAATTTCCATGAACTGTCCGTCAATGTATCTCGTTTTTCTTCTTCTTAATCTTCATCTGCAGCTTCGGATTCGTCGGTATTGGAAACATAGGATTCAAACTGGTTCGGATTAATTTGGGTGCCGGCAGCCGCTTGTACACCATTATCATAATATTCTGAGCTTATTAAATCACCTTCTTCGAATGGCTAAGACCCGCAGGATAGTGACAATTCACTTCCTTCAAAATCGCAACTTTCGTGTTGAGTTTCTGAAGACTTTTTCATAATGTGACGATACCGACTCTGTCATTGTTTACAACAAGTGTTCATAATGTGACGTCACACTTTGTTTTCACTAAATACCGGAAGTGATCGGCAGTTGCGTTCGGTTATTATCGTAAACAGGTGCAAATGCGATATTAGATCGGCTCCCAACAGTTATTACTTAAAAATTTTCAATCGGATTTTTTACATTTTTGCATTCGTATTCTGAATATATATATTCTCATTAACCAAGAAATAAACTGAATAAGTGTGGATACACTGTTATGGCACTTTAACAAAATGAATATATAACAAATAATTTAATATAAAGAAGCCTTGATATAAAACCTTTAAGCTAGTTACAATAACTGAAGAAAATAGTTTGCCATTCCTGAAATACCAGATTAAAACTTCCTGAGAATGTATTTTATAGAATGCAGAACTTTGAAATCATTTATTTCAAGAATTATTTGACGCAATTGAAACGTTTCAATGCATTTTAACACACCTTAATCCGTGCAAATAACTTAACTCTATGAAGCCAACTCATTAATAAACACATTCCGTCATGTGAAAAATATTTAAATATGTTCCTATTATATGTGTAACTATTTAAATATGTTTATATATGTGACAATATTTAAATATATTCATATTATATATGACAATATTTAAATATGTTCATATTATATGTGACCTATTTAAATATGAATATTATATGTGACAATATTTATATATGTTCATGTTATGTATGACAATATTTAAATATGTTCATATTATATATGTTTGAGGAATAGCTTCCAAAGGAGACTTTGTATACGGTAATAACGTTGAAGATAACAATGTTATGTCGTCGTTATTGCCTACGTAATAATAATAATAATAATAATTATTATTATTATTATTATTTATATTATTATTATTATTATCATCATTATATTATTATTATTATTATCATTATATTATTATTATTATTATTATTATTATTATTATTATTATTATATTATTATTATTATTATTATTATTATTATTATCATCATTATATTATTATTATTATTATTATTATTATTATTATTATTATTATTATTATTAATCATAATAACAGGAGCAAAACCTTTTTAATTAGGAGCAAAATTTTTTAATTATGACCCAAGAATTGTTTATGAAACAAATAATAAAGAGTTTACGAGTGAATCGTTGAGAGAAAAAGATGGTACAAAGCAGCAAATGTATCTTCCAATGTCAGCAAAACATTGTCGATGAAGTTATTTAATTATTCAATAGTGCGGAGATTTACTTGTCACATTTTTCTTATTGTCATCAGCAGTGGTAGACGTCTAGTTTTATCACCCTTTTTTTTTTTGCTGATTCTAAACTTGCTACTTACTTCCTGAACAGCTGATACACAAAGTTATTGTCAACTGAAAATAGTTTGCATGTTTTCGATGTTTCAAGTAGATGTAATCATGTTTTCGATGTTTCAAGTAGATGTAATCATGTTTTCGATGTTTCAAGTAGATGTAATCATGTCGTATAGCTGACAATAAAGTTGCTGCAGGGATTTGAACTCTGAAACTCAGAAGGAAGTGTCTCGCAATAATTGAATTCAATTCACCAAAATAATTTCGCTTAATTGTTCAAATTGGAGTAGCGAATGTTTAATTTAGGGATATAAATCCCAGGATAATGGTTATGTCTAGAAGGCAATCAAGGATTATAGTTTAGCTAAAGCAAACATCCGAATTACACCCAGTTTCTACAACGATGAGATATCGATTCGAAAAAAAACATGTACTCAGTTTCTCAATATGGTTTTAGGTGATCATCAAGTTCTTGGAGCAATACCAGTGATATGTATTTGCACACAGAGCTTTAACTACCCTACAACATTCGTGATCTTTAACCTTTAAGGTTATTCCTGGGAATAGTCCGCACACTTAAAATACTTACCGTATTCACTCACTTGTACGTTGAGTAACACTGATAATACCAAAATTCCTGACCTTCAGTTGCACACTGTGCCTGCAGATGACAGTCTGTGATTACGGTTTTCCGATTACCCTAAAAATATGTGAACATACCTAGAACTACCAGCACATTAAGCGACTGCATATCTGGATCTGGGCAGTGTACTCGTCTTATAAGTAAATACAGATGGTACCTCCGCTCCCCGCCCCCTCCCCGCCCCGCCCCCCCCCCCCTCCCGACTCCATGACTTGGGCTACACGCATGAACTCTTGTGTGCCTATGACTAATCGAATCAAATGTCACTGTTTAGGTTTACATCTATAGGCGGGAATGAAAACTGAATTTCCTCACATATAATAAGGAAGCTTGTAGAACTGCAGAATGGCACGGAATATATCTCATCTGGTTTTACAACATCATGTATAAAGCAAAAGGACATAGTATTTGTCATAACCGATTTTTCAACAGCATGTTGGATGTATATGAATCAGTCTGCATATATGCTTAATGTCGTGTTTGAATTTTGTTTTAGAGGGGACGTTTCATTTAAACTAATGGAATCGGAAATTGCTAATATGACTGGACTAAAGCAACATGTCAGGATTGTTGTGAATCCATTAAAACGAGTTTCGGATAAATCAGGACTGTTGGCACTTCAGTATCCTTAAGGATACTGAAACATCATCGCATTCAAGATCTGAAATCCATTGGAAAGAAAAATTTGGGACTTGTGATGGAACTTTAAGAATAATTTTGGATGAATGTTAGAATACCTTAAATTTGACCTCAATATTAACTGTTTTCTTAGAGTATCAAATCATTTGCTATATTTTTCAACTACTGATGGTATTACTTGTCCTATTACTTAGTGTAGTACTACAAAGTCGTAATATGATAAAGTTTTCGCTTTGTATCCATGCCCCTTACAAGGATGATGGAGTTTGTATACTTCCTTAGAATGTCAGGAAATTCCAAAGATGGAAATAAATTAGGCTTAGAAGCTGGTCATCATTAGAAAAAGAAAAAAAACAACAACACAATTCGTTTGAAATGATGCATTGTCCTTCGATTTACAGCTTGTGATGGCTTTATAGAAATAAAATATTAATGGCTGAATGGTGCTCTAAAACATAGTTTCTGTTGATATCGCTTTTGTGACACACACACACACACACACACACACACATTGACATAAATCATTGAAACACTATTGAGTATTATAAGTTTAATAATCATGTTTTAGGTGTGCCTACAAAGTGATCCAGTAATTGGAGTGCACATCATTCGGTTCAACAGACTTGCGAAAAATATTTTGATGTTTTATAAATAACTTAATTAAGCTGAAAAGAATCATCCCTCTAGTAACATTTATTGAATTTAGCACGAACATATTGCAGAAGACATAGATAAATATTGTCATCCGCAATAACATTGGCAACAATGTGTGTTGGAAAAGCATTACCAAAATGCAAATTTCATGTTAAGTCAAATTAATGCTGAACTGAAATTCACCCAGTTCTCAACAAGAATGTGTTAGCCTCCAAACCCAAATGGTATGGTAAAATGCATAACATGTTATATTCATCTATCTTAAGGCATCTACCACATCGGATAATGTTCATTTTTTTATATTATTTCCCCATGATAAATTAGTACCTGTTCATAATACACATACTCTTCTTTCATTATGTGCACCTATATCAATATCTGAGATAAATTCCCACCAATAGTTTTTCTTTTATTCACCCTGTATAGTCATTATTATACATTATTAAAGAATCATAATTATTATACATTATTAATGACCTAATCTTTATCACAGAATACTAAAGAATTGTATATTAATGACTTTCCAATGCATCAATACTGACATTATTGTTTAAATACATTGAAATAAAGCACAGTGCGTTGAAATTTACTTTGTGTTTTAATCTTCCTGAAAATATAACCTCTAAATGTATCCTTTAATTTGCACTGCACGTGGCTTTCCGCCAAGATTCAAGTGGTTTCTCGTATGTCAGCTCTAAGTTTATCTCATTCTTAATGCTATGATTTTATCGTTTCTCCATTCGCAGATCAAAGAAGAAGTGCAAACCAAATTGCAATCAGAAAGCAAAAAGTAAACAATGAGGCAGCGAACACGTGACCTCTTCTTACATTAAAGTTTAACAGATGTCGTTTCGTTTGCAGCGCATGCAAAAGCTATGCATGTTATAAAAGTATTTTTTAAACCACTTATAGTTATCGTAAGCATGTCATGCCTTATCGATCGTATCAATGGTATCTGTAAGCATGACATGCCTTATTGATCGTATCGATTGTATCGGTAATCATCATGACATGACATGCATTATGGATGCTAATGGTAAGTTCTTCATTGATGCTTCATTGATATATATATATGTGTGTGTGTGTGTGTGTGTGTGTGTGTGTGTGTGTGTGTGTGTGTGTGTAAGTATGTATGTATGTATATGTGAGTCTGTGTGTGTGTGTGTACGTGTCTATGTCTATGCAGGGGTGTGTGAGAAATTACAAAACGACGACTATAGAACACTGCTGTTAAAAATGGTCATACATTATAATGTAACATAACAGTCTTACCATGTGAACCTTGTTTGTATCTTAGTAAGAAAGTCGTTATATATGGAGCAAGCTAACAAATGCACTGAACTGAACTAATGTTAAACTAAAATAAAATGGAAATTACAGCGTCTTTAAGATTGTGTCTAAAGCAGACAATTGAAATAATAAACTATTCCGAAGTAAATGAAATTAATATGAGAGCCTATCAACAGATAGCATCGTTACTTGCTCAAACTGCCCTGTACATTTTACATGCAGCTTAAATGGAAATGACTGACGCATTCAGACGTCTTTGTTCAAAAATAAATTCAAAACTATGTCAGAATGATATACTATTTCTGTATTGACTCTGCTTAAACTAAACACAGTAAGTATCAAACACAAATACTTGGTCGATTGCCTGCAAGCGACGATTGATGAATTTATAGAAAAACAACGAATCCATGGTTTCTTCGCTATATTTTTTTAAAATTTTATTTTGCCTATCGTACTGTATCAAACGTTCGTAGGAAATGTAATATGCCAGACCTAAAATACCGTGAATAACTTAAATTACCAATGTTAACTACCATGCCAAACGTACTGTGTCGCACGAGTTAACGGAGGTGTCTAACGTACTGTGTCACACTCGTTGGACACGTTAACTACCGTGTCTACGTATCGTATAATACATGTTTGAAGTGTTAACTACCATGCGTAATGCACCGTGTCACACAGGTAAGTGGTGTTAACTACCATGTCTAATGGACAGAACGAAAATTGGAAGTGTTTACTATATGCTTACTTTTTTCACCTGTTTATTTGCATTTTGTTCACTGATTTTCTATTCACAAATTATCCTAAATATGAGTTGACTAAATGTTATATTTCATTTAATAAAGACACGAAATAAATAATTAGATTTAACTTCGTTTGATTTATAAGAATAGATTTACGCAATAAATGTATTGAATGCAATGAGGCTGGCATACATAACACATGGCGTTTCAGACCTCTTCAGGGGCGTAATTTGGGGAGTTCTATAAAATTAATGTAGCCTATATGCGAAAATTAACACACCCATCACATTGTACACACACACACACACACAAACTTAAAATACGTCCCTGGACCTCTTAGGGGTGGGGAGAGGCATATAATGGTTGCCATTGGTCACATATAACATACACAATTATTTCATCTAAATATACACAAAAAGTAGATTGCCCAGTGCTTGCCATGAGTTACAACATTTCTATTTTGATCAACCGATTGCAGTATCGCTCAGAAAATTACATTTCTCAAGAGTGTACGATGCAATAATTCATACAGTTCTAACAAATATAATGTTGCTTTATGACAAGGACCATGTCATGAAACAAAACATATTCTCTATTAATTAATGTCTCGTGAAAGAAACATATTCTCTACTACGAGTATTAATTAATATCTCGTGAAAGAAACATTCTCTACTACGAGTATTCATTAATGTCTCGAGAAAGACTTTGAAAAAATGTGTTTGACTCAAATGTATGTAATTCTTACAAATCTAAAGTTAATTCCAAATGATATATAAACACCACTGATGAATGTTAAGGACGACATTAACAAAACTTCTTCACACAACTTTCAATATAGGCAGTAAATTCTCACCTCACCAAATTGTCGGAATAGTATTAGTGTGCCCGTGGGCAAGGCCGACGCTTCCGCTAGGCGAACTAGGCAATCGCCTAGGGCGCTAGGCTAAGGGTTTATTTCATGATGGGCGGGTGGGGGAGGCGGGAGTGGAAGGGGGGGGGGGGGGCGCCAGATATCTGATCTCCCCTAGGGCACCAAAATGCCTTGCACCGGCGCTGCCCGTGGGCCCTAACATGTTGTAAGTCAACGTATTTTCATTTTGCAAATGAATGTATTATATTCAAGTATGCACTATCAGCATGTTCAAAGCACTGAGGTGAATGGAGCAGGAATATATTGACAACCTTAATTTCATAAAATCAAAAACATATTAATCCTTATATCAAAATGATAATTAAAGTGATGTCAGAGATAAGGACAATGATACAATGATATAATCGACGATTATCTTTATGTAATAACTGTTTCGCTGTTTTCTTCCAAATTTGGTTTTTACATTTTGCAATTGCTAAATTCTCAGTATTGATAAAATATTAATTCAACATTTCGTATAGTTAACCTTTACAACTAGCCCTTATTCCAATATATTTCATTTTATATTTAACATTAGAAATCAACTAAAACTTTTAAGAGTAGAACGTACGAAATATAACTAAATTATTGATTATTATATCACACTTGTTGATTGTTAACTTGCTAATTATTTTTTTTTGTAATATACAAATAAAAAAAAACGAATTGCTGTTTGATTGAATTTACTCAAATAGCTTCGGTACTAGACACAATGCGATAGCTAAGGGACCCTTCAATAAAAGAGAAAAATTCATTCTGTAATATTTGTGGTGATAAATATAAAGCCATGAAATTGAAGAATCAGTGAAAAATAGCGTCTGTCTGTATTAATTCATCTGAACATTAAACCCAATAAAGGCGAGCAACAAATTACAAAATACACATGCCATATTCGAATTAATCTCCCGATTTTCCAGCATTGGGAAATACATTCGTAGCATAGCGATATTAAATTTTAATCAGCGAAAATATTTATTGATATTCAAGATAAGAACATAAATTTGTATTCTGGGATTGACATTAGCAATAAGCTTGAATTTTTAAAAGTACATAATGCAAGGAAGGAAAACAAACAACTCCAAAAAAATTAAATATGTGTGATTAGAGTGACTATTTCTAATTTCAATCAATAGTTTGTATTTCATACGTACACTACTTTTAAACAGTTGAGAGAATACTGGCTGGCAATGCTTTATAAACCTTTCTAACTTTCAGCAACTTTTTATATATCTATTTCCTTATGCAAATCACGTGACACGTCCCTGTCAGCTGTTACTAATAGAATTCCTTCAATTGTTTAGGCCATGTTGTATATCTCTACTAACGTATTTGGTAAAGAATCTGAGAATTGATTTGTATAGCATTATGAAATATAGTATTGTAGTTATAATTAAGCCATTATAAATTATTTCCAACATTAAAGTTGTTGCCTTAATTTTCATAACACATATTTCTTCATGAGAATGCAATCCTTAAAGCAACGTACCACTTTTAGATCTGCACAAATTACCCGTTTCTCCAATGCATCACTTATATCAACATTTCGCTTTCAGCAATGCATCACTTATATCAACATTTCGCTTTCAGCAATGCATTTATGTTTTCACAATCTTTTCTATATTACCGAACGGCATTATTTTCAATCCTGAAATAATATTACCAAGAAAATAGAGGCAATCTCGATTCCATCAATGTTTTAAGCTGAGTAAGCAAAATGAGCATAGTGAATTACAGGAAAATTCTAATTATTCAGCACATGCCCGTCACTTTTCAGGTAGGCCCTATTTTGACAGTAGGAATAATTAGCAGTGAACAATGTCTGTATCTTCACATCACCGAAAGGAATTCAATAAACAGTACGAGCTCTTAAAGTTATTATTTCTTTAATGGACGAAAAGACATAGCCAAATATTTAAAGTCATATCCAAATTGAAAACCTTTTTTCCCATTTGCTTTCTCTTCGCACTTCACTGACATTAAGACCCAGTGGTACATTCATCTTCGTGAATACCAACGTGGTTCAATACACATGGTTAATAAAATGAGAAATATGATGGAATTTTGCTGTTTTTTAATATATGTCTTTTCTTATGCAAATCACATGGCACGTCCCTGTCAGCTTTTATGAACATAATTCCTTCAATTGTTTAGGCCATGTTGTATATCTCTACCTACGAATGTGTTTGGTAAAGAATCTGAGAATTGATTCGTATAGCATTATGAAATATATTAATGTAATTATAATTTAGGTATTATAAATTATTTCCATCATAAAGGTTGTTGCCTTAATTTTCATATTTCATATTTCTTCATGTTCTAGATGTTTTGCTACTATGTCTCGTACAATTAACGTTCATAATATCTTTGATTTTTATTTCCTTTAGATATGCACATAACAAATATTACCTTTCCCCGCACTTTCTCTACTAGGATATAATAAGAGAAATAATGACGTTGTAACTGAAAACAATTGTGGGGGTTATATCTCTTTGCAGTACCTAATCCAAACAAATCTCCGCACTGTGCTTTAAAAAATTGCGATGTTGAGAGCAGTTATTACATCAAAATGTTATTTGGTATATAATACAATGCGGTTTTGATTATTCGTGTTATGGTTTAGCGTGTCAAGTGGATAATTAGAGAGCCCAGAATTAATTTTCTTTTTAATCTGACGCAACTGTTAGCAGTAACATAAATAACAAAAACTACTATATTTTCCAGTTTAAATTATTCAGTTATAGGACAAGTATTGTTTTCGAAAAAATGATAATATAGGCAACTCCAGTTCGCGTAATTAACAACACAGGACGTGAATGAATACAATTATTCTCAAAATAAAATTTATGATAAACTTTCTTCTACACAGAATTTCGCTTGTGACAAATTGGACGATGTTGTGGATATTATTGAAACAGTAATACATTTTCCTGTTCATTTGTTATATCAATGAAACTATTTGTAAAATAGGTCCTTCGACCAGATATAAAAATAATGTATTGCATAACAATTCGTACAATGACTTGCAAGAATGACCAATATGTACAGGAATTCACCTGCCTCACTTTGCCTGCCACAAATTTGACTTCAAACGGAAATGGACATTACTTTACATACAAAATACTTGAGCTCTCTTATTATCGAGGTTTGTAGTTATCATTTCCAATTTGGTGGATTATTGTTTTAAACCGTGTTGAAATCGAACTTGTTGATGACATTCCTAACAAAACTAATAATCTCAGTGAAAGGATCATGCAAAATGTATATCAAGTGCTCTAAAATGTATCAAATTTTGACATAGTGAAAATAATGTATATCAAGTGCTCTAAAATGTATCAAATTTTGACATAGTTAAAATAATGTATATCAAGTGCTCTAAAATGTATCAAATTTTGACATAGTTAAAATAATGTATATCAAGTGCTCTAAAATGTACCAAATTTTGACATAGTTAAAATAATGTATATCAAGTGCTCTAAAATGTATCAAATTTTGACATAGTTAAAATAATGTATATCAAGTGCTCTTAAATGTACCAAATTTTGACATAGTTAAAATAATGTATATCAAGTGCTCTAAAATGTATCAAATTTCGACATAGTTAAAATAATGTATATCAAGTGCTCTAAAATGTATCAAATTTTGACACGGTTTTTTGTTGTAATATTAGCAGACTGGCTTTTTATATTAGAACTGTTGAAGTTTCTACCGCAGATTTATTTACTACTTCTGCTATTACAGCTACAACAATAATTGCAACAACTGCTACTATTGCTGCTGATATTGACGCTGATCAGCATCAAGTTACACTGTGCTTCTACTATTATACTATTGATACTACTACTAGTAATACGGCTATTGTTGCTACTACTGCTATTACTTATATTATTGATACTACGTCTACGATTACTACAATAATTGCTACAACCGCTATTATTGTTCCTTCTACTACTATTATTTATAATATTGATACTACTACTTTTACTGTTGTTGCTACTACTGCTATTATTTTTGATATTGATACTACTACTACTGTTGCTGCTACTACTATTTTTTATACCTTTGATACTACTAATTTTACTATTGATGCGACTGAAGCTATTATTTGCACTATTGATACTACGACTACGATTACTACAATAATTGCTACAACCGCTATTATTATACTATTACTGCCACTGCATCAACTGTCATTACTGCTACTATTGCATGTGCTGCTACTAATACTAATACAACAATTAAAACAACAACAACAACAACTACTACTACTACTACAACTACTACTACTACTACTACTACTACTACTACTACTACTACTACTAATAATAATAATAATAATAAAGCTGCAACTTTCATTGCTGCTATTGCTATTAAATGTTACTGAGTACAAGTGACGATGTTACTTCATCGTTTATATCCGGCACTTCCACCTCATATTGTTATATCCACCCAAAAAGGAAATACATCACACTAATGGAATCCATCTTTTTGATTCATATTTTTCTAATTTTAAGCAAATGTTGATATAAATAGAATATATTTCTACTTCCAAATCTTTCTGAACTATTTGGCAATTTTCAATTTTAAAGGTAAATGAAGCATGTCTGCGCATAGATGTTTACAACAAAATACTTGTAGAAGAATAGATCGGGTGGTCTAATGGCAAGAGTGTCAGACTTAGGTGCAGAGGTCGTGAGTTCAATCCCCGGCCGAGACATATCAAAGACTTACAAAAATTGTACGAACAGCTGCCTCGCTTGGCACTCAGTATTAAGATGTTAATGTTAGGTTTGGTAGGCCTAGTGTCAGGATAATGTGATTGGGCACGACATCATGCTACATGTCTGCGGCACGAAGCCTCATTGCTGGACATCACTAGTAAATTGTCACATTGCAGACATCGCAGCCAGCGTTATGACTGAACCCTACTGAAAACAATGCGTTTCGTTTTAGGACTTGTATATTATTTTAGCATTTTTTTCAGTCGTTACATTGCATGCATTGCTTCTACAGTTGCTTCTCATGCTACTTCATATTGTAATGCCACCCTGACCAACCGACTGAATCAACGGTTGTTGTTGCAGACACGGCGTATTTTATTACTTAATATTGTAATTCCATCGAATTGTAACCACTCCTATAACTTCCGCTGCTGCTTATTGTATTGATTCATACTGTAACACCACTCTGATCAACCAAATCAAAACATCTTGTATTGCTTCCTCAGCTGTGTTGCATGTTTTTTCATCTCATAATGCTACCATGACCAACCTAAATACGATCATTTATATTAAAATGATTATGCATTTGCTGTACATAGTAATGCCACCCTGACCAATGAAATCACGATCATTCAGACCTTACCAATGTAGTAATAAGTTTGCATTTGTTTCCTTTTTGTTTCAGACGATATCGTCCTCCAATCATATGTAATGCTCTCCTGTTTTTTCACTGTTGTAGACACATATACAATAAATACAAATACAGTAAAATAACAAATAACAAATTAAAAAGTAAACCAAAGGAGTCAGTCATTTCGGATTCACTTTCGAGCGTTATTCGTTTATCTCGTTATCAATCTGGGTCAATAACTTTCCTCCACATACAACACCACGAACATATTTCTTCTGAAAAAGATAAGCTTTAATCTGTAGTCCTGTTGCAATGACGAAACCTCAAAATATTTAAGAAGTTTCAAAATGGTGTCCGTATACAATTCTGTGGGGTAAAAGGGGCGAGGTGCAGATAAAAGGGGCGAAGCTAATAATGTAGAATGGATTTTTAAAATATCGCGATGAGGCTGTGTAGGACCCTGTCTTCCCTTGCTAACACCACCAGCACCTATTTTGTGGAGCCCCCTCCCCCTGCACGTATTGTCATATAGATCATACATTTCATGGGTACGTTTAATTAGCTCGGAATAAAAATAATGCACAAATTGTCACGTGTGAATGTCTGATTTGTTGGAATGACGGTATATTGAAGAAAAACACCCAATGAATCATTATTAAAATCAATTATGATTCTGCCGTTTTAGCTACATGATACCGTCAGTACTTTACCCTCTGGGGAACTGTTTCCTTCAGTTACTGTCAACGTTTTGAGTAATTCAGCCTAAGCGCTGTTGATTGCTCGTGTTCAGCTAGATAGACCAAATTCCATTCAACACCACTTAACCAGGCACACAGCACAATAAATATGTAGAGCTATGATCTATGTCTTAAATGCCAAGTGTTGAAATATTGCATCGCCGGAAAGGGATGCATACCTCAGTTCAAGTCGGAAGAGAACTATCTTTGCTTTGTAAAACTAAAGGTGAATAGAAACAGTTATATGTTTTATCACAACTGATAAGGATTCTCTCTCACAGTTCAAAACACATTGTTACTTTTAGGTCCCTCCGACTGAACTACATAATCGTTGTGTGTAATGAACATGCTCAAAAGTATTTTTATAAAATCAGTAGCTATGATAGATCACACGACATAAAAAAAACTTATTTTCTTAAGATGTGTATATAAACACCTTTACGACAGTCTCTGACCAGTCAATTTATGCATAAAATAATAATAATAATAATAATAATAATAATAATAATAAGAAGAAGAAGAAGAAGAAGAAGAAGAAGAAGAGGCCGCAAGTATTATTCTCGTGCTTCCTAGTGACAAGTTTAAAGGCAACATTGAGGTGAATATGCCTTTCGTTCTTAATGAAAACATTACAATCTTTTTTAACGTCAATGTTTTATTAAAATATTGCACAAACCTATGTCTGATTTTGATAAATATTCATTCTGCACCAAATACTCTCTTACCTTAGTGGTTAGATTTTACTTATGTTTGTATAGATTTTATTCTTTAAGGTATCACCCAAAGATATTTTAGTTGGACGCCTGTGTGTTTTTGCTTGTAACTCTGTGAGCTTTTTATCATAATTCTCCGAGGAAGTGATTTCGACAGGAAACCTCGACGAACTCCGTTTTCCCAGTCCCGCTTACATCATATTTTCTTACTTGGCAGACTTTAAATAATATAGATAATTGGCTTGGTAGGTAATCGGTTCAATCAGATATAGAAGGGCATTGTTTGATTTAAATAATGTAATCGCAACATATGCGTATCACCTTTACACCTTCTAGAATAAATTTTCCGTCTCATAACACAAATGCACAGACGAATCGCAAAGTCATCAATATAGAACGCAATAACTGGATTAAATCTGTCAGAACAAGGAGACGTAGATAGGAAATATGGCCAATCAATAATTTGTGGATATGGAATAATACTTGCATTGGAAGATAAGGATTTGCAGTATCCGCGCGAAAATAGAAACATGATTTTCATTTATTAACGCAGCAGAATATATATCCATAAGTTATTATGGAAGTGTCAAAATAAAGATTGTCATCATATTTTGTATTAATTACATCTATATTGACTTATAGCATGGACATACAAATGTATTCGAAGAAAGCAAGGTTGTAATTATTGTTCAGTAATTTATGTTTGATCTTATCTCCAAGTCTTTGGTTTCAGTACTGTAAAACAAATCCAAATTGATAATCTCTCTCTCTCTCTCTCTCTCTCTCTCTCTCTCTCTCTCTCTCTCTCTCTCTCTCTCTCTCTCTCTCTCTCTCTCTCTCTCTCTCTCTCTCTGCATCCAGCTGGCTCGCTTTAATTATAACAATGTTAATGTTTGAATAGACATGCAGAAAAAAAGTGCACGTAAGTTGTATTTCCAATCTAAAGCTACTCCTAGCTTTTAAATAATATTTAGTCCATTTATATATTTATATATATATTATTTATATATTTCTACCTAGCATACATATCTATCTCGCTCTCTTTCTGTCACTCTCTGCGCATTCAATCACTTAGTCCGCCAACCGTAGGACAATCAAAATGGGATAGAACCAGATAGAACACATGCCATATAAAATAACATAGATTAAATAACGAATTATAATTAAGCATATAAAGCAGTGTGCGTATGCGTCTGTGTTTATGTGTGTGTGTGTGTGTGTGTGTGTGTGTGTGTGTGTGTGTGTGTGTGTGTGTGTGTATGTGTGTGTGTGTTGTGTGATTTAGATCTTTAACTTGACTTTCACAATGTTTCAGTCATATCGCAACGATGTCCACAGTGAGACTGTTTATAGTATGTCTAGCACTGGGGCTGTCCCACCCAGTCACATTATCCTGACACCAGGCCCACCAGTCCTAACACTAACTTCTTAATGGTGAGCGTTAAGCGAGGCAGCTGCTAGTGCCATTTTGGTAAATCTAAGGCAATGCATTATATTAACATCCCTCAGGACACTCCTTTCAGTTTGTGTCCTATACCTGTCACAATAATCCTAAATCTGAGGAATAAAAATAAAAGAGACAAGACAATATCAACAGAATGAAATAAATATACCAAATACAGATATTTACGCCTTGGCGGTACCAACGGTGTATATTAATTATTCACGCTCTAGAAAAAGCAATAAATGTTTTTTTTTGGAACAAAAATGCTCGAATGTAACTCATCTGATTCGTATGATGACTTGTGTGATGTTTCAAATGGATTAGTAAATAAGGAAAGGCAGATTTCTTTGCGAAAGAACCACACAATTCTCATTTTAGCTGGTATTCAACTTTGCTGAACTCATGTCATTAATTACCGGTAGTCAGTATATCCTAATTTATGCGCATGCGCATTATTACGATAACAAGATATGGTAAATACTTCAAGAAAACGTAATACGAATATCATCCAAAGTCAAGATCGGTTGTTCACGTTTTCAGTGAAGGATTGCTTCAATTAAACTGACTTAATATGTTACACAGAAGTAATTTATAAATGACCAAGCAACAGAATCCCAGAGGTATAACAGAGATGTGTAGGTTCTAAGTATTTAAAATTCCTCTGTAATATTATAACCATACATGGCAAGATACAACATGTCGACGTAAAGAACACGGTATGAGTGAAGCCTGTAACATAGAATCTTCTTATGATTTAGCATTCTTTATATAAGTCGTTCATCCTGGAGAAAACAGACACATTATAATTTGGACGAATACGAAACTAAATATTGTGTATTTACTGTATCCTTCCATGCAAGCTGAGCTGACAGTTGATTTACGAAAAATATACGCACTAAATCGGGCAGCAAACTAATTATTGCTTTTATCTCGGTGAAGAAATGTAAAATAAATCAAAAGCAGAAGAAAGCGTTTAATATTGAATCATGGTAAGACAATACTTTTTTTTAAAAAAAGACACTATCTAGTCTGTAGATTTTAGTCCAAATCTCTCTGACTGAAAAGAATGTATACGCTGTAATAACACGGATCAAATCGGAGATTACGTCCATCAAAATTTCTATATCTACCAGGTCACATTTACCGTAGGTAATATTATTAGCATTAAATAACAAGTTCTGGTAACTTTTCATATCCCAAATTCTACAAAATTGTATTTATCAAGCAAGAAGACAGCATTACGCATGTTTTCGAAACGTTTGAATGTTGATACAAAATTTATTCTTATAAGGTACATTAGAAATATTCTGAACAATATAAATGTATTTCAAGGGTTCAACATTGTAAATATAAAACAAGGATATTAATTCAACATTTTCTCCAATAGTCAACTAATTTCATAATATCACGATAAGTGACTAACGAATTAAAGATAGCGACACCTTTTAAATCTTCATCAAATTGTATGGAACCATGTTAATGCAAACGATGTACCAAGCTAAAGAGATCATATTATTGATCAGGTTGGTCAAGAATTGGTCAGCGAAAATAAGACTATTATTACTGCTGTGGCTGTTTAATATTAACGTTATCCTTAGTGTTGGTTGAAAGTCGAAATGAATGTTTTACAGTGAAAACTATAAATTCAATTTAACTTTGTATTGAGTATTAAGGATGATTGATCGCAGGCACCTGGCTCGCCTTTATTATAACATTGTTAATGTTTTAATAGACATGCAGAAAAAGTGCATGAAAGTTATATTTCCAATCCAAAGCTTCTCCTAGCTGTAAAATGATATTTAGTCCATATATATGTTTCTAACCTAGTTTCTCTCTCTCTCTCTCTCTCTCTCTCTCTCTCTCTCTCTCTCTCTCTCTCTCTCTCTCTCTCTCTCTCTCTCTCATAAATATATACATTCACTAGAAATTCTATATACTTTATAAATGGGATATTGATGCAGAAACTATTACATACGTGGTTACCAATTTACAGGATCAATTCCATCTGTGAGAGAGAGAGAGAGAGAGAGAGAGAGAGAGAGAGAGAGAGAGAGAGAGAGAGAGAGAGAGAGAGAGAGAGAGAGAGAGAGAGAGAGGGAGGGAGGGAGGGAGGAGGACGTATACTTATCTTTACCAAACAGTTTGTTTAGTGGATAATTGTTCGCGATAGTTAATCCGTACAATTATGATTTAGTAAATTTCGTGATACAAATAGCCATTTTCTACCGCAAATATGAACTTTACAAACTATTAGCTTCTATTTCTATTCCCTACACGTAATGGTTTTGAACAGAGCGATGCAATATCAAGTCACATATGTTTTAAAAAAATGAATAACTGGAATCAGATTTTCCAAGAATCTAAACACACGTTCAATATGAGGATAAAATGCATGTGGTGCGCATTTATCCCATTTCATACTCAGCCTGTTCTATATTTGTGCATTTAATATATGCAGCCTTAATTTCTTTTAACTGGAAGTATGTATATAATATAAATAATAGAGTAAAACATAACACGCAGCATGCAAGGCTAAATCAGAATTTCTTTCAAAGAAAATTATTCACTTTCCAAAAGCATTCATATTGGGGAAAGTGTCGATTTTGAAAACAAATATTTATTCTTAGAATTAATATCTTACGATAGTAAGCCTTCATTAATAGCAGATTTGGATTACGAACAGCTAAAGATAATAGAGGATTGTTCAGAAAAGGTGCTTTGCAAGTGGTGATCACATTTTAATGTTGAGAGCGCCACATAATTTAGATTATGTCGGTATGAAGACAAATATAAAAACATAAACACCTGTGATTTATAAATAGAATTAGATAAACACATCACTTCCAAATAAGAGGTGGATCCCGATATTGTGTACATACATACATACATACATACATACATACATACACACACACACACACACACACACACACACACACACACACACACACACATACACATACACACATCCATCCATCCATCCATCCATCCATCCATCCATCCATCCATACATACATACATACATACATACATACATACATACATACATACATACATACATACATACATACAGCATGCAGTAGTATGTAAGATGACCTACCTTGGTTGGGCACGTAGAGGTTTAAGCTGAGGCAATCCTCGTCCTGTTTCTTAAGTCTTTCTTCCTGTCTCCAAAATTTGTGTAAAACGCTTTCAGTCAGGCGTTTATGTATACAGGCTGCAGAAGAATTTTGTTTTGAAGCATCGTTCCTGTACTTCAATTTTGGAGGTGAACTAGGTGGCATGAATCGTAGGACGTTCCCTCGCATTCCTCGTAACGACGCATACGGAATGCTGAAAAACGCCTCTATTTCTTTTAATTGGTAGTCCTCGTGAAATTCTACAAGAACCCCACGCACTCGACCATATTTGGTTTCCACTACCTTATCCCCAAGTTGGCGTATAATCACTGGGGCTATACAGGCCTGAATGCAGCTAATTAGGGTGACAAAACGGTACTTTTCTCTTAAAATCTCCATCTCGATTGTGAATTGAATGACGCGACCAATTAAAAGACTAATAACAGATCTAAAAGGTAACTGACAAGGCACTGAATGATATTAGCCAAGCACGGCATGTTATATTGCCTGTGGTGTAAATCATGTAATTTAATCTTGCTATTGTATAAAGTAACTGAATCTTGCCATTTAGTCCTATTCTCGAAGGGATATCAGAAGCCCAGAGAAAAGACACAACATATTCGAGATGCACGGTAAACTTAACCGTTTCTTGCTACAGCTTCAACTAAATTAGTTCATAAAAAATACAATACACATATGGCTTTAAGGGTTGAATTAGGTTGGCGCTGGTTAATAAGAAAATCTTTCACAACCAAGAATTATTGATCTTAAGCCCCAAAGCACAATTTAAATTTCAGAGTTCTGACCAAGTGCTCGAGTTTATACTTCGCCTCCGTCATTAAATGAATGGGGATTGAGATTCTGGGTGATTCTGGATTCTGGATTCACACAGAATGAATTGTTCGTTTCTATACCATCAAATAGCATTCTCTGTGTCTCCTCGCAGATTGTATTTCAACGCAGTGAATGTGGTTTATGTCTACACTTCGAGGCCTCATCCTATGGAACTAGATTTGTTCGACATAAAATGACGCCAGGTGGGAGAACGATGATAGCTCCAGTTTTCTATGTCTCTAATCTATCCTCAAGACCCTTCATACGAATTAAATAAGGCAATCCAAATTATTTCAATGTTTCCAGTACACTAGCCATCATAAAATAAACTATATGATAGCGCTTAGGTAGGTACCGGTTGAATTTAATGAAACATATGATGTATATGCTTGTTTGTGAATCTGGAAAACATACGTTTAAAATTATGATCACGTCCGAGATAGGGTTACACATTAAAATAAACTGGTATTGGTATGTATCTAGGCTTGTGATCAAATGATGAGAAATCTCGCGCACAACGTGACATCCAGATCGTCGTTATTTAATTCGTCAGTAAGAGTTTCCTAATCGTAAATTACATAGTTTCATGCATGTAGCTTAAAGACAAATGATTTCGGACTGTATATTGCATCTGTTATTGAAATGAATATCACGATGTTTCATATAATCCATACACGAGCATGTTTATTTACGGCGTGATAACGGCAAAGACCTACTTGTATAGTTCCGCATTTAGAATCAAAGCAAATGTTTCGAAGTAAATAGAACAGCTAATGGTATGATTTATTCTTGCTAGAATTGATGGTAAACAGAGAGCGATCGATATTACTTGATTAATTCCATTCAACATTCAATTTCAGCGCTATCACGAGACCCATTATTATTACTTCATGCGTGTCTATTGAAGAAAGCAACATAAACAATTCCGAGTAGTCCAGCCGCTGTTTGGATCTATTTATTTTAATTGGGACATTTACCCTCTAGAAATTATAAGATGACTGACTATGTATTCAGTTGAATTGTAAAACCAAATATTTTTTTTAATTTTTTTAAAAAATATTTACTGATTAATATTAGACATGAAAATGAATGTATATGGATTTGAAAATATTATTTTCCGAGAAATAATGTGAACCATCCATTAAATTTATGTTTTATAAATTCTCATTCGAATCCCATCATAGACCTATCATCATTCTTGTATTACAGAGGTAATTACTGTATTAATTATATGCACATCTGTAAATAACAAATATTCCTCTCCAGAATCAAAAGGCTTGGTAAAAACGGCTACTGTGATATATTTCCAAGTTTGAAGACAAGAGATGAATTTCTCAGCAACACGATTGTCTAATCCAAGAAATATTAACAAGGGTAATAATAAATCATACACCAAATACAAGAATACAAATTATCCGCTGTATTAGGCGATTCAAAACTACTCGACATGCGAAACCACTAGAAATGAAGGATCCGAAGTGTGTGTTCACAAGATTAGCAGACGAACTGTCACTGTTAACTACTGCAGTGTAAGGCTTTGCACATTGTGAGAAACGAACCACTCATAACTTAGGTTACAAGAACAGCGATTCGCGGCACAGAGGTGGGATGCAGCAATGAAAACTGATGTAAATGTTCAACATAGCAAACCGAAACAAGTATCGGGCTGTGCTCTGCGGCTTCTGTGAATATCTTTGTTTCATTATATAGATAATGTCGGAACAAGAAACTTGGCAAGAAATTTTACTCAAATATATCTTCAGTGTGAGAGGTAAACACGCCATTTTATAGAATGGTGTTTCTGAACGATGGCGTTATTTAAGTACTCTAAATTGTGAGACCAATAGCGAATTTCGGATCCTGGATTTTCTAGATGGTAATGGGGTGATTTTTAGTTCGATCAACTTTCAGAGGAGTATTCATTTTAAATCCAAATGTTTAGTTTAAAAGAATATTCGTTCTCATGTTTATCTCCAATTCTGCAGAATATTTCAGAGTTAAATGGTTGCTACATAACATACAATATATCCTATATGTGACTGTATAACCTGTAACTTAACCTATATAATGACTGTATAACCTGTGACTTAGCCTATATAATGACTGTATAACCTGTGACACATCTTGTATGATGACTGTATAACCTGTAGCCCACTCTATATGACGACCGGATACCCCTATAAAGTAGGTTATATTATGACTGTATAACTTGTAATATCTTACATGATGACTGTATAACCTGTGACACATCTTGTATGATGACTGTATAACCTGTAGCCCACTCTATATGATGACCGGATACCCCTATAAAGTAGGTTATATTATGACTGTATATCTTGTAATATCTTACATGATGACTGTATAACCTGTGACACATCTTGTATGATGACTGTATAACCTGTAACACATCTTGTATGATGACTGTATAACCTATAACCTTTCCTGTATGATGAGTGTATAATCAATCTATAACCTTTCCTATATGATGACTGTAATTATGAAAACAAAATTCTTGTTGTTGTAGGGTTTAACGCCAGTTTTCAGCACACCATAGTCTATACATGGCAGCCAGTATTAATGGTGAAGGAAGAACCCGAGGAACCCACCCGGAAAGAACCACCGAAACACGAGAAGCTACTGCCATGCTTTCACACATACCCACATTGGCCGAATCTGAGACTCGAACCCACGCAGACAGAGGTGAGATGGCAGTGATCTGTAACGGAGAGCGCTTTAGACCACTCGGCCACTCGCATAAAGCTTGTATCGCATTGTTAATTCCGTAAGAAGTCAAGGCAGGAAAGAAAATGTTAGTTATTTTAGATTCAATACCTGTGATGATGGACCAAATGAAGAAATATATACGAATGTTTGCGCCACAGAATAATATAAGCCGTGTCGTGAGAGCGGTGTAAGATTCACGCGTTAGCGGGTATTATTGCCAAAAGACTGCTCAACTTCGGACACTGTTCCAATCAACGACTGTTTGTTATATTAACTGCACACCAAAACTCGCCAGTGGAGCCGAACGCGATTACAGCTCTCATGAATAATAATCACAGTATGAGTACATTATTATGAATTATCATCTAGGTTCTGTTATACAAAATATATAAATGTAAAATTATACTAACTACTCGCTCTTGGCTCAAAAGTGCTCGACGCGAGCTTGATGTTGAAGAGGGGATAAACAATCTATAGTAACAAATATCATACAGTGTGACAGAAATTATATCGAGCTAATGGTAAGTAAAAACCTACTTTTGCATTTACTACTCTTCTGTAATTCAAGGCGGGACGTATCGTAGAGTCGTAAACATGGTACATGTAGCTCTTTTCACTGGTTGTCACATAAGCGCGCACTTATTCCAAGAGAAAACATTCGCGGAAATCGCACGTTTCGGAACCATAACGTCAGTTTGGTACAACGTAGAAAAGTCAATGATGAATACAAAAATATCTCACGAGTAAAACAATCCATAGAGTAGGGTCGTGTGCCGTTCAAAACTGAAACAGCAGCAGGGAATCGAGGGTCATGGGTCATGGAACCAAGTATAGGTAAGTTGCGTATCTTTTCTGTTATATAGTATGATACAGATGGTCCTTTGTCAGAACGGGTTATGGAGCTAATCTAAGGTGTATTTGTCACTGTATGAATTTTGTTTCCTTCAGATTATTTTTTCTGGGTCTCAAAATCAAGCTTGCGTCGACCACCTGTGGTTTGCTTATTACGATTATGAGTGCATATTAATTGCAGTATATTACTTACTCACTTTATCCAATTGAATATTTTCTCCTTCTCGTAACACTACATTATTGATCTGTACGATGTACCCAACTGAATTAAATATTATCTGGAATATTAATATCATTAATTATTAATGACTTATTCCCAGTGCCGGATTACCATATAGGCAGAGTAGTCATCGGTCCTACGCCTTTTAGGGACCAGGCACCACGGATCAAAATCATTTTAAAGAGGTAATTTACGAGGGGGGAGGCCGGAGGGGGAGAGCTCCAAGCTTTCGAGTGTCTAAGGGCCTAGCCAGGATTTAATCTTGCACAACGTTTTCCTTATTGTTAATCCGAAAAGAAGAGATCAAACAACATAATGTATTTCAGTGTCATTCGATATATTATTACATATATTATTACATTTGATTTGAGTTTCTTTCTTTGCATTGTTCATTCTTAAAGTCAAGAAACAAAATTACTGTTTGAAGTATTTACACATATCACGTTCCCAATTATGTTGATATTAATTGTAAACGTCACTGTCTCTCTCATTACGCGCTAGACTTTAACACTGTTACTTGTAGAAGCAACACGTCAAGAAAAGCTAGATACGTGTGTGGTTCAGCACATTATCTTTGGCAGGATGAATCTCTGTCTATCAGATAGGCCAAACTATATGTTGAGTCTGTGTAGACGCCATTCGTAATTAAAGGAAAACCTTGTGATGCATTTTACCGTATGCCTCCTACAATAAGAAGGTATAGATGTAATAAATTCACAGACAATAGGTGTAATAAAACAGTATACACTGTATCATTGATACACTAATATTTGTCTACAATTATATTTAAAATGAAACAAAGCATGGTTAATTTTTTGTTGTTAAATGAATACAACGAGTGGGATATCAAAGATACAACATGCATACTGTACATTTATGTTTTCATATCATATACATATATACATACGTTAAGCTGGACCTCAGTAAACTATTGACAGAGTGAGTGAACAAGTCAAAGCTATGCCCAGTGTGTCAGAAACAAAATATAGTTCCGTGCCTGTTTTTGCTATTCAAAATACTCTTTGCAAATTGATAGTTTGTTACCTTTCCTTATTAGCTTCTAATGTCTCTAGCATCGGTCCAATAAATATTAAATATTTAGTGACGGAAGTAGCGAACACAACACCATCATAGCTTCTTGAATATATATAGCCATTCAGTCACCTCGAGTTATATTAAAGCACGGGTGGAAAGTAGATTAACATGCGATCAAAAAGATCATTTTTATCCTTTATCCTCTTTTTCCATTTTCGGGGCCCTGAGTGTCAGAGTGGTCTAAAGCGCTCACCGTTACGGATCACTGCCATCTTACCTCTGTCTGCGTGCGTTCGATTCTCTGGCTCAGCTTAGAAAGCTTCCAGTACGTAAGAAAGCTTTCCGTAGTTTCTCATGGGTCTGGGGCTCTCCATGGTTTTTCCACCGCCATTTATAGCCTATCTTGTGCTGAAAAATGGCGTTGTTCGAACCTGAAGACGGACGGATAATCTCAACTCTTAAAGTAACGAGATACTTAGGGCGTTTACCCTTTTCTTTTACAAGGAAAATAGTTTGTTTGGAAAGAGTGAGAATCAGCGAGAAGTTAAGAAGAGGAGGGAAAAGGAGTCAAGAAAAAAAGAGGGAAAAGAAGTCAGAAGTTAGAGTGTGGAATTCCCCGTTCAATCAAAGGGCAAGAAAGTCGTGACGCACGCAGAAGGAAAAACCCAGTCAACGAACAAGGTCATTGTGAATCACCCAACACTCCAATGTTAATGAACATTCGATTCCATGATGAAAGTACTATCAGTCATTAAAGGTTAAATTCATCTATTTTATTAGTGTTGAATTTTAATTAACGTATCTGCTATTTTAAAGCTTCGGTTTTGAATTACTTCTGAACGAAGAATCGTCAGAAGGAAAGAAAATTGTAATTTATTGTGTCATTCTTCTTTTAATTGTATTTTAATTAAATTCTTTTTTTATCTTTACGGGGGCTCGTGTGTTGTTTTGTTCAAGATACCTACTCAAGATTACTATATCTATCTGAACCGGGCAAATTACACCGTAGAGGTCATCCCTTAGATAAACGTGTATTAGCGAGAGGCGGGTTTCGAGTGTTGTTTGTACGAGTTGCGCAATACCTCTGACCAGCGGCTTGTGCAATATTGTACTAATAGCGCTTGATAACCGAGCAGACCCTTATATATATATTACAGCTGAAGAAAATATATTACAGCTGAAGAAAATTATATATATATATATAGATAGATATATTATATATATATATATATATATATATATATATATATATATATATATATATATATATATATATATATATATATATATATATATATATATATATATATATATATTACAGCTCAAGAAAATGTTTTAAGTGAAATAAAAGCTCAAACTTGTATTTGTTTCGAACTTTTGATCGACCGGTGACTTATGTGGTTAGGGCGTCCGCCTCGGTTGAGGGAGTTCGAGGCTTCAAATACTTTTTCAAATAGAGCTAACAGCCGCCTTACAAGGCGATCGCATAAAGAGGTTAATGTTAGTACTTATAGAAATGGTGTCCGAATGATGTGCCTGGGTAGGACATGATGCTACATGCCTGCGATCTGATGCCCTAGTCCTTGACATCACAATAAACTGTCACACTGATGACATCTTTGCGATATGTCTAAAATCGTTAAAGCTACGTTCAAAACACACACACATACACATACACACACACACACACACACACGCACACGCACACAGACGTACAGGCAAACCCGTTATCTAAATGTATCCCACGTGAGCATTATGTATGTATTGCGAGCCTGAAATCAACATTGAGCACGTGTGACATGCTCAACCAATTTTTATTATCTTTTAAAAAAGAAAATGTTTTTAAAAATATGCTATTACAGCAAAGTGCTACGCATAGCTTTCATGTATGAAATGTTGATTTTATTGTCGCTGAAGTTAATGGACGTTTGTGCAGGGATTGAAAGATGCTTCATGTTTTGATTATTAGGTTTGCTTACAAAGACATGGCGTGAGGATCATATAATACTCAAACATGATTCTAAGACAAGAGTTCAGTCAGTTTAAAATGGTGATATACATGAAATGTGTTGTATGATTTAAAAACTTTTTTTTAAAAAAAATTAAATTAATTAGTGGAAATGCATGTTTATTTATGCTTTCAACGGTAATAAAATATAAAACCGTAGCTTGAAATTAGCACATTCATCTCTACGTTGTAGTAGTGAGTGGAATAACTTAATTGAAAGAGTAGGTTATTATGCGAAATAATAATATATTAAACTTACTTTGATTTTTCATTCAAATATTTGTTTTAGACGATTTAAAAAACTTCCATTCTCTTCAGACAGTTTTATATGTATTAAAGAAAATCAAGTATTTTGAGGATATTGAACTGCTTGAAATCTAAAAACAGCAGTTACTCGAATGATGTCCAACGTGTCCTTTCCCTGTACATATTACGTCTATCACGCTGACGTTCAATGTTAAACTGTACAATTAACACAATGTATCTCACGACTGTAAACAACTTTATTTTAATACATATTTATCAATTAGTTTTATGCACTTGAATTTAATTCATCTGGCTTGCAGTACTTGTGGTTGGCTAAATATGAAATTATTTACAAACACGCCATTATATCTGATGCTTCATGTTAAAAATCTACATTTCATAGACAGCTCAGGGCTTCTTGACGCATCGTTTATAGAATTTGTTATGCCCATTGTTACACCCTATTGTTAGGAAAGTAAATTCAGTTATTCGCCAGCGAAATATTACGAAATATCTACTCCATGAACAAAAGACAAAAAGTTCATTGGACATTTACGTCCACTCTGTTACCAAAAGTATATTCTCTCGATACTTATATTTTGTTTGGATTTCTATTTACAAGTTATCACATTTTTAATTTAGACGTATTTGTGTTGTATCGTTCCTGACGGTATGTTGAAAAATGATTGATTTAGACTATAACACGATGAAAACAATCTGTATAATTTACCGTTACGGCTGTCGTTGGATATTCCAGCTATGCCAGTTTATGTATCAATAGAATACAGACCATTTACACATAACCAGATACATACACCATGTGTTGTTAACCAGGTCTAAGCGATAAAACTGTTTAGGGGAGTAAATCCTGGAACAATACATTAATTAATGTCCCAAAAATAGGTTTGAAAGAAAACAATAACATGAAAGTTAATTATATAAAATAAACATAATAACCAAACGGGAAGGATTGTCATGAACAATGAAAATATATGATCCACACGATATTCCGTATTTGCTTACAGTTAAAGCAATATGTGAACTATTTGATCAGGGACCTTTAGAGTTTTGACTATATCGCACCATTACCGAGTGTCGGGGTCAGTGTTTTTACAGCCAAGTGCAATACTTAATGGGTTTCCATTCTCTAACACATGTACTTTTTTCTACTGAGTATACTAGTACGTGCTTAGAACAGAGAACCTATGTAACATCGATTCCATGTCGACTTTGAATTTCCACGAAGCTCATGACTTATAAGCTAAGAACTCCAAATGATAATAAAACGTACCAAACAAATGTTAGCACGCATGTTGTGAAAGGCCTTATGACTCAGGCACGTGACAGATAGGGCCTAACAGATAAATGAGGCGCCTGTAAAATGAATATGTGTCTTTGAACATTATGCACACTATCATAGCAAGAATATCGTTTGATCTCTCTGGGAAAGAAATCCGCCAGTAACTCAGACACTTTAAACAGACAGAGACTTTATATCAACCTTCCATAAGTGTATGTGGTGTAAGGGAATTCATTGAAGCGTAGAATATGCAATGAAATAAGCATAAACCTCTTTCTATAAAACAGAAACTGTCACGTGCGTCATTATCAACTTTCCCCTTTACATACACAGGGAATATACTCGTTCTTCGAAATATGTAGTACAAACTAGGATATATGTAGGATTGCTCAATTCGTTACAAATCCCACATGACAGTTACATTTTCTACAACTTGCAGAAATGTAAATGACGTCTGCGTTTTTTGTCTCCATATCTATCACCATAAAAATCTGCAGACGAGTTTTCGATTATATTTCTTATCCGTGATTTCTTATGGAAGGTCTCTATTGATAAAAATGAAACATGTGGGGTGAATCAGATTTAATGAAGGTTACACAACATCTTTCTTAATTCTTATTGAGCTCCTTAGCTAATTACAATTGAATTGAATCAAATAAATGGCTTATTAATTGTTTGGTAAGGTCTGATCTGATGACGGTAACTGCTATATGTCTTCTATCTGGAAAACAATCGTTTCGTCTCGAATAATTTTAAATGACTTGGGCCATAAGAAAGAGCTCCGATATTTCGTCAAAATAGCTATATTCGGATCCGGGAATGTGTCTCTTTAATTAAGGTGTTCGGTGGGCAAAAAACCATGAACTCAAGAGGATCTGTGAGGCGTAACCCTAGGGACCGCAGAATCAAGAAACTCAAGCATATTAAGCATTTCCAGGGCACAATTAAATGTAAAGAAACTCTTTTCTTCAAACGTTTATAATGTTTCATCCTATCATGCAATACCAAACTGTTATCTATAATATTTTGATTAAATTCTAATTACAATATTTCTAACCATAAATCAATGAAAACAGGGTTTCTTTGGATTTTTTGTTCACGTGGAAAAAAAAACACTATCCTAAACATAAGTGTTGTTTCAAACTTTTCAATGTTATAAGTTAAACTTCGGTTCTTCACTATCTAGAATAGCACAGAGCTTGTATGGCCCCCGAGTGGCAGGGTGGTCTAAAGCGCTCACCGTTACGAATCATTGCCATCCCACCTCTGTCCGTGTTGAGTTTAAAGTCTCTGGTTCGGCCAATGTGGGTATGTTAGAAAGCAGGCCAGTAGCATCTTGTGGGTTGGTGGTTCTTTTCTGGGTTTTCCCAAGGTTGTCCTCCACCATTAATACTGGCCGCCATTCATAGCTTATATTGTGCTTAAAATGACGTTAAATCGTATAACAACACCAACTAGATGTTTGTAGTACTTAAGATTACTATTTGGTCAAGGATTAGTACATCAAGCTTATTAAACGCTAAAATCACCAGCATTTCGTTGTCTTGACTATATCAGTCCGATTTATTAGTTCCACAAATATATTCATCAAATGTTTTAGTCCCTTTTAATGATAAATACATCTTTAGAATGAAGCAATTGACGTGGATGAAATACTGCAGAAGATGAAAAGGTGACGATCATTATCAAGGGAGACATTTGTGATTTTGCCTTATCTATAAAGCATTTGTTGTGTCATATCAAATTGCTGTGAAAAGTAGCTTTCAGGAAAGCCAATTCCTTTGTTGATAAAATCATGTTTCATCTAAACGTAAAGGTGCAGTATATATATATATATATATATATATATATATATATATATATATATATATATATATATATATATATATATATATATATATATACAGTGGGGCCTTGACTTACGAGTGTCCCAACTAACGAGATTTTTTAGATACGAGTTGTCTCTCGGCCGCTTTTTTGCTTTGAGTTGCAAGCTAAAATTCGGGTTACGAGCCAGCTTCAGATACCCCACCGCTAGTTGGCGTAGCAAACGTCACAGTGAACGCATCAACATCCGCCAAGCATCCCGTGTCTCACTCATTCACTTTAAGCGGTCAGCTCGCAATGGAAGCATTAGTGTTGTGCTCGCATTTGTGCTTGCGGTTATTTTGCAAAGAAGCAGATGATATGCATTGAATTAAAGAAAGAAATTATTGAAAAACATGACCAAGGTGTGCGTGTAGTCGACTTGACGAAGCAGTACGAGCGTAGCACTTCCACGATCTGCACCATACTGAAGCGGAAGGAGTCAATAAAGGCTGTCACGCTAGCCAAGGGCGATAAAAAAATTAATAAACAGCGGACATCTCTCCATGAAAATATGGAGAAGCTGCTGATGGTGCATTGACGGAGAAGCAGCTCGCCGGAGATACCCTGACGGAGGCTCTAATCTGCGAGAAGGCACGAGCTATTTACGCTGATTTTCTGCAGGTTCTCTACCTTCCACCCAACATCACCCCTATCCTGCAGCCCATGGACTTGCAGGTGATTTCTAATTTCAAGAAGTTCTTTACCAAGCACCTGTTCCGATGCGGATTTGAGGTGACGGAGAGCACAAACCGCAGCCTTAGAGAGTTCTGGAAAGACCTCTATAACATCAGGATATGCTTCAGAATTATCGATATTGCGGTGTGTTTTGGAGGTCCGGAACGGATTAATTGCATTTCAATTCATTTCAATGGGGAAAATGGATTTGACATACGAGTAATTTGAGTTACGAGCTCCGTCACGGAACGAATTAAACTCGTAAGTCAAGGCCCCACTGTATATATATATATATATATATATATATATATATATATATATATATATATATATATATATATATATATATATATATATATAACACGTGCAGTTTTGATGTTTTACGGCATATAAAGAGATTCAAGATTATATGTCAAAGTACATGTAAACTGCCTTGTGCTAGGTACCACCACAGTTCGTGTTCGCTTAGTGAAATCAAAGTCTAACCGTTCTGTTATGAGCCTAACACCTGGACAAGTAAACTTAATTTTCATTATTTTTCAAGGTTTTACAGATGGTTAAGATAAGTCTATAAAAGTGAATAACGACTGTATATTTTTGGTTGGATAAATGTTGATGATTACAAAATTACTATAAAATGGCAAAGTCGGGCCGAAAGTAGACCAAAATGACTATTTCCTGAATCACAGTTCCAAACGGAACAAATTGTGTCAAATTCTGAAGACATAATCAGTAATAATATAGATTAACTAAAAAGCTACTAAACAATGAATCTAGTTTGTTTAAAGATATAGTATTGCCATAAATAGGTTATGGTGGGATTCGGTACAAATTCTAAATACTTAATTTAGCCCTCTCCCTAC
The DNA here is from genome assembly GCA_029339505.1 of Unio delphinus. Taxonomy (NCBI): domain Eukaryota; kingdom Metazoa; phylum Mollusca; class Bivalvia; order Unionida; family Unionidae; genus Unio; species Unio delphinus. The sequence goes on from JAQISU010000174.1 coordinate 1,154,033, forward strand.
AGGATATAAGTATTGCAGCCATTTCAACATGATAACATAATCATTACTAATGATGACGATGACGATGATGATGATGATGATGATGATGATGATGATGATGATCGTGATGATGATCGTGATGATCATGATGATGATGATGATGAGAGAGAGAGAGAGAGAGAGAGAGAGAGAGAGAGAGAGAGAGAGAGGCACAATAACAATAATCACGATTTGAATAAGTTATATATTTGCATATATTATGTTAGCAAGTTGAACACGATAAAGATCAGCTTTTATGAACACATTGTGGGGTGATCTAACAAAATAATATCAAGTGTTCGATTAATAAAAACTGGGCATTTGCTAGAAACATATTTGGACATAAACTCTTTTTCAAAGCATTGTAAGACATACTATCCTGAGTGTCATGTTCGAGATTGTTCCACAAAGAGACAGTTGAAGGTATAAAAGGTAATTATGTAGAATTTAGCCTTATATTGGAAATGACCATATTTTATGAACATCGAAGGTTATGCTTTGCTTGTTCGGACGCGGGGTGGTGGGTTGAGTAATTCAAAGATGTAGTCTGGAGTTTGGCTAATTTTAATGTTTTAGAGCGATTAGTTTGTCTTTTTTTTCTAGATTGCAAACTTTCCCACCCTGTTTCAAAATAATGAGAGTGTCTTCTAGTGTATGTTGGACAATCTGTAACTATTCTTGCCGCTTCGAGTTGTATGTATTCCAATGTATTGTAATCGATTAACAAGCATACGTCCCAGACATCACTGGCATATTCTAAGATAGGCCTGATATAAGTGGAATACCGTTTTGATAAAAGTTGCATAATTAGTGTTTGTTTGAGTTTTCGTTGATTATGTATTCGACATGATGCTGTTTGTAAATTAATATCAATGTGACAAGTCCATTTGGCATTGATCACAATATTAGTTCTAGATGGCGATGAAAATCGCCATAATAAGTTTAATATTATCATAAGCATGTTCAGGATTGTTTGTTACCTTTTTGTTCATGAGAAACATAGCCACTGTGTTTATTCTTTTTGGATTAACCTTTTTGGGCCATTTTTTGGACCAGTCATGCAGTTTTATTAGGTCATTATTCATGACAAACTCTATTTCAGCACTATAATGGGATGAATGTTGCAGAAAATAGACATCTGAAAAAGGAAGACGGAGAGAGCTTATATCATCAGCAATATTGTTTACATAGATTAAAACAAAAGTGGCCCAAGCACGATTCCTTGAGGCACACCACATTTATCATCATTTCCCGTGAATGGGTATCATGCAAAACCACTTGTTTTATATCGCTTAAACAAATTTCAAACCATTTAATCAGATTACATGAAACTCCATCTTCATTCATTTTAAGCAATAATGCACTGCACCAGACCCAGATTAAAAGCTTTTGATAGGTCAACACATACAATACAAGATTTTTGTGATCGTTTTGACGAACTGCAATTACTATTATACTTGTGTACTGAAATAACCAATAACATTCACATTCGCATTTTGGATTCTTCTAATGAGTTTAACATAATGAATTTATTCTTACAGTAAATTGCGAAACTATAAAATCAACCTAATCAAATCCCATGACATTTCTTAAAATAAAGTGTTAAAAGTATACTTCATGAAACAGTCTAGCACTGCAAATGAAATATACACTGTATGAAAGTTGGAAGATATATATATATATATATATATATATATATATATATATATATATATATATATATATATATATATATATATATAATTAATCTGAATATTGCAATTTAAACTGTAGCTAATGCTTCATTTAGGAAAGTAATCGAACAAACAAAACGTAGCAATATTTGATATTGCAGTATTAAAATTCCGTAATATAGCTCATCACAAACGGTCTGTCATAAAAATGGAAGTATAATCCAAAGAAGAATAAAATGGCGGAAAGAATTTGATTTCTAATCTTGGCAATGATTTTCGTCATATGAAATCAAGATGAATTGGAACATACTGGTTCTTATGTCAATACAAAGCAAACGGATTACTCGGAATATATTCACCCTTATTATAAGACAAAGTATGCAGGGACTAATCGGATTATATTCACTCCTATAGCAAGACAAAGCAAACAAGCATTAATCGGAACATATTCACCGTTATAGTAATACAAAGCAAACAGGGATCAATCAGACTATAATCAAATACAAAGCAAACAGAGATTAATCGGAATATCCTGTTGTGAGATAAATTATACACGGATTAATCGGAACATATTCACCCTTATGGCAATGCAAAACAAAGTGAGGTTCTTTCCGTGGTTTTCATGGGTTCTTCATTCAACATATATACTGACCGCCACGGGTTTCCTGCTGACTTGCAGGTTGGCTTTGGTTAGCCAAAGGCTAAGGGAGTAAACCCTAAAAGAAAATCCGGAGTGAAGACCCTTCTGGCAACTACTTGGTCTGGAGAGGGATGGGCTCCGCCAGACGACTTTTACCCAAGACACACTAATAATGCTGGACAAATCTGAAGTTATCATACCGGATCGGTCGTCGCCAGGGTCAACAAGGACCGCGACTGCTGTTTTCCACCAGGACAGAGGTGACAAGTGTGCTACTGGTACTTTGCATAAAATCAGAGCGAGAGACAACATTGCCATCGCCACCTGTAACATTAGAATTATGGAGCAAACTGGAAGACTCCAAGAGTTGACACATGAGATGAAACACTACACATGGCACATACTGGGACTCTGTGAAGTAAGATGGAAAGCCCTAGGAGAACACCAAACTGAAGATGGGCATAAATTATACTATAGTGGAGAGTTGGACAAGTCCATAAATGGAGTAGGCTTCCTTGTAAACAAAGACAGACATCAAGGGATATGTTCTTGAATGTCGCCCCATATCTAGCAGAATTATCTCCATTCGTCTGAAAGCATCCCCCTTTAACATCACAATTATCCAAGTCTATGCTCCAACTACTGATCATGATGACGAAGAAATAGAGGAGTTCTACATCAAACTTCAAGGTATAATAAAAATGGTGAGTAGAAAAGACATCCTTATTATCCAAGGAGACTGGAATGCAAAAGTTGGCAAAGATGCTCTAAAAGACTGGGATGATCATTGTGGACCTTCTTGCAATGAGCTTACCAATGAAAGAGGGAGACGGCTTCTCGAGTTCGTAAGCTACAACAACTTGGTACTAGCCAACACCCTGGGCCAACATAAAGCTTCCCGATGATGGACATGGCATGCATCAAATGGAACTCATCATAACGAGATCGACTACATATTGGTTTAAAACGGGTACCGATCTGGCATCAATAGAGAAAAAACAAGAACGTCCCCAGGTGCTGATGTTGGGAGTGATCACGACCTCGTCATTATGAACTTCCGAGTGAGTTGAAGAAAATTAACAAGCCAAAGAAAATCAGGCTCAAATTCAACCTTGAACAACTGAAGGACCCTAACATCTGCAAGTCATTCCAAGCCACAATTAGAGGGAAATTTGCTCCACTCCTTGTGATGGATGTTGATGTTAAAGTGATGACACACACTTTCACCACAGTCATGACAACAATTGCCAAGGACATCATTGGCCTCAATCGCCCAAAGAAAACTCCCTGGGTTACAGAAGAGATTCTGAATCTGTGTGATGCCCGAGGAGACATACAAAACACCAGACACACAACAGAGGCAGTGGAATATCGAGAAATAAACAAGAATGTCAGAACAAAATTGACGAAAGCAAAAGAAGATTGTATTGGACAACAGTGCACAGAAATAGAGAGCAGTCTGATAAAGAATAACAGCAAAAAGGCATTCCAAATTGTGAAAGACCTCACCAGACAGAAGTAACCAAGAGTCAGTACCATTCAAGACGAGAATGGAAAATGCCTCACAGAAGCAAGTGACATTGCAGAAAGATGGACTGAGTATTGTAAAGAACTCTACAACCATCCGTCCACAGGAGACCCGGAGGTGCTTGAAGTTCCAAACACCACAAATAATGATGATTTCCTCATTCTCAAAGAAGAGGTGGAGTCAGCAATAAGAGCATTGAAGAATGCAAAGGCAGCTGGAGTAGACACCATCCCAGCTGAACTTATCAAGAATGGTGGGGAATCAGTGATAGACCTACTAACAAAAATCTGCAACAAGATCTGGCAGACAGGCGAATGGCCAACACAGTGGACCCAGTCACTAATTATAACACTCCCCCAAAAAGGCAATCTCCAGCTCTGCCAAAATTACAGAACTATCAGTTTGGTCAGCCATGATAGTAAGGTGATGCTGAAGATCATCTTGAACAGACTGAACCCACAAGCAGAATAAATAATCGCTGAAGAACAGGCAGGGTTCCGTAGTTGAAGAAGCACAGCAGAACAAATGTTCAATCTTAGGGTTTTGTGTGAAAAGTACTCCCAACATCAAAAAGACATCTATCATGTTTTCATAGATTTCAAAAAGGCTTTTGATAGAGTGTGGCATGGGGCATTGTGGGCCACAATGAAGAAGTACAACATGGGTCAAAAGTTAAACAATACCATCAAGCAGCTGTACGCCAAGGCTACTAGTGCAGTAATTGCTCAAGGTTCTGTGGGGGACTGGTTCAAGACTACAGTTGGAGTACGGCAAGGCTGTCTCCTGTCACCCACGCTTTTCAACATCTACTTAGAGCGCATCATGAGCGAAGCCCTGGATAACAACTGTGGGACAGTCAGCATCGGAGGGTTTAACATCACCAACCTACGCTTTGCAGACAATATTGATGGGCTGTCAGGCAGTGAAGATGAGCTTGCCACCTTAGTGAAGAACCTGGATGAAAAATCTTCCAGATTTGACCTGGAGATAAGTGCCGAAAAGACCAAGCTGATGATAAACAGTGGCAAACAAATCTTAACCAAGATTAAAGTCAGAGGACAGGAACTGGAAACAGTGGGCCAATTCATATATCTTGGTTCCATAATCACGGAAGAGGGATCAAGAGCAGAAATTTTGTCACGAGCAGCACAAACAACGGCAGCTATGTCAAAGCTAAAACCCATCTGGAAAGACAAGAATATCTGTCTGAAAACTAAAATCAGACTATTGAGAGCACTAGTCATCACAATCTTTCTGTATTCATGTGGGACCTGGACCCTGATAGCAGAATTACAACGAAGAATTCAGGTACTTGAAATGAGATGCTACAGAACCATCATTGGCATCTCTTACATGGACCACATCACAAATGAAGAAGTGCGGATCATCATCAGACACAAAGTAGGCCATTATAAAAACCTCCTCACCATTGTCAAAAAGAGAAAACTGAAATGATATGGCCATGTTACTAGGGCCAACAGTCTATCTACAACAGTACTGCAGGGTAGTGTCCAAGGTGGTAGAAGGAGAGGTAGACAGAGAAAAAAGTGGAGTGACAACATCACAGAATGGACCAGGAAAAGTTTTGCAGAGACACAGGCGTTGGCGCATGATCGAGTCAAGTGGAGAGAACTGGTCAGATGTTCAGCAGCACAGTGCTTCAACGACCACACTAGGTCAAGAGACTGATGATGGTGATGATGAGATCATAAATCGTTGCGCGTACCATATCACGTGACATGACCTCCGTGATTGCAGTGGCGTCACTAGGGCTGGTATCACCCAGTAATGGAACTCATGTTTTCACCCCCTTGAACCACCTTCCTGCACAAGCATTCAAACATTATATTGTTATTTCATAATCCTTTTGTAAATGTCGACATGGCCTCTAATTATCTTAAGGATAATGTGCAATCTTTCGATGTTAATCCTCTTGTCGGCGCCAAAACAGCCCATGCCAAAACATCCAAGCGCCAAAATGGTCACGCCAAACCGGCCGGCGCCAAACCGGCGGAGCCAAAACGTCACGGAGCGTGCTTTGGTATTAAGGCCATTAAGATACAAAGTATCTAACTTATACAAATCCAGTAACCTTCCTGTATTAGTCTACTCATCTCTCCCTGGACATTATGTATTGGCATCCAACGAAAACCACGTACATAGTGATTATTTGTATTAAGACGTATTTCGCATTAGAGGAGATCAATCAAGTCACATCAGTTAATATACAATGTTAGAACGGTAAAGAAAGCACTTATTTTGTATTGGATCTACTAAAATAAATACTTTCTCTAGTTTTTGTGCATTGACAGCACTGACGTCTTACATTTAGATAATGACAAATATCTTATTATATGTTTTGTAAGCTTTGTTCGATAACTACTTTGCAAACTTTTAGATCTTCTACAAGATGGAATTGGTTTGCTTAAGCAAAGTGTTTTTGCCTTGTTTTTATTGATAAAATGAGGAGACTCCAACATTTATTAATTTATTAATTACAAGATCTATCTTAAATAAGGAAGGAGTCTATTGCATTTTGGAGTGAATTCTATTTTTCTCTATCGTACATATTAGTGTGTGTAAAATATTTTGTTGAGCGACATCACAGGCTTTGTTATATATACCATGGTACCTTAGTGGAAATTGACATATAAATTGGTGGAATATGCATTTCATTTATGATGATACATTAATGAATATTTCGACTTTGAATTCTGTGAGGTCGGATTGGTGGAATCTCCTTCTATATATGATGAAAATTTAATGATTTTGGGTTGGTGGAATCCCTTTTCTATACGTTACTGGTAATTCGCCTCAATGTTGGTGGAATCTCTTTCTGAACAAGGCTTAATCTGCTATTGTTAGCGGCACGTTGTGATCGAAAATATTGGCAAACCTGACAAAGTCGGCTTCTAGCATCTTGATGCCTTTACGTTTTAGACAGAGATAAATCAATAGCCCTCAATGGGTGCCAGCCTGGTCTCGTTTACTTTGAATATAGTAGACGTCTATTGTAATCAATCTGTTAGCATACGTGTCTTCCAGACTGCCCCCAAGCATACTCTTCTTTTCAATAACTTACCACCCAACTTATAGCCGCCATTTAACCTTACACTATTCCAAAGAATACATATGTTTATAATGTCACCGTCAAAGCCTAAAAGGCACTATATAACTTGTTTTAATTGTTTAGTGTTTCTAAGTTGCTCTCGTTCATTTTGCTTTTTTGATACTATACTTGCACCAAATAGGAATAGTTAGGCACAGTCCATTTGGAACCGGTAGCGACAGAGTTAGTAAACTAGTGGGCTTACCATATTCGTGAGGATGATCCGAAGTAACAACAGATTTTAAGCCGAAATGATGTAAGCATATCGAATGCCACCACAATCAGTGCCCTGACTTTCGCCCAGACACACACACGTATATATATATATATATATATATATATATATATATATATATATATATATATATATATATATATATATATATATATATATATATATATATATATATATATATATATACATATATATATTTGCAGTTTCTTTACCTGTTCAAGCATTCCATGGTTCCGTTTATTTGTTTCACTTTTGACCTTTGTTTCTAGAGACTGTACGTGTATGTATGTGTCATTTGGAATTTTAAAGTACCTTTAACACATTGGCAGACATATATCTACGATGTCTACAGCGTAGCAGTTTATGACCATGTATATCACTGTGGAATTATACATGTAGCATCATGTCCCACCCAGTCATATTATCCTGGCACCCGGCCCACCAGTCATAAAACTAACGTCTTAACAGTGAGCGCCTAGTGTGGCAGCTGTTAGTACCATTTTTATAACTTTGGTTTGAATTGGCCGTGGTTCGAACCCGCGACGTCATACATCCGAGGAGGACGCCCTAACCACTATGCCACATGAGCGGTCTATGGAGAACGTGAACGTTGTGAATTGTGAGATTGTTGATAATGTGAACACTTTTTTTTTTTATTTTTTCCACCATACATATGTGTAATACTCATCAACAAATGAAGCAGCCTATTTATTAAATAACATTAGGTTCATCAAAAGAGAAGGACATTCATTGCAATTGGACATGCAATGTTATCGATAGAGAGATGATTACATTTTTCATACTGGTCAAACACGAAGTCAATTATCATAAAGAGCAGCGTCGTGCAAGAAATATAAATTGAAATAAAGATGTAGAGTTTCACGAATCTATACGCAAATTAATGTTTTAATTATAAATCAGTTACAAATAATTCTTTTTGTAAATATCAGTAGTTAGCTTTTTGATCCAACTTGTTCACATTTCATCAATTGTAACTATATATAAAATGACACCTAGTAGTCCAAGTCAACCACTCCCATTCATAATAATCAAAAACATTTCCCATATACTCGTTTAAAAGACTAGTCGAATTGCGAGCTGCACATCTACAGATCTGTCATAAAAAAATGTGCCAGGCGATCCGAGTCTGCGCAGCTTGTTAGGAGTAATCAATAGATCAAACATCATAGACCCTCGATCTAACGGCACATTATGCTACGGTAGATCGAACTCTTTATTGTTTGCAGTTTGACTCGTCTTATAAAAGGGTATGAACGATATGAAAAACATAATATTCGGAACCATACAGAAACCTATTCGCAACATCAAGTAAGTAATATAACAAATATGGCCTCTGCCAATATTAGTTGAAAACTCGGTTTTCTCCAAACCATTTATTATTATTATTATTATTATTATTATTATTATTATTATTATTATTATTATTATTATTATTATTAATGAATATTTGGTTTTGGGAAGTTTACATCTAATTCAATATTCATCGCTTAAAGATGTCAATATTCATCGCTTAAAGATGTCGCCTGAATACATCTCAATGTCTCCATAAAGCGAAAAATACTCATTAAAATGATAATTTAAAACAAAAGATGAAATAAGGATATATGTTAAAGGCAAAAGAATCAAATGATGTTCTGTGTTGTCAAAAATTTAAAATGCACGACTTTGATTCACTGTATATAAACTATAATCAAATAAACTCAAGGCCGACAAATACGACAAAATAAATTAATGTATATAGCAATAGTGAAAAAAAAAACGTACCTGGACACTCATGTGAGATATCATACGGCAGGTAACTCTGGAGCATGCACTGAATTTCAGTATGGTTAAAATCTCTTACTGATGCTACGGCTTAATCGGTTGCCCTTGGTTAAGTGATTAACCCGCTGTTGATGTAACATGTTATGTTACCATCTGCATCATAAACTGGAGATTAGAAACATTTAAGATACTCCTTATTCTCAGTAGGATGCAGTTCTTGATTTCTCTAGTACTGGAGGCATTCAATTTTTCAGCATTATCGTATATCATGTACCACCCATATTTATTGCTGGCAATAAGTAGGGCAATCGCACCATGACTACCGATAGTATATATGACCATGTATATATTATCATAAACAACAATTTACCTCAGTAAAAGCTTGCACTGAATAAAGCACAATCTACAATTTGCATTTCTCCTCATACTTTAAAAATATCTGATTTTAAGGTTTCTTCTATAATTAATTTTCCAGTCTTTCCAATCATGGAAACTAAAAGAAATCTTAGAGACCGTTATGCTCCCAATAAATCAACGCACCTACTGTTTCTTGAAGATAATAAAATATCCATTACATGCGAGACTTATGCCCGTCATTTATAATGTTTCTTTTGGCATGTATGGCCCGTTTTAATTATGGTTTTCTGTTTGTATGAAACTATTTATTGTGCGAAATTAGTTAAGTAAATTAGTATGATAAAGTGACAGAGGGTTGCTTGGTCTTAGTCTAGTAATCAAACATCTGTACTATCAACATGTTCACATTGCTTTTTATACTTTGGAACTTATTATTACATGTCTCATATATTTCACTTGCATACTTGTCCTTACGAGACATTTGTGAGTGGGTTTAAGAGAGAGAGAGAGAGAGAGAGAGAGAGAGAGAGAGAGAGAGAGAGAGAGAGAGAGAGAGAGAGAGAGAGTCATTGATAACTGAGGGCTCATTTCAATAAGTGTGTAACGCGTTTTATTCATCTCGAAAATGTAGATTTAATGGTGAATTGATATGTTTTTCTATGATATTAATACATAATAACTACAATTGCTTCTCTGATGACATGTTTATTGACGTAATACAACAATGCTTAAATGTGTATTGATACCCATGGATGTCACAATTTGATGTACACACAGTGTTGGCATGTCAAATTACATCGCAAGAACACTTTAAAAGCTGTGATATTTATAGTGTATGAAGAAAACATGTTTGTTCAACAAATGAAGTAATAAAATACACAAAGTCAATCAATAAATCAGAAATTAAAAATTTTGTTCGAAGACTTTTAGGACCTCATATATAACTCAAAAAGACAAACCGGAGTGTTTGCCAGACACAGCCTTGATGGCAATTCGGTGTACAGTATCACTAAATAATGGAATACAGCAGAGCCTTCTGCTTAATTAATCAATCGTTGTAACACATTTTAACAGCATTTAATGGACGCTGCTCGATACAAATTTCATTATGCTGAAATTCTAATTTGATGTCAATAATGTTACTCATACATATTTCAATATTCTATTCCCTTCAATAAAAGCCATTTACGGTTGGGTTGTATTACAGATAATGCAAAATACTTTCAGGATACATTTGTATTATAAATCCTCATCTTAATAATAGGAACGAAAACGACCTGTATGCTACCACTTATTATCTTCTACAATATTTTATCTAATTGATCAGAGATAACAAATAAATATGCATCTTTTCTTGATTTGTGCCGTTTAGTTGCACTTCTAAACACTACAAAACCTACAAATGCAGTCGCATTCAAAGCTCTTTAAAACTTGCAAATGCAGTCGTTTTTTTTAGTATTATAAAACCTAAAAATGCAGTCGTTTTTTAAACACTACAAGACCTACAAATGCACATTCATACCGCCTTTCAGTAAAGACAAAATCTCAGTTAAGAACGCTCTTTAGGTTTTTACAAGAAAATACTATATTCTACTTTTAACATAATAATACTTTTAACTTTTACACAATACATGACCTTAAAAACAAAATAAATAAATATCCGAGTTGTATGTGATAGCTACTGTATATCGAAACATTCAAGAGTATATAATATCGCTTTCAATATATCTGTTGTTTTTGTTGTTGCTTTGTTTTTGTTTATTGTCACGTTGCCCTGTCCGCATCAGAGGAACAAAGGCCACATATATGTTAAACTCCACGGCTATAGTTGAAAGGTACGAGAATCCAGATTTGCTGGGTGTGAAAAGTCGCAAGTGGAATTTAAAAGCTTTGTTCAAGAACAAAGGACCCTTATTTGGAACGTAAATCTCACAATGTTGACAGACGGCCATTGGGGTGGGCATTGTCTGCTACGTTGAATGGAAAGGAACAGAATCGACATCCAATCCGAACTGAGATAGGGTGTGATCACCATTTTCAATCCAAATTTAACTTAGTACTTTAGAAGCAGGAACTTTTTCAAGAAGAAGAAGACAGTGTACTCAACAGCTAGCAGATAGTGAAAGAAACACTAAGAGCATCATGCCAAGAAGTAGTGGGGCCAAAGAAACACCAGCAGAAAGAGTGGATCACAGCAGATACCTTGACCAAGATCGAAGACAGGAAGAGGAAGAAGACAGTAGTCTACAACAGTAGAACCAGAGCAGTGAAGGCCAAGGCTCAAGAAGCTTATGCAGAAGCCCACAGAGTAGTGAAGAGAAACATCAAGAAGGACAAGAAAGAATACATAGATGGACTGGCAGCTGAGGCGGAGCAGGCAGCGTACAGCGGTAACATGAAACAGCTGTACGACACCACCAGACGACTCTCCGGGAATTTCAGCAAACCAGAAAGACCTGTCAAGGACAAGCAAGGGAATACCATCAACAGTTTAGACCAGCAGATGAACAGATGGGCAGAGCATTTTGAGGATCTCCTGAACAGGTCAGCATCCGTGAACCCCCCAGACATCGAACCAGCTAACGTGGATCTCCCGATCAATTGCGAGAAACCGACCAGAGACGAGATCAGGAAGGCCATCACCCTGATAAAGAGCGGGAAGGCGGCTGGACCCGACGACATCCCAGCAGAGGCGCTAAAGGCAGACCTGGATGCGTCAGTGGAGATGCTGTACCCACTCTTTGAGAGGATTTGGGAGGAAGAAGACGTACCGGCAGACTGGAAGGAAGGTTACCTGATCAAGCTTCCCAAGAAAGGCGACCTCAGCAACTGTAACAACTACAGGGGCATCACACTCCTATCTGTGCCAGGGAAGGTCTTCAACCGAGTCCTCTTGGAAAGGATGAAGGCAACCGTGGACGCACAGCTGCGAGATGAGCAAGCAGGCTTCCGGCAGAACAGATCCTGCACGGACCAGATTGCGACGCTCCGCATCATAGTCGAACAGTCCCTAGAGTGGAACTCCCCGTTGTACATCAACTTCATCGACTATGAGAAGGGGTTCGACAGCGTGGATCGAGAAACCCTCTGGAAACTCCTTCGGCACAACGGAATCCCAGCCAAGATGGTCAACCTAATCAGGAACTCCTACGGCGGCATGTCCTGCAGAGTTATCCATGGAGGGCAGCTCACAGACAGCTTCCAGGTGTGAACTGGAGTCCGACAAGGATGCTTGTTATCACCGTTTCTCTTCTTCCTCGCCATCGACTGGATTATGACGATGTCCACCAGCGAGCGCAGGAACGGAATTCAGTGGACTTTGTGGAGCCAGCTAGACGACTTGGATTTTGCCGACGACCTTGCACTCCTTTCACACAGCAAACAGCAGATGCAAGAAAAGACAAACGTTGTGGCAGCCACGTCTTCACAAGTTGGCCTCAACATCCACGAGGACAAGACCAAGATCCTGAAGATCAACTCCACAAGTACCGAACCAGTCACCCTGAATGGAAGTCCCCTGGAAGAAGTGCAGTCCTTCACCTACCTGGGTAGCATCATTGACCAGCAGGGCGGTACAGACGCAGACGTCAAGGCAAGGATCGGCAAAGCAAGAGCCTCCTTCATCCAGCTCAAGAATATCTGGACCTCCAAAGAGCTGTCCTTGACCACCAAGATCCGACTGTTCAACTCCAACGTGAAGTCAGTCTTACTGTATGGAGCAGAGACCTGGAGGACGACCAAGACCACCATCAGGAAAGTCCAGACCTTCATCAACAGCTGCCTCAGAAGGATTCTCCGGATCCGCTGGCCTGACACCATCAGCAATACCAATCTTTGGGAAAGGACCTTCCAACTTCCTGCTGAAGAAGAAATCAGGAAGAAGAGATGGGGCTGGATAGGACACACCCTACGAAAACCGCCAACCAGTATCACCAGGCAGGCGCTGAGGTGGAACCCACAAGGCAAGCGGAAGAGAAGCCGTCCAAGAAACACCTGGCGACGCAACCTCCAGGCTGACACCACCAAGATGGGCTACACCTGGAACCAGCTATAAAAAATGGCCCAGGACAGAGGACTCTGGAGATCTGTAGTTGGCGGCCCATACCCTGATAGGAGTGATGGGCAGTGAATAATGAATGACTTTAGAAGCAAGGAATACAGTAATTGTCCAAACATTGTGCTGGAAGGATAAAAAATATTCAGAGAAAGCCACTGGTAAGTTGGTGGGTAAACGTAGGAAATTCTCAAGAAAGACAATCGTTCGTAAAGGTAAGTAAGTTGTTTACTCGATTGTTGCAGAGAATTGCGGCATTTTAATTGTAATTATGTGCATTATGTAAACATCATTACTAAGATAGTCAGTACGTTTAATTACCTTTGTAGTTTAATTTACATGCGTAGCCTATTTTAGAAAAGAGCTGTGATTGTGAAGAGAATAATTTAGATTGCTAGTTTGTGGTCAGAATTAATATTGTAATTTACTACTTGATTACTTCGTTGTAAACTAGTGCATGGATTCGAGTGATATTCTAGATTATGGAACTGTGTAATTGAACTCTGACGTCGGAAAATGCTTATGGTGTGTAAAATTAACAAATATGGATATACGGATATATCATAGCGTTGATATTTGAATATGTGTGTACGCTTTGTAGGAGTGTAATGTACATAAATGCCTCTGCTTGTTTAGATATTTTTAGTATAGTGAGATTAAGAATATATACTGATGTGACGCAATTTATTGATGTCTTTATGATAAGTATGTGGTACCATGTTTTTTTACGACGTTTGTTTACCATGCAAGAACTTATGGATATTTCGATGTGCACGAATGCGTGACCGGAAAATATAATAGTCTTTATCTGATGATGGATTATTGGTTAGTGACGAGATTGCTGAGGAAATATGCTAACGTCCTTGTGTTTTGACAGGAAGTTTTAGGGCACAGATTTCCTGTATAGTTTAATCACGAGTCGTAAAGAGAGAGACGGAATAAAACATAGCGAAGAAGACGATTAGGACACGAAGTCTAGTCATGAAAATGAGTTGAGTAGGATCAATTGGAGAATGGAGAGTCAAGAAGGAGAAGGAGTTAGGAGGGAAAGTGGAAGAAGATAAGGAATTAAGATAAAGATAAGTAGAAAATATGGACAGGTGGAAAAGCCATCTCACACTGTACATCAAATGATGCAATAGGCTGTCACATGGTCGAGAGGAAGAAGAGTGATTGTAAATTATTATCAGTGATTATTGAGCTGCATTAAATTGGTATTCATTTTAATCTCACCTTTTGTGTACTCAGAAATGTATCTGTCCGCATTGCTGACTGCGGTATCGAAGTTTTACCTCTCTCTTTCACCAATTTCACTTCCTACGAAAACGAGCTTGGGTGGGACTTCTTTAGTAATTTAAATAAAATATTGGGAGCATCCCATCCCATCCTTGAAGACCCGTTTTAGTTTTTATTTGACGCAGATGTATGTGCAGCCATTGTATCATAAAATTCCATCTCAATATCACACTAAATTGCTAATTTCAATATTGTCACGATCAATTAAAATTCAAATGAATGGGAGTAAGTTTCACTGTTACAATTATACGAATTTTATCACGATAATGGTGTTTACATTTATTAACCACTACAAGTTCACGAATATAACATGCTTTCAAAATCCCAAAAGAATATTCAGCAGCAAATATCTACAACAACAAAAGTTTGCAACGAAATTCAAAATTTATATGCTTTGTACAATGCGATATTACAGTTTGAATTTTTCAATCAGTCAAGGAAAACAAATGACTTGCGTTTTTTAAAAATGAATGTGAGGTATCGAATTTTGAATAATCATTGAACCTTAGACTTGAATGCACTGAGCATTAAGACTTTATTATATTTAGTCTCGGGAGTCTTTATGACGGGTCACTTTTACATTTATTCTTAATTTCTTTTATATCAGTGTTAAGACTTTAAAGTGGCCAGTATTCCGATTCAATGAAATTGACCGGATATCTTAACATGGTAATATAATGTAGTTCATATATTCTGTCTGAAGAACCAAATGATGGTCTTAGGAATATTTTGTAGTACCCGCTGCTTATGTTTTTTCCGCAACAAATTTAGACGTACACCTTTGAAGTAATGTGAATTTTAAGTGGCAATCTTTATCGAACTTTTTTAGTCCGAAATTATTGGAGAGAGAGAAGGTTTGCTCCAATGAAACCAAGGAACAGAATAGTGGTTTCCTCGTTAAACGAGAAAGGGTAGAGGGGTCTGCCGGAGACACAAGTTCTAATGTTAACAGCATTGAGGTACGTCTTTTACATTCACGTAATTATTTCTACTTTTTTGTTAATTGTTGTATGCAAATTTGTTTCATATTATTAGGTTCCATATTATGTATGGTATTTTTCTATTTCATGGAAATATGTTCATGCAAAAGGTGTTATGTAATTTATCTTATTCAAAGCGATGGAAATGTGTTGAAGCTAGAGTTACTATGCAATATATCCTTTAATTTTACAGTTATTAGTTTATTAGCAGAACTGATTGCATGCGATCCAAATGTGCAGGACTTCATAAGTTTATATGAAATAAATATGAAATAATTTCCTTTTTCTATTAGGAGGATACTGATTATTGTGAGTTAACGATAATTACCTATTACATTTGCTTTTGTACTGTTTACGTAATCTGTGAATTGAATGCAATTGTAGTAAAACATGTAGAAGCATAAAGTAAATTTGTTTTCGATAGAAAGCTCACGTGGTAATTTACGGCAAGGTACTACCATAAGTAGATTTTATGCAGTGCATGGATAGTTAGTGTGTTCTAAGTACCGTAAGTGAAAGCATTTTATGTACATCTAGAAAGTGGTACATATATCGATTTACGTTTACTTTTGTCCTTTAATAAAACAGTTGTCCAAGGACGCGTGAGGTTCTTGCCAAGTTCTCTGTTGATATTCCATCTTTCACTCACAACGGGTCATAATATCGAGCAGTTTATGCCCTGGATAGCGATGCTGAATCCAGTTAACTATCCATCTTACTACGAGAGAGACGTTACATTGAAATATTTATGTATATTTCATAAAGTTTATGTATATTTCATAAAGTTTAAACCGTTTGATGATTTCATGATTTCTGAACTAATCCTAAGAAAAGTCTGGAAATAGAGACTTATGGTTTTTATTGTCTTGTTATTAAGTTTACATTTATTTGGAAGCTTTATATTCCAACTATTGTATGCAATTCTTCATTTCTACATTTTTAAAATGTTTACTTTTAGCTCATATTATATAGCTATTCATGGCCGCTACTGTGCTATGAACAATCTAGTTCCTCAATATACATTTTGCTAGTTCTTTATACAAAAAAGAATAATATGTTCAGAAAATATCTTAACGCTGCTATATATATATATATATATATATATATATATATATATATATATATATATATATATATATATATATATATATAAATAAATAAATATATATATATATATATATATATATATATATATATATATATATATATATTATAAAAATAATAATTAATAATATAATTTGGACTTTGTATAGCGCCTAATCTTTAAAAGTTCTAAGCGCTTTACACCATCAATAATGATATGACTACACTACAGAACAACAAATGACAACAACAATGAAATTGGAAAACATAAAAACATTCTGAAAACATATAAGATACAACACATGATGAAGTCGCTAAGTTTGTCCCTGAAGTCGAAACAGGTGAGTCTTGAGAGCACTCTTAAAAGGGACCACTGTGTTATTGTGTCTCATTTCAATGGGCAATTCGTTCCACGTCACCGGGCCCTGGTATGCAAACTAACGTTGTCCATATGACTTTGTTTTTACCTTGGGAACAATGAGCATACGATTATCAGAAGAAGAGCGTAAGGATCTAGCTGGTGTATGCACGTGGGTGAGGCTGGATAGGTATGTTGGACTGGAGTCTGTCATTGAAATATAGCACAGAGAACAAATTTTGTGTTTGATTCTGTATCGAATTGATAGCAAGTGTAGGGTACAGAGCAGTGGTGAGGTGTGCTCTGATCGAGGTACTCTAAAGATGATCCGTGCAGCTGTGTTTTGAACTTTTTTAAGTTTCTGGAGTAAATATTGTGATGAACCAGACATAATTGAGTTACAATAGTCCAGTCTTGAAAGTACTAATGAACACACAAGTGTTTTCGTGGCATCAACAGAAAGATATTTACGAATGGATCTGATGCGTCTCAATTCAAGATATGCAGCCCTGCAGATGTTCATGACATGTTGGTGCAATGTGAGAGTACTGTCTAGAGTAACACCTAGATTCCGTACTGACTGTGAGAATTTAATGTTGGTGTTGCTGATATTTATTGTCTGAGGTAAAGGATGTGAATGAGAAAGTCTTTGTGTTGTGATCAGAATAGCCTCAGTTTTATCATCATTCATCTGCAGCTTGTTACATGTCATCCATGATTTCACATCCATTCTATGTGATACATATTTTGATTCTCAATGAACAACATCTTTGGGTAATCGATTTACAACTGTCAGTTTGAATTTAAAAATTCATGGAATAACTTCTTCTGCTAAAGTTAGTTTATCAAAATAAGAAGTTATGCTTTTAATACAAATTTTAATATACATTTGTATAAACCTCAAACGCCTGAATATTGTTCATACATTGCCGATATGTATCGTTATTGTAACAACATTTATTTCGGAAACATTTCTCTATCCCCCATATACAGAACTATATTATGTTGATTTATGGGATTGTCCATTAATTATGTCACCAAAATAGGAGGAAGGGGATTTGAATAAGTTTGACGATTGTTCACATGTAGGAGGGGTGGGGTGGAATTCAAGATAAATTGACGTCAACAATGTTATTGTTTAGAATAAATATAATAATTCAAAACGTAGGAAATAGGAAAACGGGAAAATGATAGTAGCTAGAATATAAAGTCTCGATTTTTTCATGAATTCAAAGTGTTATCGTCAATTTGAAATATGTTAAACAAGTAAAATGATGCATTAAAATTTATTTGTAGACCTTTTAATTTCCATAATTCTATTTTAGTATCCAATTATTTTTCATACTTATGGACCAGAAGTATATAACGTTTTTCGGCCGATGGCTAGATTCGAAAACCACTCCAGGGCCTCAAACACCAATGTCGTTATAATAACTGTACATGGGTTAGAGTTCTGTGTTGCTTTAATTTGCCCTGATGGTCGGACAGAACCTATTATAGACAATATGTATGTTCAAATCCAATTTGATAAGGATTTTATTTATCATGTGCATTTCAATACTGATATATTAATATTCAACATATGAAAAGAACCATATGTGTAAATGTTTATAGCATCAATGTTTGACATACGTGACCTCAATCTCAGCTCACAGCAAACATGGCTAACTTACTCAATGTTTTATTTTAATGTCAGCGTTTTGTTCCCTCACATTTACTTGAACATTTAAACTTCAGAACTCATGTTGGTACAATGGCTAATATACAGCCGATTTCTCTGTAACATGTGATTCATGTGAATCAAGCATTCTAACTTATAGAGTCTTAGCCATGTGCTTTATGGGACTGAAACATTTTGAGTTATAGAGTCCTTGACGTCATATTTAAGGTACTTCAAAGCTATGCCTTTCTTCTCTTGGCTATTGAATAAAACCCTTAACATCGAAGTAAACTGAAGAGAAACCATCCTTGGGAGGTATAAACATGTCGGGTCTGGACGTAACATTACAATGCAAGAAGCATTCGTTAGTATATTATGCGTTACTTCAATGATTTGAGAGTGTTTCTGTGTTGAAAGGAGAGAGCAATAATGTTATGAATACTTTATTGGAATATCGTAGTAAAACGTGTCCTAGCCAACTGTGGGAAAGGTAAAATTGTACGATCTGCGTAATGAACAGTTAATAAGAACGAGTAAACAGAAGTGTCGATTTATTTGTGGGTTCTCCAGTAAAACAAAAACAGTAAGAACACTCGAATAGTTTCTTATGACTCTCGTAAAGAACTATTGAAAAGGGATTGGAAACGATCTGCACTTCAATTACCGATGCATTTTGAAATGTGGTAGTAACAGATTTCAAGAAGCAATTTTCATGAATCATAAATATAAATAATAACTTCTATTGTAACTCAGTAGAATGCTGGAAACTTGTTCAAACGAATCTCCCCTGTTGACTTTATTGTCTTAGGCTAATTACTAGCAATGATATATATATATATATATATATATATATATATATATATATATATATATATATATATATATATATATATATATATATATATATATATATATCTATATATATCTTCCTCATATCATAGAAAATATGTAGGTGTGTTAGAATAAAAGCCAGTTGGATGATTGATTGGTTTACCTTTTAACTGCAGTCTAAGCTTATGAGAGAGAGAGAGAGAGAGAGAGAGAGAGAGAGAGAGAGAGAGAGAGAGAGAGAGAGATGACATGAACAATACTTGATCATCTATATTTCTTATGACAACGAGTGATGTCCTCTGTCTTTCTGACTGTGTGCGTATGTGTTTGTGTGTGTGTGTTTCACGTTTTAATATCGAGCTAATCTTACCATTAATGGCTTTTCATTGCCACTTTTTTCGAAATAAATAAGACTTATTGTTCGCTTGGTATGTATTTGACTTCGCACTTTAAACCTGAAGCAAGATTTTTATATGAGAACAATCCATTATTCAACATTAAGTACCAGAATGTTGTTTCTCGTTTTTAATAATGAATGACATTTATATTTCTGTAAGGAAAACAGATGTCCATTCGTAACTTTTAATTGTTTGTATTGGTCATATAATTGTATTGAGGCGTACGGATATGTGTGTTTAAATATTTATCTTGAGCTATTCTTACTACACATGGTTTGTTATCATTGTCCTTTTTGACGAAATAAATAAGGCTTATTTCTCACTTGATGTGTATTTGACTTCGCACTTTAAAACTGAAGTGAGGTTACATATGCGAACATTCTAGGCTTGAACATTAAAAACCCCAAAGTTATTTCTTTTTTAATTATCGTTGACATTTCTATTTCTGTAATGAAAACATATGTCCATACTTAACGTTTAATTGTTTGCATTGATCATATAATTGTACTGAGGTGCAAGCATGGAGGAATACATGTTTCCCAACATTATTTGTTTGTTTGTGTTTTAATAGCTGTCCTTATTTAGTCTGTAATTAAATCAGACTCATTGCGGGTAATAAAAAAATATATTGGCAAGACACGTTTCTTGACACGTCATGTTTCATTATATCTAATTTAAAACATATCAATATTAATGCATGCTACTATTTAGTAATACGCTTTTAAACGTTGGAGAGGTTTGCGTATATTCAAACAAGCAAACTTTGAATTTACAAGCTAATGTTGGTTATGAGCTTTAAAGAAAATCAAAGACTGACGACTCATCTGATATCAAACAGAAAACTCTTAAACAATAATTTGCAATAAGAGCACTGCAATACTAGATGCATTATCCATTCTTATCATTACCATTAAAACACAAACGCCTTAATAGAATTTTCATATATTGTCAGAGAAAATTAATATAATGCCAAATCTTTAACCGTGATAGTGTCCATTATATCAGTAAAACAGCCTGATACGTTGTCATGTTTATAGCTTCTTTTAAGTGTGCAAACCATCTAGCCATCAATATTACTATTATGGTTTTACTCGAAACTATTTATATATTTATTTCACTACATTCATCATTAATTTTAGGTTGAAATACACATTTACTTCAGCGTACATTGATCTATACGTTTTCGATGCCAAGAAGACTTGTAATTATCCGTTGGAAAGGTTTTAATTGTTTTGGCGATCCGGAGATGTGTAAGACTGAGTTTGAAATTGTATAACATACAAAAAGTGAGATTAATTGGTATAATGTTAGCATCAGATTAATGCACTAGAAGAGAAAATGAAAAGTGTCAGTATTTGACATGGTTTGTTCTTAATCTGGCACGATACACTCCATCTGATTAGAGATCTTGCGAGAAACTCACCGGTTAGAAAACAGAACTGTCGCTTTTTTCTAAGCTGTAGGTGTATATAATCACCTTGGCTAATTTCTTTGTTTACCTTATGCCTCAAGTGGTTGTATTTTTCATTTGAGTAACTCGATGAATTAAAATATGTTGTATAGATAATGAAGATCAGCAACTTAATCTACTTTGACTGCAAACGGATGTTTTCACTGCCAAATATACGTTCGTATCATTGAGTGGGCGGGACAAAATTACTTCATCAATCGCACCAATGCTAAAGATACATACTAAACAGCACAATTCAAATACCTGGTCTTCTTGTAAGAAGGTATTCAGCCACGTAGTCTGTTCTTATATATTACCTGCTTTCCACTTGTTTGGGGTTACACCTTATTTGTTCCAGATACATTTTGTACTGCTAATATTGGTCAAAATATGAAAATGCGATTGTTTTGACACTGTAAAACAATCTTGGTTTTCGAACCGTGTTCTTAAGGAGTAGACTTAGCAACAATGCTTTGCTATCGTCAGTCGCATCTGAGCATTCAACACACATCCTGTTATTAGATCTTTTGAGAACTAGAAGCTTAATTTGTACATTTTGTATCCTTTAGTTGACATTAGTTCCTCTTGGAATTTAAGAGATATGTAATTATTTCATATTCTTTGAAGAAGAAAAAAGTACATTCCAGCCGTCTCATTTTGTATAACGTTCTTTTGCAACAGGGTATGACGCATGATATCAAAAGTGCGATAAATGTGCTAAATTGAACAAATTGCCATGGAGACAGAGCATCAGTTTCCTCTGAGTCGGATGCTTGACAGTCAGTCCATATCACAAAGACGATTGAATCTGCATGTAATTTCTTGCTGCATTATTTTGGATCAGGACTGCGACTTATCTCTTCCGTTTATCTGCCCCAGCGCCTCCCAGCATGTTCGAAAATTAAACTTAACGAACCAGTAATTCATGAGAAGCCGCAAGAGGACGCATGGCACTAATTCAGTTCCCATAGTATATATATGCAAACGCTATTATATTAAAAATTCGGTAACTCCAAATATGTCTTCATGATCTAACCTCTATTTATCAGAATATATGCATCCTAAGTACGGTAAACCATATGTGGATATGTGTGTTGTTTGAAACACACGCTTTCTATTGCCTACCAAAGAGTCAGGCGATAATTTCAGAAATACATGTTAACAAATTTAAGTTTCTTAATGAACTGAAATTATAAATATAATTAATGTCTCCATATTTTTCAGCTGCAAATCGGATAATCTCACAAAAATTAATTTTAATAAAATCTAACTTTCATTATCAACCAATACTGGCAATCCAATTCCATATATGGTCTATTTTATCTTTACCTATTTCTAGACTGTTTCCCATATTGTCGTGTAATTAGTACAGTGAGCCATACACACTAAATCTAGTAAATGAACACAATCTATTATGTCCTCTACAAGAATCACACGTGCTTTGAAAGTAATAATATAGTAATGATCCGTATCAAGCGTTCTGGCACAGTACTTGAAGCATTTATTTTCTCTCCCATTTCCATTCTGTGATTTTGAGCGTAATGTATATTTGGACTGTAATGTATATTTGGACTGTACTGTATATTACTGTACAAACGTGTTAAAGTAGTTAAAAGAAGCAATGGAAACCAACGTGACATAACATGATCAGAAGGTTAACCAATTTCCCAATATAACAATAAGTTCATTCTTGGAACTACAACAGTTATCCTATTGTTTTTCCAGGGACGAATATACCTTTACTAGTTCCATCTATTATTGTGATAAAATGTTTACATAATTTTCATGAATTATGCAAATGAATAAAGGAATTTAACTTTATTGGACTCGAAAATACTTCAAAAAAAATATTATTTTTTCCAGATATTTATGAAGATGCCGATATGCATAATATTTGGAGTTAGCGTATACATTTTGAAACCTGTGACCGCATGTTGGCTTTCGGTGTTTTATCTGTCCTTTCACTACCCTTAATATAACTGTGCCCATATAGCCATCGGTAGAGAAAACTCTCTCAGGAATGTATGTGTCAATCAGCTGTCTGTAAGGTCTAGTCTATAATTGTGTTATTTAATAAAGGGTTTTGCGCAGGTTTCATCTAAGAAGAGTGATTCTCTTGAGGTTGTTATATGGTACATACATCTGAATATGATTATAAATTCCACGGTAACAATATAGTCTTTTATTGCCAAACATTACTGATTTGGATCCCTTGCCACCTTGTCACGATCGTTTGAACAACACTGCCCAGAATTAGCTCTGAAATTTGAGATATGTCGTTGATAGCGTTTTGAATATTATGCGTTTTAATAACAAGACTGATACTTTGGGAATATGCACCATTTCAATATTGATTTGATTGTCTTCTGCTGCTTCTAAACGAAGATGAATTCGCACGTCTGCTATTTACAGTTTTGTATTTATTTACAAGGTTGCAAGTTAGGCCTAAATGCAACGTTATGTTCGGGATTAGATGGATTAGAGCCAATTCGATCATTTAAGATAAAGTATTAATTACTTTCGATCTGCATGGAACATTGAATACTCACGTTATGGTCATACACCCTTTTGATCGTCAGTATAAACACACTTAATCGAAGACACAACTGCCCCCGATACATCCCCTGACTACTTTGAATCAAAATATATGCATAGCGGTGAATGGCAATTAGAGTTGTGCTTAAACTATGTTTTGAAATGATCAGAAGAAAACGGGTTCAATTTTTGGCAAGTATAAAACTCTACGTACGTGGTCATATTGCATAAAACTAAGCATGCCCTAAATCTTTGACTATAAACTTCTCTTAATCGTGTTATAGACAAGATACAATTTTAGCACTTATTCTTAACTGTAAATTAAATTACCTTTCCGATATCAAAGATTACATGACACATGTTAAAGCGTACTGGTTTAATAATAGTACTGGTAGATAAAGACCGATGACCAGAATGATATGTTTTACACTGTTCACATAGAAATCTAGACAGTGCTATATTTACATATGAATCGACTGCATCAGGTACATAGGCTTACATTTAGCGGCTTCATGATCCAATACGTTTTCTAAGACTTAGACATTTCTGAGAGAAGATAGAACTTAATATTTACGTAGCCTTTATCTTTATCATGGCTATCAACCCTGGAGACATGATCGCCGCTGCCGTTGTAGTATTCATTTTGTACCGCATCAAGCAAGATATAGTATTAAAAAAAAATATCAGATATTGCAGATTGACTAAACATTTTCTACTGCATCATGAAGTCTCAGAAAACAAATTTCATCCACATTTCGGATTCCCTTTCCACCCCGAAAGCCTTACAAAGCCTAACATGTAACGAAGAGTTAAGATTCCAGATCGTGAAGGAGCATGGTTTGCTTTAAACAGTCTGGAAAATAATTGTAGGAAATATGGGCTGCCTAATCATATTTGTACAAAATACAATAACGACATATTAAGCATCCGACGTTATCTTGCTGTCAGAAGTTACTCATTCGACGTTTTCATATTTTGACTTCAACTATGATCTACATCGGCATATTCTGTATGCCTGACAAAGCAAGTAGAAGGAAAACTCCAGATGTACATTTCTGAAAACCAAACCAATCGCTGGAAAGTGTTCTACATCAAATAGAACAATTCGTAAAGGTGACTTAGTATCTTTCTGCTGCCATGCAACCAACAATCCAGCACCATGTATAATTTTTAAGGCCGAACAGTGATCAGTGCCATTTTTGTTTTATTTTATTATGATCTCATGTAATAAAACGTCATGGTGACAACAATACTGAAACTTTGTCTTTTGACAGATTCATATATGTCGGATTGATTCCATCGAAGCCAAGTTATCAACCGTCTCTGTGACCATCAACTAAATACTATTCATATCATAAATCACGTATAAGTAGACTTCTAATTCATCTCGAAAAATTACCTTCACGAGAAAGTTCAATGTTAATTCATCTCGAAAAATTACCTTCACGAGAAAGTTCAATGTTAATTCATCTCGAAAAATTACCTTCACGAGAAAGTTCAATGTTAATTCATCTCGAAAAATTACCTTCACGAGAAAGTTCAATGTTAATTCATCTCGAAAAATTACCTTCACGAGAAAGTTCAATGTTAATTCATCTCGAAAAATTACCTTCACGAGAAAGTTCAATGTTAATTCATCTCGAAAAATTACCTTCACGAGAAAGTTCAATGTTAATTCATCTCGAAAAATTACCTTCACGACAAAGTTCAATGTTAATTCATCTCGAAAAATTACCTTCACGAGAAAGTTCAATGTTAATTCATCTAAAAAAAATTACCTTCACGAGAAAGTTCAATGTTAATTCATCTCGAAAAATTACCTTCACGAGAAAGTTCAATGTTAATTCATCTCAAAAAAATTACCTTCACGAGAAAGTTCAATGTTAATTCATCTCGAAAAATTACCTTCACGAGAAAGTTCAATGTTAATTCATCTAAAAAAAAATTACCTTCACGAGAAAGTTCAATGTTAATTCATCTCAAAAAAATTACCTTCACGAAAAAGTTCAATGTTAATTCATCTCAAAAAAATTACCTTCAAGAAAAAGTTCAATGTTTAAAAATGATATGTCTGAGGATGATTCAATAAACGACACAGCAACCTAGTCACTATTTTGTAGTCGGTCCATGTGCGAGACGAGTTTCAGAAGCCATCAACGATGGATCAGGACACTCATATAGTTTTAGTGCAATGACCATACAGGAAAAAGGCGGACCAATACTTTGACGTCATATCCGAAAGAGACTTTTAGACATCACACTTGCTTATATCCTTAGTTCTAAACAACATGTAATGGTTCGGATATGTTACCCTAATTTATCGCAGACGACTTTTATTAAACATCCTGTCCGGCGCAAATTAATCGATAATGGTTGGCCGCAAAACATTTGGTTTGAAATGCACGACATATCGATCATATATGATAGCTATTTCCGGAGGCATTCGTAGTTAACATTTGTGGGCTCATTATATGACATGTCAGTCACACACATCACGCAGTCAGTTATTAAGGGCATCTAACTGAACTCAAAACGAAGACCAACATTTGCTGAGGTGTCAAAATAAGTCGTCTTAGGTCTTTAAAATACCACTTCATGTATATCTTACAGATATATGACAATATATATATATATATATATATATATATATATATATATATATATCACAGGTGCTTAAACGCAATATATATATAAATATAAATAAATGTATGTATATATATATAAACTCTCTTGTATATATAGATGAGCGAGATATACACTATGGCATAAAATTATACAATTGTACAGTGACAACCTAAAGCAAAAAGAATGTCACTTTTCCGTGAAGTAGTACTAACCTATAAACCCAGTTTATGTCAACTGAGAAAAGTTATCGTTTATATAAATAGAAAACATGTTAGGCTATGCATAGTCAACACTGGATTGCTTATCAATTTGTTAAGGGTCAACAACAAGCATTTACAATCGTAAAAAATATATTCTATCATTTCATCATTTTTATGCACACTATCATACCTATTTTGGACAGCTGATACTTATCTCTATTATATAAGCATTTACATGGTAAATATACACTAAATCTTATTGTTAAACCTAACATATTTGTTAAAAGTTTAGGCTCTAATAAACAAAAATTTTAGCTAATTATTTATATGCTTGGTGATAGCATGTAGAAAGGAAAAACGAACTTTAAGATTTAAATCCAAACATAATCCAAGAATAATCTACCAATTAAGTTACAGAAGTCATGTTAATGAAATGTTGTAATATATTCACATTCGAGTCTTGTTGGAAAGCCACGATGGAAGACTTTGATGTATGTTGCAAAATCAAAGATGGCAGACGATGGCGTTTGCTGAAGTCTGTTTAGTGTTTATCTATGCTTCCTTGTAGAATCACAAAATTGAACACTCCGGTGTTGGAAATCCGCATATTTTGATAAACTGTCTTTGTTGTTGCCTTTTGTATGAGCACATAAAAAAAATAATTTTTTATAACAGCCAACTGGTCCGAAGAAAATTACCATAAACTCAAAACTAGCTACAACAGACACTTTTCCAGTGTACAGCCCAAAACTGACTAAATATCTCTATAAAGAACGGTTATATCCTAGACTAAGACGCATATTCGAAAATCCCCAAATGGCGAAATAGAGAAGGAGGAGAAGGGTCACGTGATAATGTTCTAGAATGTCATCGAACGTTTTAACATGCTTAAAATCACGTGTACCCAAAATGGTATTGCGTACGACCAATGATTTTTCATTCTAGGAAAGAATTAAAAAGAAATTCTGTACCAGTTCTGAATCAGGTGAGGAACTAGGCCAACTTTAAATGTAAGTTTTGACTATTATTAGCTATTCCCGTTGTTTATATATTAAGATTGAACTCTATACTCGAAAATGTTACAGTAGCATGAAATATAATAATATATTAAAAACTAATAATAAAACAAAATTAAATTACAAAATAAATGTATATGAAATCATATATACGTAACAACATCCAGTTTCATGATGTACCAATATTCAACATTAACCTAGTAGGTACTGTATTAGTATGTCTCAAGCAACCATAGCTTTTTGCCTGACTATATTTTAAACCAATACGTTTGAGTCTACATGAACATTTTCTGCCTGCCTGTTCCTGTGTACTGTGTCTAATATAACACTTTATGGCTAATAAGAATACTTTGTTTTATTGGCAGTTATTTCAGTTTTGTTATGTTTTATTCTTTATACTCCTACTGCGCTATCCACAAATTCTCGTTTTTAAACTTTATGGAATAAATATGCAAAAACACATTCAAAATCTGGAAACAGTATTGGGAATCTACTTACAATATTAAAAAGCTACATATCAGCCATATGATCAATACGAATATTTCTTCTCTTTAAGTATGAGTTCTTCATTACAGCTGCTATACATTGTTTTTAAAAAACATAACTTACGAACTAGATTTTACAAAACTAGAAATAAAACGTGATATGTATTACGATTTTATGTTCATAAACTGAGTGACAGAAAGTAACAAAACCAAAAAGCTTTTGTAAAACGTAATAAAGAAATTTTAATATCAAATGGATAAATGACAATGTGGGGAAAACGTACAGTGTTATGAAGTAAGTACAGAATAATCATGATAAACATCATCGAAAGTCTTAAACGTGTTATATAAATTTCAAGCAAAAATGTACTGGCGTGCCAAGAATCTTAACGATATCAAGATGGCGTCTATATATAACATAGCTCATATCTGCAGAATTGCAACAGGAAATGAAGATGACTCCAAACACGAGATGCATGTGATTGCTCAGTTCTTTCCTTATGTACACCTTCAATAGTGACAGTAATTCACCATAATTCCCTGGATTTTGCTGATCATTTTGTCTCTTAATTGCCTACTAAGGTGACCAGACCCAACCAATGGTAAGTCACAGAATTCTAAAATACGTCAAACACCGATGAGCTATTAATCCACACGCGGCATTAGGTTTTAGAATTTATGATTATTATTAATACTTGTCAATACATACAAAATCAACACATAACCAAAACATGTATTTACAGATTCTTGGCAATTTACTCCCTTTAAAGAATCTATCTAAAGTTATTCTTTACAATTTAAAACCATGACTAAGTTACAGAAATATAACTCAAATCACCTACAATTAGTTATAGAAATTAAGATATATATATATATATATATATATATATATATATATATATATATATATATATATATATATATATATATATATATATATATATATATATATAACATATGCAAAATGTTCAAAAGCATTATTCGTTACAGTTTTCAAACCGATTTTATACGTGATCAAGCGACACATGTTGCGCATGAACTAATCAGAATACCTTCCGACGGATAAGACTTTTCGATAAGAAACATAGCTCATCAGGTAAAATGCCCTATTTAAAATAAATCATGAATCATGTCAGGTAATGATTGTTAAATGTACATTTAGTCAGATTTTACTTCATTACCTAATTTTCCGAGAATGAAAATGTAGGAATATTTGTGTTAATACTTTGTTAAACCGATTCCATATGATGTAGTGAGGCATTATGATGCAGGACCCGCCGCTGCATCTCACCTCTGTCCGTGCGGATTCGAGTCTCGGGTTCTGCGAATGGATTATGTTAGAAAGTTTGTCAGTTGGTGGTTGTACCGGGAATTTCACGAGGTTTTCCTCTACCGATCATACTGACTTCAGTTTAGCCTCTCATGCGCTGAAAATGCCATTAAACGTACAGTAACAATAATACCAACAACACCAACAACTTTACGAATAGACGATACACAATCGGTGCTAGTCAAGACGATTAAAGCAATCTGCACGTTTCTTATGCTAAAAATAGGTGAAATATAGGTGACACATTTTTGTCTCTTCTTCCTTTGATGATGAAAAACGTAATGTTCTTAGTAAAATATTGCATATAATAAATGCAATTAGCTACGTTTCAGTATAAAGTTGAAATAGAAAGCACAACTAGTCTCAAAGCAAGAAATGAACAAGTACCTGGTCTAATTATAGATAAGACTTAGAAAAACATTAATTATGACTGGTCAACAAGTAAGTATAAAAGTTTATTCTTACAGTATATTTTTCCAGTTGAAGTCAACTCTTTATAACTTCTCGGAGAGGTCGCTTTCACATAAAATATGAATAGAATACGAATATAACATTGAATTGTACGTATTTTGAAACTTGATTGTTTCAGCGAACCATTAGACCCGGATGCATCATAAGTATTGGCAGACATGTTCACTGTGGCTGTGTAAAGTAACTACGAGAAGAGCATAAAAAGAAAAGACTGCGATATAAGTTGAATCTTTGACTTAACAAATTACATTTTTTTTACTCCAGATTGATCAAGGACTATTTTAAGAACTTAAACCGGGGCATTTAATTCATGACAATCTGATGATTGAACGATCCTGAACTCATAACACAAATTTAGTTAGGAACATGATAAACTCCAATATGGGGAACACTTTCCTGTCTCTTTCTCCATTGATGATGAAAAGTAAGGTTAAAGACTTCTTAGGAAAAGATTGCATAATTATAATAGAATCAAATGAGTTGTTTCTATTTCTCTCTGGAAACTATTATACAGTTTTGTTTATTTTATTAAAATGATACTAATTTGCAAATCTGTATGAACTGTTACGATTATATAACATTAAACTAAGTGACAGAGAAAGATATACCAGCAAGTTTAGAAAATGTCGATACATACTTTCATTCTCTAATTTTAATTTCAACATTTATGAGTCACTGTCATTATTGTGAATTTAATCCATACGAATCCGAAAATTCTACCATAAGCCAGAATATATAGAATGTTGTCGCGAATAAATGTCTTGATGTAGCTCAAACATATAATCCAACATATCTTTGAAAGAATTCAAAATAGGCCTTAAATCATTTTTAGTACAAAAAGGTCATCGATCACGTTGTACGTATTGCTGTTGAATAATTTAAATTAATTATACCTCTCAACTTATATCTGAATACAAATAAAAATTGATTCCACAAAGACTGATGCTCAGACAAAAGTGAATAAGTATTTACTTTTATCTTCCTTTTATAAAGAATGGCATATGACACATTACATAACATAATCAATGGCAATTTCCATCACATTCGTAAGCAAAGTCAGGTCTGATAGCTTTTAGCAAATAGCCTGACAAAAATCAGGTATAAAACAGTGTTTCCAATTAAACACTAATATCCTGAACTCAAACCCAAATGTGCATATTGATTATAAATGATAATTATCTTAATATATAACTTACACTCATGGGCAGTTTATCAATGTAATATCTTCTGTACAAATGACACTTCCAGTCATCGACACAAATTAAACAAACTATAGATATACATAACACAACTGATTGACTGGCATATCTTTGAAATGAATTCTCGTTTTAGCTAGATATATAATGTGAAGACATTACTTTGTCGAAAGGGAGGTACCGAATATAATGCATAAGTAGTGAATTATTATTGCTAAACGTTACTTGCTTTTATTTATAGAAATAACCTGATAATGATCTTGAGCAACTTCGTGTAATATCAAGTATGAAGGCCTACACTGAATGAATACATAGATGCTGAAATAAAAACAATCGTCATCCTGCTTTTCATGACTCAAAAACTGATGTGATGTTTTCATTAAATCACCCTCACTTAGATATCTATGTAGGCGGAGACCTGTGCATTTTGCTTGGAAGCATCTCTCAAAGGTCTGACAATTGGTTGCATTAATCTAAGTACGTTCCCTTGCATTTCCCTCAGAGATGCGTAGGGGATACTGAACAAATGTCTTCATTGTTTTTAGCTGGTAGTACTGTTACTGCTGTTGCAGTTTCCACACCCATTTCTCCACTTTAAAGTATTATCACTGGAACAAAACAAGGCATCCGTTACAGCTCAACATCACCATTGTGGTTTTGAACAAGAATTACACGAACAATGAAACATCGTTGAAGGAAATAAGAAAGAAAACGCAATGGTCGAAGTTCGTCTGAATGCAAACCATTCTCTCAGTTCTATGTTGTGTACATGTTAGGTTGCAAGTATATTTATTTCTAATCGTGTCAGTATTAAAACATAAGGTCTAACATACATTATAGATTCATAATGAATATACATATTCTATTCAAAGATAATATTAATTTGTTTTATCAAAGGAATAGCATTTGTTTGAAATGTGTATGGCGTTTGAAAACTGGCACTATGGTTTCAGTGAGGAAAACTTCTATATTTAGGAGATTATTGATCCATAGCATCAATTTCTCAAAACTGTATACCGTAGTCTCTATTATTATAGTATCGCATTAAGACAGCCCAAGCATGTTGATGTCGATAAGGAAGCGATCGGTTGTTTTCCAATAGTAACTGTCTAGCACAATGTGCATGTCTTCTAAGCTTGAGTTAATGTCATATAAATCCGCCCTCCCCCCTTCAAAAAAGCTAAATAGTACTTTCTTTGCAAATGTCTCGTAACGCTAAAAAATTGCGAAACCATTTCATGTTTACAACGTAAGAGTGTCATCGGAATTTTTTAAAACTGCTTTACTCTGAAAGGTAATGATAATATAGATTTCTTGCATTTAATGGCTCTGATTTTGTTTTCACGAATGCCTATACATCATAATTCTTGTATATTCCTATATCAATGTATATTAACATAACAAATGCTATGAAAAAGTCATATATGCAGTACATTTGGTTTGTTATACACGCAATGAATAACATGTTATTTTAGTTTTCAGTTTTACCGTTATGTTAAAATTACAAACTTTGTCTAGCTCTGTACTTTCTTTGAAGAGGGAGCTTTGATCTATTTTATCCATTATGATTGCAAGCATTTCTTGTGTGGGCATTTTTATGCTCTATGTATTTTAATTAAAGTCAATTAACGTGATGTCAATGCCTCTACAAAACAGCCTGGCGGCTGACATAGCGGTGAATGATATCCAAAATAATTGTTTCCTACCCATGGGAATAATACATTGATGTTTCATTTCCTCTTATTATCACTAAAACCGACGTGAAGCAAAGTTCAATTCATCAGGGTGATTTCATAAATGAAAAAGTGTATATTTAATAAAGATAAATTTGTACATTTCGTAAATATAAATTGGAATATTTCATAAATATAAAGTTGTTTATTTTATGAACACAAAATAGTATATTTCGTATATACCAAGTTGTACATTTAATAATTAAAGTGTTGTACATTTCACAAATATAAAGTTGTATATTTAGTAAATATAGACTTGCTCATGTCATTTAATCAATATAATGTTGTACTTTTAATACTTAAAAAGTTGTAAACGTCATATTTGTAATATAATACATGTCATAACTATAAAGTTGTACACGTCATAACTATTACGTCGTAAATGCCGTAATAATAACTTCGCACATGTTAATAGTATAACATTGTGCATGCCATAATAAGTCGATCATGTCATAATTATAAAATGGTGCATATCATATTGTACAAAGTTGCGCCGGTTATAATAATAAAGTTGTTCAATTTATAATTACACAGATGTGGATTTTATATTTATAAAAAAATTCTGTATGTCATAATTAAAAAAAATCTGCAGGTCATAATTAGACAGTTGTACATGTCATAGTTATGAAGTTGTACAACCTATACTTATAAAGTTGTACATTTTCAAATTATAACGTTTATAATAATAAACTTTTGCATGTCATTAATGATAAGTTATGCCTGTCATAATTATAACATTTTACACTTCATGAGTATAAAGTTGTGTACATCATAATTACAAGTAGAGCATTTCAGAGTAATGAAGTTTTGCATTTCATAATTACAAAACTTGTGCATTTAATAATTATAAAATTGTGCATTTCATAATATAGAGTTGTGCATTAGGCAACTTTTTAAGATATAGATAGGTCATAACGTTGGAATATTTAAACGAGCTCAATTGTTGAAAGTACGGTTCCTCTTGCTGTCGATACAGTTTCATTCGCTTCTGTGTAACTGTAATTATAATTTATTATATGATCAATCTTTACACCAACCGCTTCAATGCTGGTTGAACATAAATGCATACCACTAATTAAGCCTAATGCTTAGCAAGCGTATAAACCTTTACTTCAGAAGCATTCGTCTGAATTTCATCTTTCCTCAAAATCAATTTATTATAATATCCGTCACGTAAATGCTCATTTAGTAACAAGATTATTCAATCGTATTTATGGGTCCGTTTATTTATTCGATAAAGTGTATTTGCTGGCCTTCACATCAATTTCGAACTGATGCCACCAAATGAATTTTGAGAATGCTTAGTCTAACATGCATGGACTGTGTAAAATGAATGTTTTTGTAACTTGCCTGGGATTTCGTTATGTTAACTTTCTAGGAACATTGCATCTACGAACAATGAGAATGCATGTTTTCCGACTTAGAAGAGCGATTAGTGAGCATGCATGCGCCAAACAACTCGAAATACTGGCATATATCGTCTAAATTCGCGGTCGTTCAAACCAGCACTCAAAATGGATGAGCGTATTTTGCGGGTTTAGTACAGGTGCCGTCACTGTTAAGTAGTGTGTCACGTTATTCTGAACGAATTAACTTGCCAATGGCATATTATCTTTTAAGATTAATGCATATTTCCTAAGGTATGGTGTCAGGAAAATATATTTCAGCTCTGCTGATATCAAAATGAGCATTTGCAATCGTTTTTTTTTTTCTGTGGTATTTGCTTGCCCCGACTACCTCACCACCCCCCATCCCCCATGAAGATATTTTTAGAGCAAGATAGGTGTACAGTTTTCTGCAAGCTATATAAGACCAAAACACTTTGTATAACTCACAAAGTGTTAAACAGTGTTCTGTAACTCAAAAATGAACTCAACAGATTTGTGTAACTCGAAAATGAAGTCAACAAATTTGTGTAACTCAAAAATGAAGTCAACAAATTTGTGTAACTCAAAAACGAACTCAAGAGATTTGTGTAACTCAAAATGACTAAACATTTTTCTGTAACGCAAACATGGCACAGAAACAAAAAAATTGCTCTAAATAAATACAAAGTTTGTTATATTAGTTGGTTCTGATACGAACTAAAACTGCAAAAAGTATCTGAAGCTACTAATAATGCAAATCAATGTGACCCGAAAATTAGAACAGTCGGGTGGGGAAAAGAAGGTGACTTTGTACCTGTCTTTATTAGTTTTCAAATCTAATTTTGTTATTTATGCAGACTGAAATATATAATACATAATAATAAGTTCTTTCTCTATTCATTAACGTAAAAGAAAACAAAATTGTCGGTACCTATACGTTTCAACAGCAAATAACATGGGTTTTTTTTCTTCCTAATTTTCTGTATGATATTTAATATACAAATAATTTACCAAACTGGAGACACATATTATATTGACAAATAACTAGTTACGCATATGTATATTATCACCAGTCATACAGTGTCCTGAGCAGACATTTTGATAATCGCTGATACCATGCTATCGTAAGTATAAGTTACCTGCTTATCTCCCGATGAAATGTAAATGCCTATTTTCTTATTCAGTTATGAAAGCAAAACATATGTATGCGCGTTTGTTTTTACTCAGTTAAAATATTTCTAATTTGCTTTATTCTTACAGGTTTAGTGTACCATGTTGTAATATCTATAACGCAGAGTTCCAAAATAGCAATTCAATCTGTACGATCTGTTGTTATGAGCAAATTAATGCTGGATTTTTTGTGAATCCGAATGGTTTGACAATACCGAGATCTCTGATAATTTGGAACACCAATACGTTGTATCATTAAAGAGACGTCTCAAAATCGGGTATGTAAATAATACTTTGGCAAAATTGAATGCACTCAGTATATAATGTACGTTGTTGTACCATCATTTGTGTATTTAGGAACTATGGTATTGCTCACTTTAATTCTACTTGGGTCATATAAGCAACAGCTCTAAACAAACTCATCTACTTGACGCTTTTTGTAACCATTTAATCTGTGCATAATTAAACTGAGGACCGTTTCGCCTGAAAACAGCAAACATTTTCGGACAATGAATGCCGTTTGACAAATAGCTTGATTGGTGATGCTAACATTTATTACGTTAAAACTGAGATTGCAACATATACTAAGCCATGGTATGACAATGTTGATTCCTTAGAGAATTTAGGGAACTATCGGCACTGTATATTGATGAGTCAAATATTAATTTCTCTTTAATGGTATTAACAATCTGCAAGAATGTCACATTACATACATATTTGCACCTAAAATGTTACTGACTATATATATATATATATATATATATATATATATATATATATATATATATATATATATATATATATATATATATATGATAGAACATGCGCTCCATTTTATTTTGGCATCCCACCATCACTGTGTACAAACTGCAAATTGTATCAGAGACGCACTTCACACATTGAAAAGAGGTTTACAGGAACAAAATGTAATGCCTTGCTAATTTTATTTTTAATTGGCTTGGCGTTATACCAGGTTTACCTTTAATACGTACAAAGTCCTTCGAAACTTATAGTATAAATCGTTTTCTTCTTTAATCTGTGTGCAAAGGAATTTAAGTTACCCATCATTACGTTAATTGATAAAACATCTAATTTACTCCGAAACAAGGAATATTTCAGTCAATCATGCATGAATATTAAAATAATGTTTAGGATACTTTTATTACAAAACAAATAATTTGGCTTGTTTTGGATACTTTTATTACAAAACAAATAATTTGGCTTAAGTCTTTAATTGATTATGTATTGTCCTATTCTTTAGTGTCCTTGTAAGAATTATGCCATTGGTTTAGCTAGGCACCTCA
This sequence comes from Unio delphinus, assembly GCA_029339505.1. Taxonomy (NCBI): domain Eukaryota; kingdom Metazoa; phylum Mollusca; class Bivalvia; order Unionida; family Unionidae; genus Unio; species Unio delphinus. The sequence continues at coordinate 1,190,920 of JAQISU010000174.1, forward strand.
AACTAGGCTCTATTACTTATATTACTGCAAAACGTACATGTCGCCATTGAACAATTCCGTTTTCAAGCTAGATCTTGGGTGTTGATGGTTTTCACTGATGAAATTTATACACATGTCTGACGCAGGAAATAAAATCTGTCTTGAAATTTAACACTCTTAGACCTACATGTTGCAGATTATTTGGTGATTTGCATGTTGACAAGTGCAAACGTTTACAAATGACCTGCTTCTATTGCATATGTTAAAATTCGTAATACTAATAATTCAGCTTATCATATCTGATGTACATTTCTCCACAAAAAATGTCATTGTCTTGTTTTAACATTATCAACAAGGTATTGATAATCTGTAAAGCTCTAACGGAAGTGGATATCTATTTGGAAAATTAAAACTCCAATTCGACTGAGTATCTGGTTCACTTTCTTCCTAATAGTTTCCGAAATATATGTTTTGAGAAATGATTCAATTAAGATAATATAATAATGAACGCATGCAACTGACTCTAGCTACATGTATTTGGAAGCTTTTTTAATGGTAATCTATTTCTATGTTACTGAAAAGGTTGACTAAAATCTAAATGATTCAGCTATGTTCATTCAAGGAATAAACCTCTGTGACATTAGTCGAGGTAAAATATTAAAGTTTAAGCTGCATGTTGTTGTTGTTGTTTTTTTTTTTTTTGTTTTGTTTTTTATACGTTCGATGAATATCAAAGTCCACAGCATTTAGTCTGATAAAGAAGAAGTAACGACTGCATACTTATAAACGTCAGCTACAGAAATGGTTATAGACAGTTCCGAAAGTTTCGAAAGTGTCAGAAGAAAATGTGAACAACGTTTCGACAACGAAACAAAATCTTTATATAGGCACATTTCTCAACACAATAACACACTCGATGATCAAAATTATGAAGTAACGGTTCTCATGTAATTGTTCTGGTGCAATTGTTAGGCCTAGTTCTGACGGGAAAATAATTTTATTTACACATACTAGATACCCCCCACCCCACCCCCACCCCTACCCCGGAACAAATTTTAAAAGGCTCAGCAAACGTTAGAAACCACAGATTAAGGAGCAGACCGGATGTTCTTATTCCGATGTACGACTTGGAGTAAGTTCACATTATGTGACTGTGTTGTTGTTGTTTCTTGTTCCTCTTGATAATAAGTGATAGGAGCCGTAAATGGGAAAGAATTAAAAAAATCCAAACAAACAAACAAGCAATTTCCAGATTCACTGGTCCTTAAAATAATTGCGAAATACCAGGCACAATTCACTGTGTGTTCCAGAATACCTCGGTATACCACTATACAAATTTGCTCGTGGTACCCAGTTCTATTGGCTGTCCAGTCAGGTATATATTATGGGTAATAAGAGCGAAGATAACTTTCATCATTTACCTGTTTCTTTAAATGGATGATTCCAGGTGGGAACTTTGAGATTATATTAATCCTTATGTTTTGCAAACATGAAAAACTGTTTGGAGCAAAAACTACAGAAACAAGCTTCGAAACATCCAACCAGTCGTTGGAGTGTGACGTAATTCAAGAGGAAACAATGTTTAAAACGAGACGGCATTGTTTTGTTACATGCTTGTAAAGACTTACTTAACCATTGCATATCTACTCAAATACGAACCTTAATCAGAATGTATTCTGCGCTGGTGTCCATTGCCAGCGGAACACATTCATTTTGAATATATTAACTTCCAATTGAAAGACAAACGTTGTTTGATGTCAGCTTAATCCATCAGAACAAGTTTTTGACTTTATAAACTAATGTGGTTTATATAACACAATTTTATATGGCAATTTAAGGACTGTATTTTTGTATGATTCCTATAGGTCATTAAGCTAATTGTAACCTTAAGCTTTTATATTCCAAGACCACACATTTTTTTTTAACCTGGAAGAGTTTATTTTCTATGATGTTTTAACATCATTCTTTATGCTTTTATAAACAAATAGAAACTAAAACAAAACATACCTGACCAAAGGAACGGGAATTGTGTGTAAAGCGTCTTTTCCAATGACACTCGACGGCAACCAAGTAAGAATAGCATTGGAAGGGATTGAGAGAAAATTAAACTAAAATAAGAAGCTCATTAAACACATTGAGACAATGATGTCTTCATAACAATGAAAACACTCTAATGTACAAGAAATGTATGAGAGAGCCGAATTAATATTCATATTAACAAATCTTGTGAAACAGTATATAAATAAATGTAGTGTTGATATTGCCTCAAGTAAGCGCAAGTGCCAAGGTTGTTCCATGCATTTACATCATAATACGTTATCTGATTCATCATTAAATTATCTTTCCAGCATCCACACATATACACAATGCATTCGGTGATATCATGCAAGTTACTTCTAACTTTGGCAATACGTTTGTGCTAAACAACAACTCAGAAAAGGTTGGTATGTATGTCTTTTAAAACATTACCTCAGCAATAAGTGATAGATACTGCCATTCGCATCAGGGAGCATCTTTAATATACATGCAAGCGTCTTTTATAGTTCACAAGCACCATTTTATGTAATCTTACCTTTTTACGCCATAAAGAGATATATGTGGTGCTTACATTAGCTTATTAGAATAATGCAAATGAGGCACTATCATAAAATAGGTGCATTAATCTGGAGTTTGCATTGTTTGTTTGCGACTTATGTTTATATTCATTACTAAATTCATGAATAGTCACATACTGGTTATATGATATCAATCTTTTTCTAGCATCAAAGAAGCTAAACGTGGGATCCGACTGCCCTGGTGATATTGTGATTAAAGTGTCCGCCTTGGATGCGGTATTTTGCGGGTTCGAATCATGGCCGAATCATACCAAAGGCACACAAAGGATACTAACAGCTGACTCGCGTGGTTCTCTACATTAAGAGGTTAGTGTTAGGATTTGTAGGCCTGGTGTCAGGATAATGGGACTGGGTAGGACATCATGATACATGTCAGCGGCATGATACCCTAGTGCTAGACATCACTATCAACAGCAACACTATTAGCGTAGCAACATGACTGAAGTATTGTTAAAGCTACGTTAAAAATCCAAATCACACAGACACACAGACACACATATATGTGTGAAGAAAATATCTATTTTAACCAGCAATTATATAATGCATCCTTCCTGCCATCCTACTGAAAAGATTGATACAGAATTCATAGTCAAAGCGAGGTTACAATGGGATATGCTTATGAGATGCAATCGAGAAGATGAAATATGGTATATTGCACTAATTTCTTTCTTCCACAAGCCTATGTAAAGTAGAAATATTTAATTGATTGTAGATATGATTGTCCACAATATGACCAGTAGCCACGGATACCTACACAAGCAAAGGTAGTAAATGTCGGCAAAAGTAATAATGTATTTTTCAGCAATTTTTCGTAAGAAATTGTTGAATATATATGAATACGGATTTCGATTGTCGTTACTTGAAATCAGTTATGCCTTTAGACATTAACGGGTGAGAACGTTTAATAAACTTCTGTGTCGCCATTGCCAAACGGACACTAGTAAACAAGGAACCTTAAAAGAAGATTTAAAGTACAGACGATGTTTTGATAAACTATTGTTCAATTTAATTAATAAACGAAACACTATAGTTTTTTCTGGTTTTGATTTTCATGGTTTATATCTCTTCCTCACACGTCCATTCACGAAAGTAGATAGCCTTAAATGGTCTTAATGGTCTTAATGGTCTCAATGGGATTAATGGTCTCAATGGGATTAATGGTCTTAATGGTCTCAATGGGATTAATGGTCTTAATGGTCTCAATGGGATTAATGGTCTCAATGGGATTAATGGTCTTAATGGTCTCAATGGTCTTAATGGTCTTAATGGTCTCAATGGGATTAATGGTCTCAATGGGATTAATGGTCTTAATGGGATTAATGGTCTTAATTGTATCAATGGAATTAATGGTCTTAATGGTCTCAATGGGATTAATGGTCTCAATGGGATTAATGGTCCTAATGGTCTCAATGGGATTAATGGTCTTAATGGTCTCAATGGGATTAATGGTCTCAATGGGATTAATGGTCTTAATGGGATTAATATAATTAATGGTCTTAATATTGTTTTCTTAATGGGATTAATGGTCCTAATAGAATTAATGGTCTTAATGGTCTTAGCAGGATTAATGGTCTTAATGGTCTTAATGGTCTTAATGGGATTAATTGTACGATGCGTTTACTATTTGATTTTTGACGGTGTTTATAATTAATATATCTTCAATTTCTAGAACTTGCAGACCTATTGCACATTTTTCTAATGGATCATGAATCACTATTACAATCGATGCTCACTTGAAATTCTACAAGGATCCTCGTGAGTGCACTTGTAATTGGAACGTTCCTAATATAACGATTAATGCATATTTAAAACGTCCCACTAAATATTTCATTTTTATCTGACATTGTAGCCGCACTAACAATAGCAGTTATAGTCATGGTTTTTCTTTATGCGTTGCAATTCCATACCTTAAGTCGAGTTTCTGAATGAATGTATACAGATAGATGACGAATACGTACGACTCCAATCACGATATAATATGATCAGTATCGATTTAGTCTAGACAGAAGTTTAAATGTCCAACTTTGAATCCTTTATTTATTGTTTTCCCTTCACATATATTTCTGACGAAAACTTCTAGTGGTGTTGAGCTACTTTGTTTCTCAGAAATTATCCCGGGAATGCAGAAGGAGTATATTTAGCATTGGCGGCTTTCCTTGCCATTAAACGGAGTGGGGAATTAAAGTCTAAATCATTATTTCTCTATTTACCTTTCTCTCAAGGACTTGGCAGGTTTAGGGCTGTGCCATTCGTGCGTTCTTTTGCACGAAATTTAATTGCAGGCAATAACGATGATAATCTCTGACCTAACGTAACGGATGCTGTAACATAAATATGTTACATAAACGCAACCAATTTCGCGATGCTTGAGTGAATTATTAAACTTTGTTATAAGGTGAACTTGTCTTTCCTTTTTATTTACGCAGAATCAGGCCTTTCCACATGCATGCATACATACATGCATACTTCTCGACTTTGTAAAGCGAATATTGATTATAGTACAATGTACTTCATTTAATCGTTAAAATTTTCGACCAGTAATGTCGCATAACGTTCGATTTTCTTTACGTGGCAGGGGACAGTTTAGTAAATTATCCCCTGTTAAATGTCTGAACTTAAGGCTATGGTGTGACCTTTTGAGCTGATATGGTGTAATAACTAAAGATATGGACATATGTGTGAATTTGGTCTCTCCGGCTTGTGTTGGTCTTGAACATATGAGCCAAGTACATCAGTCGACACGCTGGTTCGAGGCAAGTAGAATATCTCTAAAACTGTCTGGATTGCAACAATGTTGAATTACATCAATCTACAATGCATTCAAGATTGTCATAAATATATTGTGTTTGCAATATGAGTATTAAGACTTCTCAAAACATGCATTTATACATGAAATGTGCATCTACAAATTTGAAGATGCATCAGATTTTTATTGAAACATTTCAAGGACTTGTCAGGACTAGTGAATTGTGGTCTTATGTTTTGCTTTCTTGTAGCTATCCAAAAGTATGGACATTTTCGACCTCATTCATGTATTTTTGTTTTAATGAATGTTTATATTAGGCAGGTGTTTGCAACATTCAATTTGTACATTAATTTTAATCTGAATATACTAAAAAGTATTTCATAGAATCATTTTAATTTCAACCAATAATGTCGTATAATATCCTACAATCTTTGCTAGAAAGGGCCTGATCCACTGATTTTACATATCCCCGATCCCTCTGCTCTGTGTCTAATAATAACATTTGTTTTTGTAACGCCATGAAAACTGTATTATTCCAGTTTCAAGTATAAGTCGGCAAGTTTGGTGTATATACACTGCGTTGCAAACAAGGTTACGTATATGCACGTGTTGGTAGAATGCATTTTCTCTTGCAAAAGGTACGGTATTCAAGAGTTCTTGATATGTATTCTTACATTTAAACGAAATGAACAAATATATGAGGACATTGATCTCCATTAAGAAAGTTTGTCATGATTGAGTAATGACACCTTTTAACCTCATTAATTGTTATATATATATTGAACACCTTCCCTTTTATATTTTACCTTGTATGATTACATATTTACTCTTCCTAAAGATTTAAGCAACTTTTTAACTATCGGTTATTTAACACACAGAAATGTGTTGATTTGCTGCTAAAAGAAACCAGTCAAACGTGCATACATGCAGTTTCGGGGCTTAACAATAAATTAGAAGAATAAGTATGGCCGTGACTTTCTTTAATGCGACTTGTCGAATTCTCCACCCCAGAATGCCCGCTAAAGCATAGGGCACATGTTTTAGCTGGGAGACAAATTAATGAGATGTTATCCATTTGTCTGCATGAGCTCCGATGCCTCCTGAGTTCAATTAATGTTTTTACGAAATTGGCTTTGACATAATAATTTAAATAAATATTCAATTTCACTTAGTCCAGGCCTGGCTGCAAGTAATATAACACTGTCACCTACCTACCTACCTGCCTACCTACCCACCTGCCCACCTACCGACCTACGTACCTACTTACCTACCTACCTACATGCATACTGCCATCTTACCAATATCGTGCAATAGCGGTGCTGTGTACATCGGCTGGAAATTGCCTTTAAAAGAATACTTGGTAAGTTTAACTTCGAAATTATGGCTCAATACCAGAAGGAAGCCATTACGGGTCTTTTGATGGTCAGGATGTATTTGTACAAACATGGACCGGCAGTGAGGAATTCCTTTTTTATGAGTGCCTTCCAGTTGTGTGCTCACTTCATTCGATCATAAATGAACCGTGTTCGAATTCGAACTAATTGATATGGATTGGATGTGGCCCGCTTCCAATAACGTTTACAAATCTGGATAAGTGAAATATCTGATCGATTTGCTAACGTGTATCTAGAGTTAAGATATCAGAACCGTAGCAAGTGAAGATGATAGTTGGTAAATGTTCATGACAGTTTTTGTAGTTTGCTATTTTGTATATATGTTCAATAGTTTAACATATCCTTTTCTGTCATCTTGATTGGTCCGAATGAGTCTACGAAATCCTTGCTCGGTACTCTCAATAGTGATTGGTTGCGACAATGCGATTTTTCTTTGCCTTGCCTTCTACTATTATATTAGCAAAATGGTGGCCATTTTTCTAAATGGTAGCCGAATTGACACTGGACAAAAGCGGGCCATTATCACACAAAACTCATCGAAGTGGTTACGCATGTATGCATATAGTACAGTGCCCCTTCATAGAATTCTCCGGATGCCAGGATAAGACTGCAATATGAGTAAACCCTCTCGATAGTCCCCTACTTAAAACAATGTGTGAGAGTCAAGAAAATTCATTACGCATCCCAACACTAATATTCGAATGCAGACTGACATCGACATACCACTTTTATATCGAAAGTTATTTATGCATATATTAATAATCCCTTCATAAACAACTAATTCAACGCCTGTAATACAACGTCTTCTGCCATATGAACGATTGCATCTGTGAGGATTGCCCCTGATGGAATCGTCACTCTTTTTAGTACAAACCGTTTAACTTGTCTCATTGAAATCATGCAAATGGTGCCTCAACAACACCATCTGAATTGATCGTGTGAACTGCATAGCTTAGAGAAATAATATAAAATATTCTCAAAATTTACAAATATGAACATAAGAAACATTTTAGTCGGCCTTTCATTTAAATTTTGACCAAGAGACACATGTCGGAGGGTACGCGGAGGTTTGACCACAGGTGCTTTGACCATAGGTGGTTTGACCATAGGTTGTTTGTCCACAGCGGGGGTTTGATCATAATATGAAAAGACTACGATTAGTTGTTGGAGCATTAGATGTAAGTATATTTGGGGATTAAAGTGAGGGATTAAAAGCATATCTTCAGGGATTATAAGTTGCGGTATTTAATTCATTAAAATTTGTATAGTTGAAGGATTATAAGTTGCGTAATGTATATCTTAACGTTATCAAGGGATTATATTTGCGTGTTATTGCACATCTGTCATTTAGTTAACCATAAAACTGTTATTCCATTAACTATAATATTTGCATGACATTAATGTTTTGATTTGATTTTATCATTTATATGCGGTATGTATTTTGTAGGACTGAGTGTAATTTTCTAGTAGATCTACAGCCTTAATTTGTGAAACGTTGGACTTGTTGCCTAATTTGTGTTTATTTTCTGTTTAATAATAAATCAAGTATGCCTGGCACCAGCCTTTATGTGGACCGAAAACAAGCTGTTATTGACTTTTATTTATTACATATTAATTACTATTTAGCATTCACTTATTGGCAACTCAAAAGGAAACTTGTCATTAAAATTTCATTAATTGAACCATAATTTTAAACTCTAAATAACAGTTTACTATTATTATAATAAAAACCACATGTGGACAAATCACCTATGGACAAAACCCCGGTGGTCAAACCCCCGCTGTGGACAAACCACCTATGGTCAAACCACCTATGGTGAAAGCACCTGTGGTCAAAGCACCTAGAACCATGTCGGAGAAACATCACAATCTCTTGTAATATTATATTCGTATGTCATTATGTTAGACTCTACTTCGTTCATTTCCAGGTCCAGTGCCTTCTAAAAGAATATACATGACATATGCTAATAATGCCTTCGACTGTCTCTAGTTATCTAGGCTGTTGCCATAAAGATATAGCCTGCATCATCTGTCGGCTTGTAACAACCATACCTTTCTCTCTGAGTAGTTAATACATTGCTTTAAATAGCGTAGTAAATGTATGACGGAATCACCACTGTTATTTTCGACTCAGGAATGACCCTGTATTTAACCTTATTATTTCAACCTGTAATGTTTCGTATTAAAGTAACCCTTGGATGTCACAGCATGTGTTTCAAAAGTTACAATTTGATTGGCACGTAATCGTTCTGGTAGACCTTCATTAGAAGTTATGATCATCGCTGAGTTTCGCATACCATGATCTGTATGTTCCATTATATTATCACGTCGAAAATGTCAGATAACGTCACACGTAAAACATGACTAGCCACTATTAGCCAGATGTTCTGATGGGTATAGATTTATAAGACGATAGAATAATTTCCATAAATTATACATTTCTCTTCCTAAAAATATTGTGCATTGTTCTGCTTATGGTTTACAAGACTACCTTGAGTGATTCAATATACTTTTTTGAAAAAATTTGAAACCGAAATACAATTATAACTAATTTTACTATAATATCATCATCATTATTCACATTATCATCTCTGCCTTTTTGAAATGTCATGCAAAGTCATTGTAAAAGACCATCATAATTAACGTCATTAACACCATCGCCAACGACAAAATGATCATTGTCATTGTCAACATCACAAACGCCACCATCATTTCCACAAACACCATTATTATCATTATTTGCAAGCAGTTTTCGTATCCGCAAACTGTTAAAACAAAGTTTTAATAATTAAACTATCACTGAGAGGTTCAACAAGAAAAGGATTTAGAAGTTTATCTCCAATGTGCTAAATACAAATGCAATGATAGATTAAAGCTACGCACTATAAAGCCGAATATATTGTCAATAAGGTGTTTCTCATTCTCAAATTGCAAACATTTATGTGTCACGGACATAAATTAGAGATTTTTAACTGGATACATACGTTCAGATATTGACGTGGTTTGATGTACATTTAAGCAATGTACGTTAATATATTTATGTAAGAACGCTTATACTTACATACTACAAATACATATTATTTGAGGATCTGTAGAAAGTGTGACTATATTTTGGTTTGATTTGTTTGTTTGTTTGATTAGGATTTTTAACGTAGCTACAACAATGTTTCAGTCATATCGCTACAATGTCTGCAGTAAGGCAGTTTAAAGTTATGTCTAGCACTGGGGCATCATGCCGCAGACATGTAGCATGATGTTCCACCCAGTCACATTATCCTGACACCAGGCCGACCAGTCTTAACACTAACCTCTTAATGCTGATCACCAAGCGAGGGAGCTGTTAGTACCATTATTGTAACTCTTTGGAATGACTCGGCAGGGGATCGAACCCACGACCTCCCGCTTCCGCGACGGACGCTCTAACCACTAGGCCACCGGAGCGGTTTACGATATTTTGTTGTTCATGCACTCAAATATCGATCCTGAATGTGATAAAGGGTCAATAGAACTTCAAGACAAGTAAAGTAGCTTCATTATGCTAAACAATAACGTGTATTAAGAAAATACCATTCGTATGAGTAGTGTAATAGATAGCCGTGGTTGTGACACATTCATAGTGTGAAGAAAGAAAACATAATACACAAATTTTAAATACTGGATCAACGCCGTATTCTAACGGTATTGTATTACGTATGTGCAGTTAATGAATTGTTGAAGATTTCTTGACATTTCAGTGCGTGCAATGCAGCATTTAATGGGCAGACATTTGAAAGTGTCAAATACTGAAAAGGTGTTTTATTTTAAAAAAAGGTTGCAGTAACATTTTAATTAAAATATTAAATAAACATTCAGCACCTTTCATGTAATCAAATTATAACTCAACACCGTTTATTAAGCAAGCATAGCTGAAACTGTAACATATTTCAACCTCAATATTGACTGTTACAGTACATACATGTTTTGTATGTTCTTTTTAACAATCCGATAACGCATATCTCCCGAGGATAGTCCTCGATCTGTTAGATCTGATAGTGCATATATACCCGAGGATAGTCTCAGGTCTGTTAGGCCGATAGTGAATATCTGCATGAGGAGAGTCCCTGATCTGTTAGATCCGATAATGTTTATATGCCAGAGGATGATCCCCGGTCTGTTAGATCTTATTGTGTAAATCTGCTTGAGCACAATCACCGATCTGTTTGATCCGTTAATGCGTATCTGCACGATCAGGTCATTAATCTCTAAGATCCGACAGTCAATATTTGCCGGATCGTAGTCACTGTTAAATGTTATCCGATAGTGCACATCTGCTTGAGCTTAGCTCTGACCAGTAAGATCCAATAGTACATGTATGCTTTATCATAGACCCTGATCAATTAGATCTCACAGTGCATATCCACCTGGTCGCAGTTATTGATAAGATAAATCTGATTGTGCATATCTTATCGATTGTGATACCGGACAACTTGAATACGATATTGCGTAGCATACTGATCGTAGATGAGATTTTAGATCTGATCATGGATATATGTTTGATCGGTCGCAGGAAAGTTAAAGAATCGATGGTCATTCCTCAACGGACAACTGAACAGACTCGTTTCTCGGATCGTGCAAGTACTACTACTACAATCAGTGGTAGTAGTAGTAGTAGTAGTATCGGTAATTGTAGTAGTAGTGGTAGTAGTGGTAGTAGTGTTATTAGTAGTAGCCGTAGCTGTAGTGGTTGTAGTTGTTGTGGTGGTAGCCATTGTAATTGCTGTAATAGTAATATTAGTAGTAGTGGTAATTGTCATAATGGTAATAGTTGTGGTAGTAGTAGCAATAGTGGACGTATTAGTGGTTTTCAATGATAGCCATAGTGGCAGAAGTTATTGTAGTAATAGTAGCGGTAAATTTAGTAGCAACAGTAGTATTACTACACTTAGTAATGTTAGTTATAGTGGTATTAGTAGTTGTAATGTGATAGTGGTTGTGGTGGTAGTAGTAGTAGCTGTTGTAGTTGTATAACTGCATAATGTTCAATGTGACTCTGAAATGGAATATCTCAAACCATGTAAGATAGCTTTATGGTTACAATTGTTCCGAGGATTAACATAATCAACATTTAAAAAAATGAAATATCTCGTCGACGAGCGCCCTATTCCTTGTTACGTGTTTAGGTTCTAAAAACATCAACACAGACAAATATAAAAATAATAAGCGTAATGAAATGTTCTAATATATTCAAGTTCGAGTCTTGTTAGAAAGTCCAAGATGGAAGACGATGACGTATGTTGCAGTATGTTTTGTGCCTATCTATACTTGCTTGTAGAGTCACAAGCTTTAACACTCCGGTGATGGAAATCCGAATAAGATTTTGATAAACACTCTTTGTCCAAGACTTCTGTATGAGCACATGAAATATTTCTTAAAATTAAAATAAAACCTGTTTACCTGGTTGCCACTAACCTTGAATCAAGTGCATGATATAGATCAACATTACCTGTTTACCATAGAATAATTCAGGTCAACCGATTTTCTGTAAAACATCATCTCTTGTGAATAATTTAACATCACATTATCATGTAATAAAATTTTTTAAAAAAAGATTTTAAAACTGACAAACAATTAAATATATATTACATCATATATAAGTAAGAACTTATTAAACATATAATGTTAATGGAAAAAAAGAGAAACCTACCGCAAGATGCCAACTTATATTTTGTTACCCACTGCTCGGGTTGATGATGCGAAAATACACAATACAGATATCTGCATTCATTTTCATTGTTGTTTTACTGAAATCCAAATCTTCGATCGAACATATGATTCATCTACGTCGTGAGACAGAGTTACATGTTGCAATACTGGAACATATCATTAAACAAAGCGACCCATCCTTAATTTGTGAATTATACAAGTGCTACGACTCTTTGAAACGATAGTAAAAGAAAAAGGCAAAAGGAGTTTCCGTAGAACTAAACATATATTTTATTTATTAAAGTTATAAAAGAAAAGGCGAATTGAACTTGCAGTATTATAAGGTGAGTCCAAACTAATTCTAAAAGAGATATATTAAGTTAAAAATTATGACATGCCGTAAAATCTTCAATACCAAAAATATGACAGTGTCCTTTGAACGGTTCATAACAGTTCCATAATAATAATATAGTTCAAAATATGAGCAATTTCTTTATACAGTAAGCGTTTCAAACAAATGTTTTTCCTCTCAAGGTACTATAGAAGTACAACACAAGCCTGCATATTTGATGTAGCAACATAAACACGAGAAACAGGAATGACTCCGAGACAAATAGGAAAGAAAATTTCATTGTTCATTTTTCTCCTTATACAACTCTTTTTCACAGCATTCCCCACGTGACATATCACACTACTTAATTACTATTTCGCAATACCTATGAATATGACCTAACCCGTCTAATGGGAAATTACCTAATTTTTTATTAATCGTAGAAACCCCACTAGCTTTTGATGAATAAGCCCAGATTCGTCAAATGAGCGATTGTTAAGATTTATTTTAATAATTGGCCACACATACATAAGCTTTTACTTACATATGCTGTATAAATGTATGCTCGTAATAGTCATAAAACAGACAGTAGTCCCGTAAAGATAATCACTTTGATATACAGCTATATAGCAGTGAATGAAAGTTATAAAAATTAGATCCATTTAAACACCAGGATTCACGAACATATAGATATTCATGTAAAGAATATTGTCGCTAAATATTTATCAAATAGCTAGCAATTCGATTTAGAAATTATTAAAAATGTTCATCAAAACCTAAGGTAATAAGCTTGAACAGCTACGGAAACAGACACATCACGCAATTCAGTGTGGTCATTAATTACACAGGCTACATAACCTAACACATCACGCAATTAAGTGTGGTCATTAATTACACAGGCTACATAACCTAACACATCACGCAATTCAGTGTGGTCATTAATTACACAGGCTACATAACCTAACACATCACGCAATTCAGTGTGATCATTAATTATACAGGCTACATAACCTAACACATCACGCAATTCAGTGTGGTCATTAATTACACAGGCTACATAACCTAACACATCACACGTAATTCAGTGTGGTCATTAATTACACAGGCTACATAACATAACACATTACGCAATTCAGTGTGGTCATTAATTACACAGGCTACATAACCTAACAAATCACACGTAATTCAGTGCAGTAATTTATTCCATAGCTAAAGTACTGACACAATACGTAATTCCGCATGGTCATGTATTCAATATGCTAAGGAATATATGTAAACATTGAACTAGGCAGATTCCATCGCGAACCATAATGCCAGCTGGCGATTGAACAAGTATAAATAAAATATGCATAGCAGATACAGGAGAATAGAATGCTAACATCTAAACATCTGGGTGATGCTAAAAAAAAAGGTAACTGAAAATGACGTATAAACGTCGGAGAAGTAGAACATATATTACTGAGCAAATAACACACTGTGAAATTACAGCATTCCTACACTGACACTAGGGAAGAAACAAAACAACTTTTACAGTTATATATGTCTGTCTTATCCTACAATTATGGGGTAGTTCTATTGCTTAAAGATGGTCGCAAATCCAAGGATGATCTCTATCCTTCCGGAAGACGACAGTGTTGGATAGGCTACAGGGAAGTGGCTGCTGTCAATAGTGGTAAGTGAATAATGTGAATTTCAGGATATATGTAATGTATAATGAATTCGTGAGCTGGTATTACTGTTTTGAAGAAACATTTTGAACTCCGAAAGGTATGTACAAGACGGGTCCCATATTTGCTGTCAGCAGAATAAAAGCAGACTATGGCGGAATTAGAAAAACAGCTACTTGCCAAACTAAACAAAACTAAGACAAGAGACATTCTAATGTGTACCTTGATATGGGTGTTTAAGACCGATTCCCAGCCCAAAACCACTTTAGGATACAACATAACCGTTTCCAGTGAGGATTTATTTCCAAACGTGTGCAACTATGACACACTGAGTCCACTTTGAAGCGCTGCTTATTATTGGTAGGGAACTACAGTGCTATGATTTCGAAGATAAATCAATAAACACTGATAACACATACGTGAGTCATTATAAAATAATTGAAGTGGGTTACATAATGTCATTAAAAACTATAGTTTGATGCGTATAGAAAGAATTCATGTATGCCGCTAATGCTGAAATTAAATTAGTAAGGAGTGTTTGAAAGATGTATTCGGAGAATCACCATACATTAACCGGAGTTGGGTAGAGTGCGATCGACATTTGGCGAAGACTATAACAAAAGTCGAAAAATTTCAATTACATTTGATTGTACATGAACTTTTAAGTCGCGAACTTTTATCAAGTCTAGAATGAAGGACAGTCTAGCGTTCAGAGTATACAATGAAACGCACAGCGAAGACATCACATATATTGAGAACGCCAGAAAAGAATCACAACACACTTAGTGAAATGTATTCAAAACAAATGTCATCCAAATCCATCTGTCTTAAAAACTATCTTCCTTGAAAATAAATAAGAAGAATTCAGAATAAAGCAGAAACAATAGTGAGTCCTCTGGGGTAAGTTCTACCATATACTAGAAGATAAAGAATACAGTCTAAGGTCGTTCGCCATATTTGTCAACAGGCGTTAAAGTGTGTTGCCGTGTACATGTTGGTGTGATATGCATCAGCAGAAGAGGAGGTTAATTTGCTTTCTTGAGGAAAATGTTATCCGACCAGGGACCGCACATATCACTAAGTGTCACATTGTTAGGTCCCAGCTATAAAGTCACGTATAAGCTCTACTCTACTGTCTTGGAAATATTATTGCGGTCATGTGTTTGATGTCTAACTATTGATGAAGGCTATTATTATACCATTACGCAATGTTACTATGACAAGACGCTGAGCGGAACCCTGCATCGTAAAATGCAATAGATTAAACCATTTGATAAAGGCCTGCAGTTATCACACCTACGTGATGTTTTCGTTTAGGAAAAAGAAAAGCCGCATAGTAATCGACGCCGTTCTTATCAGTACACACGTATAAAGACAGCGAGAGGGACATCACTCGCTAAGTTTGATTGCAATCGGTCAACTTCGATGTCCAACCAAAAAATTGAAAAAGAATGTGTGACTACAATTAGACGTGAAAATTTAGTTTCTCCTAGTAAGATTGCTAAGCAGTATAGGGTTCTTTGAGAAAGTCACTCGTATTTCGGAAGTAAAACTTAGAGGCATATTCTAAGGAAAGAAAAAGCATACAAAAGGTCATTATGTTATTTGCTCGATAGTTGCAGAATATTACGGCATTACATTTATAACTATTTTATTAAGTATATGTATACTTTATTATTCGCATCGTTTAGCACGTATAATCACCTTTATAGTGTTATGAGTGTAGTGTGAGATGAGAGGTCAAAAAAAAAATGTACCGTACGTATGCTTTTACAGGAAGCTTTTAACGAGGCACAGAACGTCGGAATCCATGGAGTCCTGGGTCTTCTAGAGCTGGATACAGAAGTGAGACTCTCTGACGAAAGTCCAGTCAATGGAGAGAAGGTGGAGGTGGAGGAAAAGGAGTCTGGAGGAGAAAGGGGAGGAGGAAGGAGGAGAAAGAGTATAGCGACATCAAGATAGAGATGAAGGACTTTTGCAAAGATTGGGGTGAAAGATAAAGAATGGGAGAAATAGGACCGAGAAGAATACCATATATGAGTGTAATATAAGAACAGGTGAAACGCAATCTCACACTGCTAATCAGGTAAATCAATATGCTATTAAAGGGTCGAGCTGAAGATAATGTAATTGGAAATTTGAATCATTTAGTTATTGAATTGTTATTAAATTGTTATTCATTAAATTTCAACCTTTTTGTGTTTGATCATTTTACCGTCGGCATTGCTGACTGGGGCGCGAAGCTTTACATCTTTTTTTCACTAGTTTAACTTTTAACCAAACGTTTCGTGCAATAGGTTTATGTTGCATGAAAAATCTCCATAATACATATACATTAATCAAACCTGCATAAAATCGACAGTTCAGCTGAGTATGACAGCTAAATCTTCGCGCATTGAATTACTTCCCCTGATGTAGGTTGTTGGCCTTGATACTGAGTCGATAGCATTATGATGTCGACCTTTTGGCTTCCACGGTGCATATACACACTGAACTAAAAAGTGTTGGATTGGATCTAACCTCACTGTGTGCCTCGACAGTCCTCTGTAGAATCGCATCAGCGCGTTCTTTAAACTGTCATACGCGTGATTTCAATAATCCGTTGTGCTATGATTGACCAAAGCCTCTTCGACTTTTCTTGATACTGTACTTTAAGATCCATCAACAATTAGAGTTTAATTTTCTCATGGGTACAGTTGAATACTTAAACGATGACCTGATGACAGTATATTGCAGACATATCAAAGACCATAATATATTGAACTATTAACGTGACACGAATGCATAAAACGCTGTTTTATTGGCACTTCAGTCACCAGTATAATCTATGCAACGCAAATGGATTGAACCAAGGGGTGTTAAAGCTGCCTTATAAGTATTGTGCTTGATTCTAATACTGTTGACGAAGCGTGAGAAACGTCATGATGTTGATACAATAATCTTCTGAAAGGCAGGTACTATTGTCTTTTAAGACCGTCCATTGTATGTTTCTGTTAGCTTTTAATGTATCCAATAAAATATAAACACTAATGTTAAAGTATGTAACGTTTGCAACTGAAGAGGTACCCTTTCCACGTTTCTTATCAGCCAAAAATGTGACCTACAAACAGCAGTCACCTCACATTTTCTATATAGGTGAAATCATGTTATCTTACATCGGTTCTCGTCTCTAAATTATCAATATCAACTGACTTATTCATTTGTATAGACAATAGAGGACCTTTTGAGAGATATATTGCTTAAACACTCATGCTGCCTTATCAGAATACTGTCCATGCCTCTGGTATATAGGGCTGAATACGAAGCTGTTAAAGTATTATAATATTATTTTGTTTTCTTATTATGTATGTTTGATAATAAAAACAATATTTCAGCTACATTTTGGCAAAACTGATGACACTCATTGCACAGGATGAATGCAAAAAAAAAAAACAAAGCCCAATCTGATGTGTTAACTGTGCCAGTTATAAGTATGATTTCACCCTAATGCATCATATTCCGGTCTGTAAGCAGAGACATTTGGCCAGAACCTTAATCCAAACATTCTGGATATAAAATACCAGAGACTGCCAACGGGGTCCTGGTTCTGCTGTTTATCTTCCAAGGGCTAAATGAGTTAGGATTTCTTCCTGCTTTCTGACAAGGCGCCCATGGTAAATTAATTATGATCCATTATATATCACCCGTTATAAAACAAGACCAGAAATACAGATCAGGCAGTTAAGTTATGGGGTTAGTTCTTTAAGCAACACTGGAATTTTGTTTCTAGTTTTGTAAAATATTTTAGCTTGATTTTACATAACATGTAGTGATCCATAATTGGTGTTGGTGTGTCCAATAAACTTTACAGTAACAGTGCCACAACGGCAAATATAGTAAATGTGTTACAGTTGTAATTTATATTCTATGTGCATTTACTACAAAATCCAGTTTCGACACGAAACTGTTGTGCCACAAAACACTGCACCCTATCAAGGGCTAAATAAAAGTATATTAAACATGCGAATACTGTCTCCACTTAGCATTTGTATTCGTTTGCACGCGACAGATTTAATGCATATGACTTGCAATGTGGTATACATTCCTGTTTGAGAATACATCTCAACACTCTATTGGCATTTGAGATGCCATTTGCACCTTTACCTCAGCATCTAGAAACTCAGATAAGCCAATTCTTTTACGGTTTGTTTAACCAGCAGTTTTCCAGAAGTAGATACCCTCTAGAGAAAACAATATCTCTCATCGGCCATGAGACCTGATTAGTAGAAACGTCATCATCAACTCAAACTCGAATTCCCATGTAGAACACGTTTGCAGAAATGGCGCTGTAACTGACAAACATAGAATAATGATTTATTAGCATAAGACGTCGCTTGTAAACCTTTTCTAGTTAGTGTACAAAGCATCCCTCAGAATAGAGAACAAGTAGAGCAACATCCACTGGGCTGAACAGAAATTAGCAGCTAAGTCATATTGTTAATAGTTCGCTCAATATGCCTTTTGTAACTCTAAAATTCAAATTATTTGCAGTTTAAATATTCTTGAATATTTATCATTGACACGACCACCAGAATGTCTTGTTATTATCCATCTCTTTTGTTTCTCTTGCCTTTATTATTTGAATCAATGGAAATACATTAAGGACGAAAAGAATATAGGAGTGATTAGGAGTAGAAGCAAATTGCTGAAACCATAACTGTGTGGTTATTTCGGACATTGTTATATCAAATTGCTTATATCAACACCTTAAAAACCATACTGTTTTGAATATTCGTCTGAGGTACGTTATGCTTACATAGGAAATGAAAACATTAGGCACGACCTAATTAGCTTCAAATCCTGCATACTTTGTCGATTTCATTCTTTATGCCCATACATTAACTTGAAATCTGTATAAATGTGTTTTCTGGTTTTCAAATCCAAACTAAAGATTCTGACCTATTTTACGGATTAGATACAGAATGGCGTTTTTCAGCTGCATCTATAAAGGTTTACATATACGTCCGCTGTATGTCCAGTCTAACAGAGCTGTCAAAGGTATGCGTAAAGGCTTGCGAATATGTTACAGGCAGGCCTGAATGTTCACAGTGCTATCGGCGGTATTCTTAAAGGCCTACGGATATGTTAAAGGTATGCATGAAGGCTTAAAGTGCTGTCAAAGGTATGCGTAAAGGCTAATGGGTATGTTAAAGGGATGCCTGAAGGTTTACAGTGCTGTCAAAGGTATGTGTGGAGGCTTACAGATATATCAAAGCTATACCTGGAAGATTGCCAATATGTCAAATATATACTTGAAGGCGTACAGATATGTCAAATCTGCATTTCCTGTGCCAGCGTTGCATACCGATATATCAGTTATTCAGGTTGATTACTTTGTAAATATGCATCAAGTTGTTTTTAAAGTTAACTAAGCCTGTGGTAAATTCTCATTAGTTCAGAAACATCTTTGCGTCAACTGCTTTTCCAAGGAGGCCATATTTCTATATTACCTGTAAAACACATAAAGGACATTTGTATCCCTGCTGTTACTTCCACACAAAACTGTGGTCTTTAGCAGCATAGTATATGAGATGCAGTGAGATGGGTCCATACAATGTCAAGGAAATGTGTCGTTTAAGTCGACCATTATCACTTTAGGTGCTTCTGCCAGCATTTCGTCGTTCAATCATGCGTTTATCAGGATCCATATGTAAAAATCATAGGGAAGACACAATGAGAGGTCAATATTTCCTATGTCCATTTTGATTTAAGTTAATCGTTCTTTCTTTTATATATCTTTTGTTTCGTTCAAGACAAACATTTATATAAATGTAATTTTAAAATGTTTGTATGCTCCGAGATGAAGAAAAAGAAACATACTTGATAATCATTCGCAGGTGGATATTTAAAATATAGAACAGGCGAGATATTAGTAATTGTTCCGATCCTTTGTTGTCAGGTTTGTTATAAAATGGACCCTACAGGCGTGATTATGGATAATCTGTGATTGTTGGAAACTGGGATGATTGCAGAAAGCTAACATGTTTGTGTGTTCTTTGGTGTAAAATAATAACCTTATTAATTTGGAAAGAGGGGAGGAGATGCATGCTTCTTGATTAGTACCTTTAGATAACGATACGAAGATTTAATAAACTCCATGACAGGTTCAGATATGATCAAATAGAAAATGAAAGCAACCAGTTTAGTACTGTGCCACTGTACTTTAACTATTTGGTAATTATAATGATTTTATAATTAAACTATTTAACATGGAAAGGATTAATTCATTGCAAACTTTATTTGATAGCCCTCTTATGAGTTGTATTGATCAATATAGTTGTTTTGCTGAAAGGTTGAAAGATAAGAGGATGTATTTGAATAGGAAACATTCAAATCAGGTCTGTTTCAAATGTCAGAGCTTAGCGCAGTGAAAGACAACTCAAGTCAGAATGAAACGTGACAAAATTGTTCGGTAACTAATGAATGTTACTATCGCTGACAGTGTCGTACATGCATTCATACTTCAATGCAGTTAATAAGTCCAGGACCCAAATCCTAAAATGTCACACATATTCACTTTAAATTGTTCGTCGTATCGATATATAGTTTAGTCTACCCAGCTCCGCTAATAACAATGAAAATAAAGTTGCTCCATTGTCTGTTTAGAAGCGATATGTTGTTGTATGAAATACAGGTTAACGCATAGTCTCATCTCCAACTTAGCTTGCAATTTGCCCAGGTTACTGCTTCTACATATTTTACATAAATAATAGTGCAAAACTTCATATACAGCAATTATATTTTCCGAGTCTTCAACCAGTAGGGAAGCAAGAGGTGCTTTGTGGACGGTTCACTCTTTGCCAGTTTTCAAATTTGTAAGAATGAGTTAAAAGTTACACAACTTTTATTAGTATTACATATACTAAGTAACAGTTGGAGTTACAAATAAATAT
This sequence comes from Unio delphinus, assembly GCA_029339505.1. Classification (NCBI taxonomy): domain Eukaryota; kingdom Metazoa; phylum Mollusca; class Bivalvia; order Unionida; family Unionidae; genus Unio; species Unio delphinus. Next base: position 1,212,266 of record JAQISU010000174.1, read on the forward strand.
GCTTATGATCGTCCAGGGAACGTTAAGTTAAACAGACTTGGTTGCAATATTTGGTTGCACAAAAATAATTGAGCAAGATTTCGTAGGGCCACGTTGTGCATCCGGTTGTTAGATATGCATTATTACAAAAACGTCTTTCTGAACCTCAGTATTTAGAATTGCAGCAATGGAACACTGATCAAACTTTTGGCATTAGTGATGACGTTATATGTGTGGGGGGAATGGGAGTAGCATTGTATAATTTAAATTCTAATGTTCATTTTAAAGCAATACAAAGTATCAAACACAATCAGTCAATGAGGCTCTCCATTTAGAAAATATCGAATATCAGATGCCATGTTCATTTTATTGTATGCAATATGTATCTTAGCTGATACTGAGTTGTTGTTCAATTGTATTTGCTCTCTGGTATTATGGCGCCATGAGGGCATGTTTCTAGCCACTGAAGGCTAATCCTGTTCGCCGATGTAAGTTAAAAGTGGCAATAACGAAATGGATAATATTGACTTCAAGATTATTTAATAACTATGAAAGAGGTTTAATTCTCTTATGAAATCGACAAGATGAATCACAAGATAGGCAAAACAGAAAGTAGTAAGAATATTTTAATATTGCTCCTAAGCATGTTCAATATTGGAGCCATGAGATAACATACAGCTATCGGATGGGTGTACGTAAATAAATATGGCTCAATGTTGTAGTTGATACACAATATGGAGTGATATGACCTAGTCATACAATGTTAAAGATCTCTATCATTCCTAATAAAGCTGATGTAAATTAAAATCATAAATTATACTGATACGGTATATCCTTATTCAACATAATTAAGTATAAATGTTAAATACCATTAGTAATGCGTTTCCTTATAAAAGTTATCAGTGATATCCAAGTAAGAATTTAACAATAAATATCTGTATACCTTGTCGAGTAGTAAAAGGTGGAACAGTTTATGAAGTAATAGCTCAAGGATGTTGTTGTTGTTTTAGGGTTTTAACGCCATTTTTCAGCACACGATAGGCTATACATGGCGGCCAGTATTATTGGTGTTGGAAGAATGCAGGGAAAAACCCGGAAAGAACCACCGACCCACAAGAAACTACTGGCAGGCTTTCTCACATAATTACATTAGTCGAATCTTAAACTGGAACACACGCAGACAGAAGTGAGACGGCAGTGATTCGTAACGAAAATCGCTTTTAGACCACTCGGCCACTCGGAGCCCCTAATAGTTCAAGGCAAAAATATATAAGCATTTAACATTAAGAATAGTCATCAGATTTTCAACACGTCTGTCATTGTGTTCGCAGATAAATGACGATAGCACTCTATCAACGACCTCTTAAGATCGTTTTTAATTTGAAAGTCAATTGCATATACCATAGGGCGAAAAGAACGTTTGTGAGAATGCGATTGTAGATGCAAAATGAAACTGAAATGAAATCAGTAACTTTTATGTACTTTGTCTCATCTTATTGTTATAATAGTATAGCCCAAACAATAATGTGTTCCTAAAGACGCTGTACGGCGAGAAAATTATACAATGGCGGCTGAGTTCGTTGATGATCTTATATGCATTTATTGAGGACCAGTAACAAAATAGAAAAAAAAAATTTGAAAATAAATTGCTATAGGGATACCTAAACCTTGTTTTGATAATAAATAATAATGAGGACTTTCTATAGCGCCTAATCCTTAGAAGCTCTAAGCGCTTTACAACAACTATAATGATATGACTACACTACAGAAAAACAAATAACGAAAACCATGAAAATGGAAAGCTTAAAAGCATGATGTAAACATATAAGATAAAAAATATTATTGGGTCTCTAAGTTTGTTCCTGCAGTCGAAATACATGAGTTTTAAGAGCACTCTTAAAAGGGACCACTGTGTCTTTGTGTCTAATTTCAACGGGCAATTAGTTCCACATCGCCATGCCCTGGTATGCAAAAGAACGTTGTGTGTATGACTTCGTTTTCAAAGTGGGAACAATGAGTATACGATTGTCAGAAGAGGAGCGTAAGTATCTTGATTATGTATACACATGGGTGAGGCCGGATAGGTATATTGGACTGGAGTGTCTGAAGATGGTAGTCTTCTACAGAGAACTAATAAAAAGTCCTTCATGATAGAAGTCAAACTTCGAAATGCCATACATTTTTATAGGAATGGTTTGGCACAAAATAACGTTTTCGTTCCCCTTTTTCGACTCCAAAGACTCTCCTGTTTACAATTGACCCCCTTATAAAGAATGTGTTTCGTTTATTTAACAAAATGATTAATTTTCAAACTGCGTTTTCGAGACGATTCAGTTTTATTTGACGAATTAATTATGTATTATATCACATGCATATAAAATGCAAAAAAATGTTTAGACTTTTTGATAAAAGATATCTACGATAAACTGCGTGCTTTGCTGGAAAGGGTTTAAAACATATATACAACGTCAGTAACAGCATTACTATATTTTGGAGTATTATTACAACATTGCATACTTTTACTGGTACATGTATATTCATGCTGAGGATATCTTCATCTTGACGTTCGAGTCTTTGTGCCTGTCTCGTTAACTGAAATCTGACCAGATATGGCAAAGTCTATTCTAATTCCCTTTCGTCCAGTCGCTTCTGCAGGCAGGACACGAAAGAATTTTGCTTGAAAGCATCTCTCAAGTATTTCCATTTCGAAGATGAACTAGGTGGCATGAACCGAAGTACATGTCCACGAATTCCAGTTAAGGCTGCATAAGGAACAGATAAAAGCAAATATTGCTTTTATTTGTACTCTTCATAAAATCCAAGAAGACCTCCCTGTATTCAACCATATTTTGTTTCAAACTTGGCGAATATGCATTTGTAATGCAGCACAAAATGAGGAAAATGAAGCATTTGTCGCTGCAATATTCCTTTATTATTGTTCCAGATTAATGCAAGTACATTTAGTAATCGAAACTAAAATGCTAAAAACGTAATAATTGTAACTTGACAGATTTATAGAACGGGGATACTAAAAAATGAAATTTAATTCTGATATGGGATCACCAAAACATTGGGTATCTAATTTTCATTTAAAGATAAAATATATTACCTAATGCCCTATTTACACACATCTGTGTCTACATACTATACCGATTCTTCACATAATTAGCTAAAATGCACATCTACATGCCGACTGGTTTCCACGAAAATAAAGGAATCTCGCACACCAGAGAATCATTGATCCTAACGGTAACTCAGTACATACAGGCATAACGTTTCAAACCTTCAACCTGCGCAGAAGTGTATTAGAACCTCTGAAATTATTACAGGAGACACGCATGTCTGTCTCCGTGTGATATTACTCACACATAATCAGTCTATAGAAATGATGTTCTAGTTCTCATTTATTGTCTGTTCTCACGAATATATATATATATATATATATATATATATATATATATATATATATATATATATATATATATATATATATATATATATATATATATATATATATATATATATATACATGTGTGTGTGTGTGTGTGTGTGTGTGTGTGTGTGTGTGTAAAAACACTGCTCGTCTTGAGAATCTATCGATATATATAACTGTCCATGGAGAACATAGCGGGTTTATGAAGATAGCAATACTTGACGAACTCTGTTAAACGAAATTTGAAACTGCTTTAAGATTAAATATATTTGCCGCAAATTATAGTACAGTTATTTTCAATGCAATGTGTTTTATGTTTACTACTTTTATTTAGCGAAAACTTTAAGATCACAATTTAGTTGACAAATATCGATAACTTTGTTTCTTTAGCAAGCAATGCAATATCTTATAAAGGATATTTGCTAATTAACATTAAATAACATTTCCATTATTTATTAATCGATTACCAATCACCAGCAAACGTGCATACAATCATGAATCAACCTTACTATATTAATTATATTGCTTAATTATTATTTTATTACCATGCTGATAATGATTATCTATTTCAGGATACCAAACGCTACTCTGCCTTGATCACCTTGATCGATCACTTTGGAAACGATGGGAATTAACACCAATGAATATTAGCAGAGGCGATGGAGGTTGCCAACTGTCAAAATCATAATAAACAAAAATCAACCCAAACATATTAAAATGCTTCGCTTCTTTTCCTCGCTGATAACGAAATATAATTGGACATTTAATACAGATGACGGTGTATCTCTAGAACGACGAAAGACGTAATAATTTCAAGCCACGTATCCTCTCAAGAACAGAAGTAAGACATCCATTGCAATACGGTACATAAAACTGTTTACATTAGTGAAATAGCTGAAGCTGCTGATATATTTGTAACAATCAATATCACTCAATTAACCATGCATTGTATTTTATCATTAAATAAAATAGAAACCCATTACTTGTATTCTCCTCTATGTTTAAGAAAGATACCTGTGGTCGTATTGCTTTAAAAAAAACATAGAACAAATTTCTCCGATTCTCTTCTGTAAATTTTCTCCTTCGTCTTTTACATCTTTGCAATACTGAATTATTGCACTGTGTGTGCTCGTTTCATAAGCAGTACTTTTTGCCATCCATAAATTAAATTAACGGACCTTGAAAGAGTAAATCGAAACAAATATCAACAAACTTCGTTCCTGTTATGAAAGGTCGAATATTGATTTCTTGCTGTTAGCACAATCTGCCGCTATAACTGTCATTTTCAATATATTAAAAATTCCATGGCTATGAATATACACTTTATCAACAATGTAATCAAACGTTCAATAGATCCTAATATTCTCAAGAAAATGTAGTAATTAATAAAAAAGGATTCCTTCATTCCCTGCAATTTGTAATTCTCTCATACTGCACCGGTTTTCAATTTATCTAACTACTTTAAACAGTCTGCATTGGAGTCGTGTTACAATTGAACAGCTCACTTTATCAACCTTTTTATACTTCCTCGTTGTGTGGAAAATTGCACCACATCGATTTAGATTCATCTTTTTCCACAATACATGATTAATGTGTTTCAGTTTTTCAGCTAAATAATGGCATAAAGATTATTCAAGTTGTTGCATGAACCAAACCATTTTGCCGATAAAGAGTTTTCGGCTTCAAATAAATTCAGAATGCAGATATCCTAATTTGACAATTTTCTCCTGCCAAAATTAATCGTTGTGTTTCTGCATACTAATTTCTTTATCACTACCAGCCAGCCGATACTTTCGTCATCCTTAAGTTGAAACTGCAGATTTAAACCTCTGCAAATACCGATGTATCCAAGAGAATTTACATTTTTTGGATTGGCGTAAGCTTTGATACTTATTCCAAAGTTTATCTAAGCAACATATTTTTTCCGCTTAATTGGAAAAAGCGAAAAGAATATAGTTTTATACCTGATACACGTGGAACTTAGGATTCCTCTCTGAAACAAGCAGGTGAATTACACGTATCCCTGATTTCTACCAGATAGAGCTCAAATAACCGATAGGCAACTGTGACTCGAAGAATGGAGACCAAACGTGCTACTAGTATCAATATTTGCACCAACTTTAGACCAAATCTGCCACATGTAACACGAATTGTTAACAAGAATTTTGCGTTACTCAGAGACGGGATAAGAAGTGAAACTTCCTAGTGTTTTATAGGAAAACACTCGGCATAGCATCGGAATTTTGTTTTGTTCCGGGATGTTTATGATCACGGCAAAGTATATTGGATTAGGTCAATATGCAATTGAATGATATATTTATTTAACTATAAACAGTGTTATCCAGCATTTGCAAAATAAAGCGAAATCAGCATAGTGACAAAAATATTTTATATTTCGATCCAAGCATTGGTAACAAGAAAGCAAGTTTTGCAACTAATGTCCTGTTGATGCATTGCTATTGTCCGTGTTGTTGCATTGCTATTGTCCGTGTTGTTGCATTGCTATTGTCCGTGTTGTTGTATTGTTTGTGTGAAATAATGTAGTACCTATCTAACTCATTATTTCTTGTGTAAGATAATGTCCAATAAAAGTTTCATTCCTGTGTGGTTAATCACATTACAGCTGCCATCATTGAGAACGGTGCCCATCAGATAATCTAAATACAAGTTATATAGGTGTAAATGCCCTTGATAGTTGGCACGAGTGTGCCTAACACATTATTAACGTATCAATTTCATCTGTGATGGAAATAGGAGAAGAATCAACACCCTCCAATGAGTGCTAGTAATTGCAATAAATGGATCCGGAATATGGGGTGAATACATATTCAAAGGAGAGAATGACTATGTTCTCAACTCAGTCATATTCTTTTATGTGAATACTCTTTTTGGCCAGAGAATATTGGTGTTGGAACCTGCATGCAAGACAAAAGGTAAAATCATACCTGTCGAAATTGTACGGTATAATTCTTTCTACACACACACACACACACACACACACACACACACACACACACACACACACACACACATGTATTGATTGTGTCGGGTACAAGACCATAATGTAACTAAAACAGCATGATCTAAACCGAAGAAAAGAAATAACTTTTCCGTTTTATTCAGATTTTGTAGTTTTTCTACATAATCTGATAAGGTGTGTCGTGGAAACATTTATTCAGTTACAAATACCCATGTGAGAATTTTCTGGACATTTTTACAACATATAATTAGTGTTTACTCCACGATGACATATTTTTTTTCTAACAACTAAATGCCTGATTTTACATTACTTATATTTTACACTACTTATATAGCATTCCAAATTCTTCTTTTCTCATGTTATGTCTTGATAATCGTTTATGAGGAACTATTAAAAACATATATCCGGTACCATGATATCCTACTTTGTAATTTTGTTATTGTTGTTTTGGACATCTGTTTCTCTTGCTGTTAGCATGATTACAGATGTATTCAAATTAAACACGTTTAGAGATAGCGTTCACAAAAACTAAAGTCATGTGACTATTAGACGTTTTAATATACGCAAAAATATTTTCCACAGATTGTAATGTAATTACCATTTCATCAGGCTAAGAAAAGCATCACAGTGGGGTAGTTTACATGTGGTTTATATTGTAGCTTTTGCCATTTGTAATGTACTGGAACAGTGTTTTTTCTTCAAATTTATGATAGAAAGAATAAAAGTCAAATTAATATGAACTTTGTTTTTTTAAACAACGTGTGCAATTATAATGATTCTTTCATTAATACCGCATTAATACATCTAGCACTTTCATCCACATGTCGATCTACACCCATGTGTTGGACGTCAAATAAATATCAGACAATATGTACGTAATACATAGCTAATGCCCTATACATTTATGGCCATTTTTACATTAAGTACCAACAATTATTATATCAGTTGTTCAAGCAACCTTCGTAGAAGTAACATATATATGTATATATTGTTTATATTGTTATACTTTATTAGCAGAGAGTTATAAGTCATCTGCTGGGGATGGTAGAACCTTGACAAAAAGGAAACGGAAGACTGTTATCCCTCTGCCTGCACACCATAATCGGGCCTATCAACCTGAACAGCCTTTACACTCTCACACTACGCGTCATCGCAGATACCAAGGACAAGTTCTACGACGAATTAAACTCGCTCATCGACTACATTCCCAAGGAAGAAACATTGATATTACTGGGAGACTTCAACGCTAGGATGGATGCTGACCATAACTCTTAGTATTCGTTTATTGACGAGTTTGGAATTGTGAAGATAAATCAGAACGGGCAGCGACTCCTAGAGATGTGCTGGTATCACTACCTCAGCATCACCAACCCATTCTGTCAGACAGAGCCACAGCTTAAAGTGTAATTAAGGCAGCTCCAAACGCTTGCACCAGCTGGACATGCCATGAAGGGTGTGCTTCTTACCCTTACCTTCCATAGCGCTTTCTGCGACACTGATTCACTGGTGTGTTTCAAAACAAAGATTCAGCCAAGAAAGATACACTACTCAGTGCTCTATACAGGAGGGTAAACCATGCATTGACGTGTACAAGACATAATATCTAGACGAGGCTGAGGAGTTCATGTATGCCCTCTACAAGACGTTTGACTTAGAACCTCCTAACAACAGTGCCAAGAGAGACGGGATCACATCAGAGAGACTGGGAAGTACAGCCACACGAACCTTTGGTAAGAAGCAGTCGAAGAACAACGAACGGCTTGATGCCACAGCCACCACACTCACCTAAGCCATAAAAGAGCGTTGCAGTGATCGCCTGGAACACAAACAATCCCATGCTAGAGGAATCTACGGGCATGCAGAAGCAAACTTCAGCGGTTAGCAAGGCATTGCGTCAATGAATACTTGCCTTCATCTATGTCAAAGAAGCCAGTCAGCAGCAGATATGGTAAACATCAAAGGCATGTACGCTGGTATAAGGAAAGCACAAAAGTGATTGCATCACTGAAGTCTTCCAAACGTGATACCATTCACTACGTTGGGCGTGGTGTGGTGTACTACTCTGACCTGTACTACGGAGAAAACCGCATGACCAACGTTCCCCTCAATGCCATCGAAAACCTCCATATCATTGTCGAACTGGACGCAAGCCCTACAGTGGCAGAACTAAAGAAGGCCTTACAGAAACTGTCCTTGGGTAAAGCCATAGGGAAGGATGACATCTCAGCAGAAATCATCAAGTGTGGCTGAAGGTGTTGAAAACACACGATCGACATCCTCTGTAAGTGCTTGGATGTAGATGCACTGCTTTTGGATATGAGAGACGCAAGTTGCATTACCTTGAACAAGAACAAAGACAACAAATGTGACTTCAACAACTATATTGGCATATCCCTTCACAGCATTGTGTGTAAGGTCTTCGCACATGTCATCCTGAACAGACTACAGACGCTTGCTGACAGAGTGTATCCTGATTCGCATTGCGGACTACGCGCAGAGAGCTCCACAATTGACATGATATTCTCCATCAGTCAACAGCAGGCGTTTGATCTGGTCAGCAGACATGGACTTTTCACAATCCTGACGCCGTTTGGATGCCCTGCAAAGCTGCTAAGCATCATCCGGTCCTTCTACGATGACATGAAAGGAACAATGCATTACGATAGCGCAACATCCGACCCCTTCAATATCCGCAGCGGAATGAAACAAGGTTGCGTCCTATCCCTCACGCATTTCGGCATCTTCTCCGCTTTCGTTCTCTAGCATGTCTTTTGGACGTCCACATAAGTGATCTACCTACACATTCGATCAGACGGCAAACTGTTCAACCTGACACGACTAAAGGAAAAGAGCAAAGTGTGTGAAGCAACCATCAGGGACATGCTCTTCGCAGATGATACAGCCCTAGCCACTCACACATAAGCTTAGTTACATTACTTGATGGACCACTTTGCTAAAGCATGCAGTGATATTGGGTTGACCATCAGCATAAATTTAAAAAAAAACGTGATGGCTCAGAAGGCGAACCCTCCAAGCATTATCTGCGAACTACGAACTTGAGGTAGTCTGTCAGTTCATTTACTTCGTCTCTACATTGACCAAAAACCGACCGCTCGTTGCTGAGCTCAAAAAGCGGACTGAAAACGCATAATCAATTCTCTCCAGGTTGTTGCAGTGAGTGTGCAATAACAGCATACTGACCCTGAACACTAAGATCTCATTGTCGTGTGTGCGTGCTAAGCACTCTTCAGTATGGTCAGTGAAACCTGGACTCTGTACGCCTCACAAGAGAAATACGGAGGGCTTTTCACATGCGAATTCTCTGACGCATACTCGGATCACCTAGACTGATCAAGCAACCAACGACGAGGTTCTTAATGTGCGAGGATTCCCATTTTGGTCAAATTCCTCCGCCACAGTCGCACCAAATGGTTGGGCGATGTAAATCGAATGCATGATGGAAGGATCCCCAACGACCTTCTTTATCAGAACATGCCTCTGGCAAAACGTCGATCGGACAGCGAAATCGCCGATTCAAGGATGTCTGCAAGCGCGACATGAAAGCCCTCGACATCGATGTCAACATCTGGGAAGAGCTTGTTCCAGACAGACCGAGTTGCCGACAGGCTCTGATCACTGGTTTGAAAGTCAGCGAAGACAAGCTACGCTTGCTAGCTAATGAAAAACGATATCGGAGGAAGATGAAGCAGCTCCAGGACAAACCAAAGTCAACTTTCAACTGCAGCAAGTTAGCAAGGACTGTCACTACCGTGTTGGGCTACATAACCACCAGAGACGCTGCACAACCACAACATGAACATCACTCATGGGCGCATTTCCATAATTTCTCGAGGCTAACGGATGCCAACAATGTATATATTGTTTATATTGCTATGCTTTACTGGCTGAGATAACACCAAATTGCCCATGCGTCAATTCAAGAAGCATTATATACATACACGAACTTTACAACATATGTTAGTCATTCATAAGACTTGTACAAAATATGCTAATCACCCAAATGATGTACAGAATATGTTAATCATGTACAATAAGAACACACGATGAAATAGTCATTCACACAACTTGTAAAAGATGCAAATGATACAAGATATGTTAATCGTGTATAAATGCAACATATGACAAATACTGTTTCCGTTGCTTGCCGTTAATTGCTGATTTGAATATTTATTTATTTGCATCTAAACCAGACATGGTACAGAGCATAAATAATCAATAAACGTGACACACGCACGCAAAACAATTTTCTGAAACTGGGATAATTTTTAAGGAAGAATTAAACGGACAGCTTCTTGGTTTGTTTCCAAAATTATTTCTGAACATTTTGAGAAACCAAGGATATGGTGCCAAAAATTAAATAATGTCCGCGGGGCATTGATACAAATTTCTAAACTATATTCAAAGATGAAAACTGTAACAGGTCGGTAATAATTCCTTGAATAATATTAACATTCTTTTGCTGCATACACTATGTGGCAAACGATCATCTGTTTTTAACCACAAGGATTATGATTATCGTGATTTGCATTGGCTGCACACAGGTCCAGCTGTCCCAGTGGTTAGAGCTTCCGCCTAGGATGCCGAAGGTCGTGGGTTCGATCCCCAGCCGAGTCATATCAAAGACATCAAAATGGTACTAATAACTGCCATGCTTGGCGCTCAGCATTAAGACCTTAGTTGTAAGACTGGTCTGTCTGGTGTCATGATAATGTGACGTTATGGGATATGATACTAAATTGCTGCGAAATGATGCTTCAGTGCTAGATATCACTATAAACTGCCATACGGCAGACACCGTAGTGATATGATTGAAACATTGTTCAAGCCACGTTACAAATCTAAAGACACACACACACATACACACACACACACACACACACACACACACACACACATTCTCAACAGACAGCATCAGTTTATCAGCAAGACAATACGGGGAAAAGCCTTAAATCTAGCAGAATGATCTGACAAATACGTTTTTTGCAATTACTGTTTGTTGCGAAAAACGTATGTTGTTACATTAGTACTCAACATAAAGCGTTTTGTATTTATTTTAGATTTCAAAAGCCATCCATTAAGTCCAAACAAATCGAGTCCATACGTTTTGTGTAAATTTTGTCTATGATATAATTCCCAGTTAATATTATGCTTCGAGTTATTGGGGTGGTGGCAGCATAACAGTGTATGTGATTTCATCTCTGCTATCACATGTTGCAAATGCAACATGGACATCAATCTACACAATATAATTTATTCCGATCCATGTCTAGACCTGAATTGTGTTAACACAATACAACAGGCTTGTGATTTCATCTCTTATATCATATGTTGCAAATATCACATCGACATCGATATACAAAATATATTTTTCCGAACGATGACAAATATATGGGCTGTATTATCACACCGCAACATGTGGCAATTTGAACATGGACACTATATGAACACTAAATATATTCCGATCCAACTTTGATTCCTGGATCGTATGAGCATAGCGTACTTCATCTCTGACATCGTATGTGGCAAACATTACATGGACACAGATATGCATGATACGGATTATTTCAATCTAATAATAGACCTAGATCATGCGAACCAAGTGTAACAAGCTGTGTGATTCATCTCTAAAGCCATATACGGCCAAGATGACATGGACAAACATACACACAATGCAATTTATTCCGATCCAAAACATGAACTTGGATTTGTGTGCGCACAGTGGAACAGACTGTGTGATTTCATCTTTGAAATCATATATTACAAAGGTCAGATGGACAACGATATAGATATACAGTTTGTTCCGATCTAATTCATAGACCTGGATAATGTGAACCCAAATCTAATATGCCGTCATTTCATCTCTGAAAGCATATGCGGCCAACATCACATGCAAACCGATATACACAATACAATTTGTTCCGAAAAGGATCATGAGAATAGAGCGTGTTACATTATGCATTTTCCTCTCAGCAATGGTATGTGTGAAATGTATTACATGGAATACCTACTAAATGTATTCTGTCCCTACACGATGTAATTGGATATAGTCAGTCTATCATTTGCTCTTCTCTTCACAGATTCATGTAGTGTAATAACGTTACCTTTCCTCATAGAGTCATTTTTAAAATACATATTCTCTGAACAGTGTTTTGTCAAAGGAAACATCCTATTAATAAATACATACATAAACACATAAAATAATGGTCTTAAAACTGAATGGTTGCTTCAAAACTACAAATTCTATAAATCTCTATTTCTAAATGCCATTTTATTACAAAATGTGTCTTGCGATTTCAGCTTTGTGAATTACACACATGGATTTCTCCTCTACCGATGATAAAGTTTAGTAAGAACTATTAGTATAAGTTTCAATGCATTATGGGAAATCATTCGTAAAACGAAATTCTTCTAGTTTAATACCTGAGTCATCGGTTTTGACAATACAACTCTAAAACTGCGTTCTACGCCTGTAATGATAATCATGGATTTCACTGGAGAATCTGGTTCTTGCAACTAAATTCAAATAGCTATAGAATAGTGAATCTCCTTACACTTGCATGAGATCGGAAAACAACTTTTTGACCTAAAGAGTTCCGGAATAGTGCAAAAGGACATTGATCGGTACGGTCGGAACAAAAGCACGGTGCACGTATTAAACAACAATAATAGTTAATTAATATTATTTGTTGTCCTTTCTTAATTATATATATATATATATATATATATATATATATATATATATATATATATATATATATATATATATATATATATATATATATATATATATACATACATATATATACATACATACATATATATACATATATATATACATACATATATATACATATACATTGTATATATATATGTATATATGTATGTATATATATATATATATATATATATATATATATATATATATATATATATATATATATATATATATGTATGTATATGTATATATATATGTATGTATATATGTATATATATATGTGTGTATATATATGCATATATATATGTATATATATATATGCATATATATATATATATATATATATATATATATATATATATATATATATATATATATATATATATATATATATATATATATATATATATATATATATATCTTGTATTTGACCTTGTCTAAAATAAAGTGGGTGTTGTTTGCAAACAACATCTAATACATAGCAAAATATTGTCTATAAGCGTAGATGAAATATTCAACGCTATACAAGGGTTGTAAGCATTTTTATTTGTCTTTGGGTCTATGACATCGATTTTCACTTTGACATTACTAAAGTTGGTAACATTGTTGGATATTTTAGAGTGAAGGTTGGAATACATCTGGGTTCTATAATTGTGTCTCAGCTTGTAACATGTTTTATTTTATTTGAAACATTTGTCATTCCTGTCTTAACATATTAAAGCAGAATCAGTCTTATGGTCGTGCTCATTTTTCTAATTTGTGTGGATTGGTTATTTTAAATAATTCTTGACAGGAAATACAAAGTGCTCATCAACACTACTGTTGGATTAGTACATTAATGCGGAATCACAGTTAATTTATACAAGCACATTTCTCGTGATTACAGTATTGTGAAATATCAAGAGACTGTAAGCAGATGATCCCAATCCAGGTCATGTCATCACAGTAACACGTTTAAGATCGGAATTTATTTGGAATACCGCTTGAATTCAATTAGAACTTTATACATTTGGACTTATGATATAAATTCAATTACTATTTAGGATTTAATTCACACTAGTTAGGCTCTTTTTAAATTTTCATTTTGTAATCCATGGAAAGAAATCGTAACAAGCGTATGTGTGTATGGGGGGGGGGGTGAATTTGATTTTTAACGTAGTGCTAACAATGTTTTATTCATATCGCTAATATGTCTGCACTGTGGCAGTTTATAGTGATGTCTAACACTAGTACATCATGCCACAGACATGTAGCATGATGTCCCACCAATCACATTATCCAGACATCAGGTTGACAAGTCCCAACACTAACCTCTTAATGCTGAGCACCAAGCGAGCCAGCTGTTAGTTCAATTTTTGTAAGTCTTTAGTATGACTCGGCCGGTGATCGAACTAACGACCACCCGCATCTTTAGCGGAGGCTCTAACTTAAAGGCCACTGGAGCGGTCAGTGCAATCGTGACAAGAGTGAAAAAAATGAATATTTCAGGTCCCTCTACATGAATAAACCGACTTTCTTGCGTAATGGGATTATATAATCCTGTCACGCTAACATATCGTAGCTTACGTATTGAACTTGACCTACTTTCATGGTTCATCATGATAACTTACCATGCATATTAGTCTCCGGATACATCTTTTCAGACCTTAGCCAAGGGTTACTGAGACAACACATATTTTATTCTGACAATCAAAGCCATCTTTGTGTTAAAATTGTACCATGGTTATAATGCCTGGTTGCTTCAAGAGGACCACCACACCATCCGATCGGGACAAATGTATGCTAACACAAATGTATGCTAACACATAATACTAATACAAATGTATGCTAACACAAATGAATGCTAACACATAATACTAATACAAATGTATGGGCATGTCAACAAATGTTCTTACTCCTGTTTTGCTGGCTTCCTAATATTTGAATATTTTTTGTATTTCGAACAAAAGAAAGCTTTCTGAGAATACGTGATCGAGAGTGGATACTATTACAATTCAGGTATTATGGGATCAAATTCAAAATATTATCCACAAGCTGTCAAGAAATACAGAAACATAATAACTCCCAAGTTCCGTTCTTCGTCAACAGTCTAATTGCACCCATAATAATTTTATGATTATTTCTATATATTTAATATCTTTTATCATGATGGCTGACTTCGGCATTAGTATTAAGAGAACAAATCATACTCAAACGATCTTTATTCAGCACACACGACGAACGTCATTGTAGATATCAATTTTAATTTAATACGTAGATTTAGCTTACATCAGTTTATAATCAAGTGCACACTATGTAAACGGAAGAAAACACCAGTATTTTAAAAAAAATGTATTCTAACACGTCTCATGAGAGTGCATATATACGTCAGCAATTATATCAACGAATTTGAGACCGTGCAAAACTCAGAACAGATTCAATGATTAGTCAACATAATCCGGCACGTCAAAGATTGTATGGGGTAATTTGTTGATATTTTCTACAGAAACAAAAGTAAACGCGAAAGAGCGGTAGAAGTATCAGATTGATATACGCACGCGTATGTTCAGTGCGACTAAAGTTTCATTTGCCAGTGATTTGATCAATAGGACCCTCTAACATAAATTGTATTCAGCCAGCTTTTCTCCTTTCCTCTTGATTATTGTATAACATTTCCTTCACTGCACTTAGTCTCAAATTTAAAACGCCATTAGTTTATTGAAAGTTGTTTGTGCCTAAATTTAATAAATATACCGATATTACTTTACTAACACAATCTTGCACGATTTTATTCAAGTCATCAAGGCTGGTAAAATCTGGAAATGAATCATGTTCGTATATTGGAAAATAATTTGACCTTATGTTTGGGTTTTTTATTGAATGCACTGAAATATTGAATTCCAGGGTGTAATAACAATATATAGGACAATGCAATGTCCGTTTTGCATTTTCACATATGCTGATGAACAGCAATGTTTTGCAGAAAAGCACAATCTCAAAGACAACATATAATAATTATATCCTTTCGGAAAGCAAACATTATAACACTGCTTACATACAGGTTAGTCTGGTTCTCTTATACTGTTTAAAATACAAGTAAGTCTGGTTCTCTTATAATATTTATATACAAGACAGCCTGCTCCTATTTAACTATTTAAAAGCAAGTCAATATGGTCATGTTCAACTATTTAAATACAGCTCAGTCTGACAATATTCGATTGTTTAAATACAGCTCAGTCTGACAATATTCAATTGTTTAAGTACAAGTCAGTCTGACAATATTCGATTATTTAAATACAAGTCAGTCTGACAATATTCGATTGTTTAAATACAGCTCAGTCTGAAAATATTCGATTGTTTAAATACAGCTCAGTCTGACAATATTCGATTGTTTAAGTAAACGTCAGTCTGTTCAACTGATAACTTAATTACAAATCAATCTGGTCCCATTCAATTATTTAATATAAGTCTATCGTGTGTGTCATATTCGACTTTTTAATACAGGTCAGTCTGGTTTCAAATTTTACATGACATTCAGATCAATATTATCATGTTTATTATATAAAGAACACTCAACGATAGAGATAGATAGTATAAACACTCAACGATAGAGATAGATAGTAGAAACACAAACCGGTAGAGATAGTGGAATCACTCAATGGTAGAGATAGTGGAAACACTCAACGGTAGATATAGATAGTGGAAACACTCAACGGTAGAGATAGTGGAATCACTCAACTGTAGAGATAGTGGAAACACTCAACGGTAGATATAGATAGTGGAAACACTCAACAAGACGAATTACTGCATTTCTCAATATCATAGAAATCTTCAAATTTTCCTCATAGATAAAACGAATATATTATTACCATAATGTATGTATGGTAGTATGACTTTATTTTAATTTATATTACCCGTTGAATGCTCTATTCCAGTTATGTTGTTTTCTATTTCATGAAGATGTTTTGAGATATATAGTGAAAATGGTATCATATTCATTTTATTCGGATGAAATTCGTACAGAGTACATGAAACGGTCAATGTGTACTTATAAGATGCATCAAGAGCAATTATATATGACATAAAACGTGCATTTTGAACCTATACATAATTGGAATCTACATACAAGATATTGTATGAGCATTTGTAGCTTTAAATAGAGTAGGTGCTACCAAACAAAGCGTTACCATGATAACAAGAAACGTGCATTGATAAAATCCCTTATATAACTCGACTGAATACTTCCTGAGCTTATACTCTAAAACAATTGTTCTTGAATCATTGTCATGACAGTCAATGATAAATAAAGAAATGAAGAAATAAACACAGATACACACATATCTCTCTCTGACTGTCTGTCCTTCTGTATGTCTTTCTTTATATATATATATATATATATATATATATATATATATATATATATATATATATTAATAGATATACATGTATATGTATACATATATATATATATATATATATATATATATATATATATATATATATATATATATATACACACACAGATATATATATATATATATATATATATGTATATACATATATATATATATAGACATATACATATATACATATATAGACGTATACATATTTATTCATATATATATAGATAGATAGATAGATAGATAGAGAGATAGAGAGATAGATAGATACACACACACACACACACACACACACACACACACATATATATATAGTTCTTTATTAGAAGATTTCAAGTAGGCATTCCACGTCTAAATGCTGAGGGTGCTTTAATCATTGAAACAGATGACATAATTCTGTATTAGTTTAGTTATAGAAAATGCAAGTAAAACATTTACAAGGTCCTAAATCTCTCCATCATAGAAAATTTGGGCAATGGTTCCGATCTAATTATTACATAGACTACGAAATATCAAACAAAAGTCAAATTAAATGCATGTGCTATATATAGAGGCAGACAGACAGACGAACAGATAATGTGTTACATATGCTGGGCACTAAGATTACCAATCAAATAATGTTGTACATGTTCAATTAGGAAGTATGTCAACAAATTAATCCAGGAAGATTAGTATTGCAAGCAAGCAGTTTATATTAATATATTTTGTTTCCAATACAAAGAAACCGGATCTCTTGTGTGCAAGGAATGCCAAATAGGAACCTATGTTTGCAATAAAAATAACTCATTCCAAGGAAATATATCACGTGTTTGTCATTTTTAAACATTTTGTATTTATACTAGTGGAAATTCGTATCTCGCTAATGATATTTAAAGAAAATTCTAAAACAACATCTATAATGATTTGACTACATTACAGAAAAACAAAAAATAAAACCCATGAAATTGTAAAACATAAAACATGTTGAAAACATTTAAGGTACAAAACAGTATTAGGTCTCTAAGTTTTTTCCTGCGGTCGAGAAAGGTGAGTTTAAAGAGCACAACAACATGAACAAAATTCTTGAAATAGTATATCCCATCATTTAAGTGCATTCACGGAATATGTAATTATTTAATCAATGTTAAAGCCCATGCTAATAAGTCTTTAAAATAGAATGTCTAAATAATAACGAAAACATTATATAAAATATGCCGAAGTTCAACTTTGGGAATGTTCTTTGGAACATTATATAAACAATGAACTGAATTAATACGCTAATCTACGAGACTTGATCATGTGACCGTTATTAATAAAAAACTACGGACTAGTTAACAACGCCGTGAATTCACTTGTATGTATGATATATGTAAGTTTAAGAATTTCTTTCCTGCTGTTGCAAACCGACGGTTCAACGATTAATGAACCATTCATGAATGAACTGGTGAGCAGCAGAGAGGGTGAATCGGACATGTTTCAAACAAAAGTTTGCATTTCGAATTGGCACTTAAGAAATCAAACAAAAATGACTGAAAATCAATGAAAACAGGCAAAAAAATGACTGAAAATCAATGAAATCAGGCAAAAAATTAATGAAAAATCAATGAAACAGGCAAAAAAAAAAAAATCGGACATGTTTCAAACAAAAGTAGACTTCTCGGATTAGCACTTAAAAATCAAACAAAAAATGACTGAAAATCAATGAAAACAGGCAAAAAATGACTGAAAATCAATGAAACAGGCAAAAATTAATGAAAAATCAATGAAAACAGGCAAAAAAAAGTCTCCATACGCCAACAGAGACTTAGTCATTTTCGTCTGAAAACACGATCTTGCAGGGGCTTCAAAATGGGTAAAACTCACCAACCGAATATTTTATCAAGTCCGATACGATATCGTGTCCTCGGGTCTGCTAAATTTATCGTTAAAAATCCGTGTGGTATTGACTGAGCGTGACTAAAGAAATTTCTAAATCGATTATGATCCATATCACCGCTGCACCAGGTCTGATGAATATTTCGTAGCGTATGAGTATCAACTCCGTTAAATACACACAATAAATTGCAGTTATCTCTGATCACTTTTGGAATTTGTGTGTATCGTTGAGTGACATATATCACGTCAGTGTTTTTATGCCTGCCTCGGGAAAATATCCTAGCAGGATTCTTTTGATTATCTAACATGATATCGTCGTATACAACCAAATTGTTAATACTTCCATCAATAGCATCAATACTCGGTGCTTCATCAATATCAGTAATAAACTCAATAATATCATCATCGATTTGAAATTAATTTGCTTTCTCGTTAAAATCCTATAGCACTTCATAGCATCGCTGATCGTCTACACTCGGGGCTATTAAATACAATTTGTTCCATTTCATCCATCTCGTTATCAAATTAAGTAGCAGTTGTGTCTTTCCGCTTTCAGATGGTCCGATTATAATCATTCTAATCGAATTCGGCAACATTTCATGGTGTTAAATAGGTTTCCGTCGTCGGGTAGCTGAATAATCAATTATATTCATGCTGCTGGGCCATTTTTTTACTGCGATTTCGAGTCGCTAAAAACTCTTCTGGGGTCGGTATTGGTCTATTCTTTCGTCGAAGATATTCTATTGCAGAACGATACTGTGGGGATCCACATTCAATACAAATTTGATATTTTCCCCGTACACCTTTTCCACAACCAATACAAGGTCTTGGACCATCGGGACATCCTTGTTTGGCAGTACAATTATGTACCCGCAGAATTCCCCGTAGGAGTTTTTCCACAGCGCCGTGTAGATCCTAAAAACAACCAACAGCATTTATTTGTTGCTAGTGCTGGATTCACCATTATTATTAATCGTTAATCAATTATTCAATTAGACGTTACAAAGTGTATTGTATAATGATTACTGATTACTCCAATAACATGATAGGGTACGATGATGATTTTTTTCAATCTCCGGAAACATATCACGATCTTGAAGAATACTACAAAAGGCATTTAGGACCGTCATGGAATGTTTCTAATAACAAATCTGCCATTGAATTACTCACCGAGGATAGTTTTCTACTCCGTGGTGTGATTATTCAACATCGGGGAAAATTTTACGTTTTTGTAGATGATCCGGACATAACAGTTTTTCAAGGATGTTCTGCGGTTAATGAAATTATTCCCCGGGAGAGATTGAGATATCTCTCTATCGGCATTGATTCTAAAACCCCATCGTTGGAGGAGATATTGTTGTATTTCAACGACTTAGTTGATTCCATTAACGATATTATCGTTTTTGAAACCAGTGGTGTATCGTATCGGACTTGATAAAATATTCGGTTGGTGAGTTTTACGCATTTTGAAGCCCCTGCAAGATCGTGTTTTCAGAAGAAACTGACTAAGTCTCTGTTGGCAAATGGAGACTTTATTTTTTTTTTGCCTGTTTTCATTGATTTTTCATTACTTTTTGCCTGTTTCATTGATTTTCAGTCATTTTTTGCCTGTTTTCATTGATTTTCAGTCATTTTTTGTTTGATTTTTAAGTGCTAATCTGAGAAGTCTACTTTTGTTTGAAACATGTCCGATTTTTTTTTTTTTTTTTTTTGCCTGTTTCATTGATTTTTCATTAATTTTTTTGCCTGTTTGATTGATTTTCAGTCATTTTTTTGCCTGTTTCATTGATTTTCAGTCATTTTTTTGCCTGTTTTCATTGATTTTCAGTCATTTTTGTTTGATTTCTTAAGTGCCAATCCGAAATGCAAACTTTTGTTTGAAACATGTCCGATTCACCCTCTCTGCTGCTTGGTGCATGTCCCACATCAACACATGTATGCACCAACGACACTATCATTTTGTGCCAATCAGACAAAGTTATATCTAAGAAAATCTAACTAATATTTTAACAAACTATCACCATTATAGAAAGAATCTTCAATTTATCATAATGCTCCAGTCTACCATAATGCAATACCGATAAAAATGTAACGTAACGTACTTGCTAGGAGAAACATTCTCCTGTTACTTGAAGCTAACGGCGTAGAGTAATGTTCATTATGTATTGCTGTTTCAAGATTACTGTCTGTGCACAAGTCATTTACAGGTAAAAAATTATTTGGACGATCCATATCTCCTTGTCTCATACGGATATGCAAACTTAGGCACATTCGCTACATTGCATATAACTGATCATAATTATGTTGTCTGGTACCATTCCTGTGGGGGCCCCGAGTGGCCGAGTGGTCTAAAGCGCTTTCCGCTTAGGATCTCTGCCGTCTCACCTCTGTCTGCTTGTGTTCGAGTCTAGGATTCGGCTAATATAGTTATGTGAGAAAGCTTGCCAGTAGCTTCTTTTGGGTCAGTGGTTCTTTCCGGGGGTTTTCCCGGGTTCTTCCTCCTGGAAACTTAAAACAGTGCTACAACCCCCTAGTGGGCGATACAGCACTATAATTTAAATTCATCATCAGTTATAGGAGATAACTAGCACACAAAAGCAACAAAACGATGTTTCTTTGATGCAAGATTCCATTATAAGTTATCTTGTAACACATACGCAATCTGATAAGCATTATTCCTGTGCCAAGGCGTGAGATCAGACATTATATACTTACAATGGAACAATGCATTTTTACCTTAAAAATCTTAAACTGCACACCAATTATCTATTATTTACAAAAGAATAAGCATACTTGTTTATTTGCTAACTTTTATTTTCCTTCTTGATCCAAGGATATTTCAACTAGAACATCCCGTTAGTAGCTACCCATTGCTGGCTGTATCACATTTGTAGTTACCCTTTGATCAAAGCACACATAAGTAGCTACCCTCTGCTGACAGCATCTCATTAGTAATTATCCTATGCTTACTGCATCCCGTTGGTAATTACCCTATACTGCCAAGAATTATTCTCTATTCCTATAACATTTTTTTCCCCGGAAAACAATTCCAAATGTGAGCAGAGGATACCTTCTTGAAAACTGATAAATGCAGTAAATACTGGCATCGGAATTGATTTATTTAACTTAAATGGATTCAAACTCTGGGCTGCTATATATCGATATTGATGGTATTATGTAGTCCTAGTAGTGGAATGACTGATTATTTATTTATCTGCATACGTATTTGTTCACAAACACCATGCAGGTCTTAGGTACTGTTTTTGAAGCAGGCTAATTTTATAACTCATGATTAATACCAAGTAAAATATTTCGCAACATGGAGTGATATTGGCATTCGGTTCTATTCATAAAAGTTGCAATCAGTTGTGAAAGCCGCTATCTTTCCTGCGTTGCTTATCCCGCAAAGTTAATTTCATGCATGTTAAAACTCATTTTAATTAATTCCCGGGATGTTAAAACTCATTAGGGTATTGGTTAAGGACATAAATCAATACGTTTATATATCCGGAAAACTTGATGGACAATAGATACAAAATCGCCAAGTTTGATTTGTGCTGCATGAGCTTTATTAATTTAGCCGTATATATATATATATATATATATATATATATATATATATATATATATATATATATATATATATATATATATATATATATATATATATATATATATATATATATATATATATATATATATTATATATATATATATATATATATATATATATATATATATATATATATATATATATATATATATATATATATATATATATATATATATATATATAGATAGATATATATAGATATAGATATATAAATAGATAGATAGATATCGGACTGAACGTAACGTTCTAACTCAGGATCCTAAATGAGGACGCGATACAATATAATATGAAAGTATTGTGTATTAGGAAAGATTATTCTCCTGAAATATATTTTGAATTCCTTGCCTGCATGCATCTACCACAGTACCACATGGACCATACACACATCACCAAATAAGAATGGAATATAGTGGCTGCAGTAAATATCTGAACACTTCAAGCAGACTGCATGATGACCAAACAATTAACAATTAACACAGATATATATATATATATATATATATATATATATATATATATATATATATATATATATATATATATATATATATATATATATATATATATATATATAGAGAGAGAGAGAGAGAGAGAGAGAGAGAGAGAGAGAGAGAGAGAGAGAGAGAGAGAGAGAGAGAGAGAGAGTAGTTACGTGTTTAAGCTATAATAAACAGCAAGAGAGGAAAAGTGAAAACAAAAGCTTTTGAAAAATTATCGAATAATGTATTTCCTTGAAAAGGGTTGTGAAATGGAAAAGAGTCATACAGTTTTAAGACTCAAATCCAAAACAAATTTTAAAAAATCCACAAATTACATTACAAAAGTTCTAGCAATGAAATATTCTAATAGATTCAAGTTCGAGTCCTGTAGGAAGACGTTGACGTATGCTGTAATATTTGTTGTTGTCATCTACAGTTCCTTGTAGAAACACAATATTTGCCACCGCGGTGTTGGATATCCGAATCAGATTTTGATAAATTTCTATGTCAAAGACGTCTGTATGAGCATGTCACGTATTTCCCTAGATACGAATTGTAATGCTTTAAAATCCAGCTGGTCTGAATAAACTTTAACACGGACTAAGAAACTGACAACAACAAAAGAAATTCACTTCAAGTTAGATGTAAAAGCACAGAACTAACTATATCTCACTAAAACAAGATTATATCGTATTCAAATTAGCAGTTTCGAAAAAATCCCCAAATGGCGAAATGAAGAAAAGGATGGGGCGGGGGGGGGTAGTCACGTGATATTTTATATCAAGTACTCCTTACATGACCATGACAAGAATCAATCATTTTTAAATTTAAGAAGAGTTGCTTACTTCTTAATTCAGTAGTTTCATTCTGACCTTAACAGCAACCAATCATTCAAAAAATTCAAACCTGTTTACGTGCTTTCCACTAACATTGAATCAAGGTCAGGATCTACAGGATCTAGGAAAACACTACTTCTTTTTCAAACATAATTCAGACCAACCGATTTTCTAACAAAAACATCAACTCTTCTGAATAAATTTACAATACTATAGCATGTAATCAAAACTATTAAAAAAATTAAAATAATCTATCTATCTATCTATCTATCTATCTATCTATCTATCTATCTATCTATCTATCTATCTATCTATCTATCTATCTATCTATCTATCTATCTATATATATATATATACATAACACTTACCACTTTAAAAGAAAACATTATATCACAAAACTTTCTTTGAGCCATTTATTAAATATGCATGAGGTTTAAAAAATACATAAGCAGTACTCTTAAGACTTACAGTGTCATGAAATAATACTTTTCTTAAAAGGGAAAGTGCATCTGCTATTAAATTATATTTTTCCTAGTTGTGCCTAAAGTCAATATTATATTCATGTAACAACAAACTCCGCCTTAGTGACTGAAGTATTTTCTGCCAAAGGACCGTTTTACAAAAGGAACTTTCTGAGTTACAGAGTACTCATTGGCAAAACACGAGCATTTCCCAAGGTTTCGATATTGTCCTCGTTACGATAGTTCTTAATGATGTCACTATGGACACAGCTGTTGAAGTCTTCAAGTAATACCAGTTGTTTGATATTTTCATAATCGTTTTCAACTTTTTTGGTTAAGCACGATCTATCAAATGACTGCTCATTTTCTCTAGCCGAATCGACTTGAGTTTGTTCAACTTCTATCTTTTTAATAGATTCTAAATTTGTACCGATAAGCTTCAGAAATTGACTAATAACCCTTAAGATGTATTATTTGACCGATACACAGACACCACTTTGGTGAACTGACATTACATGTTAAATATCATTAGCCTTTGCATTGGATAAGCAATGTAATAATTGAGTCCAATGCTCGCTTGTTCATATTTTCAGCAACGTTTCAAAACGAGTGAAATATTGGTCTACTTCCATTTCTCTGAATCTGGGCACTAACCTAATGTTCTTTGCAAGGTCAAAACTTAAATTTGGATTTTAAGTATGAATGTGCTTTTCATTTGCCAGCTCTATTCTTTGATATTCCCTCTCGTCCTTTTCGCATTGCTTCTGCATCTCTCTCTCTCTCTCTCTCTCTCTCTCTCTCTCTCTCTCTCTCTCTCTCTCTCTCTCTCTCTCTCAAATTGCATTTGTTTTTCTTGTAAATGCATTTGTATTTCTTTTTCTTCCGCATCTAACTACAATGCGTTTGATTTTATTCATTATCTAACCCCATTTGCATTTGTTTTTCTTCCTATCATTCCCGAAAATCTCATTCCTATACTCCAATTCCATTTTGCATTATAATGTTAGACCATTTACTTTTAGACTAGAATCTTATACAGACTTACTGATCGAAACCAAAGCGCTTTAATCCAAAATATTCCTTTCTACCAAATATTGAACCAAAACATTTTATATTTCTTATTTCGTTAGGAAAACATTTGCTTCGGAAAGATCATATCTATTGGCATGTTGAATTAATTCATCTTTTTTGAAAATGTCTAATTGTGTTCCTAGGCAGAAACTAAAATAAAGATTTCCACTTTTCATGTATTTTAAAAACAAACTTGTTGATCTCGCTTAAATGTTTTTTAAAACATGTGGAATTTAAATTTTAAAATATACGTTTTCTGAAATATTTTACCCAAATATTAAATTTATCGGACGAGCTAACCACTTTTTGTGACGAGTTTAGGGTCTAATAAACGGAAACAAAGATAGAGTGAAACGACAAGCTTTGTTAAATTTAACAAAATAATATTTCCCTGGAAAATGATTGCAACAATGGAAAAAGAACTTACAGTTTTAAGAATCAATTCCATAACAAATCCTAGAATAATCCACGAATTGAATTCAAACAATTGGAAGAAAAATTTGCGCTTTTTATGACATTTTAGAAACAAGCTTGTCGATCTCACTTAAGAAATGTTTTAAAAACATTGGGAATTCAAATTTCATAAAATATTGTTTTCTGAAAAAATGTAGCCAAAATTCAAATATCCTGGACCAGCTGCCCAATTAGTTGTAACAACAGAGTGAAAAAAAAAAACGGTTTTTGTTTTTAATTTAAAGAAGATACAGGAGGAATAAAGACTAGAGTAACACAAGTTTACGATAGTTTCAATGCTACCGTTGGCGGTCATGTTTGTTTTGTTTATTCTTTTATGGTTTGACTCCATTTTCAGCACAAGATAGGCTATACTTGGCGGCCAGTATTAATGATGGAGGAAAAACCAGGAAAACCCCGGAAAGAACCACCGACCCACGAGAAGCTACTGGCAAGCTTTCTCACATACCCACATTGGCCGAATCTAAGACTCGAACCCAAGCAGAAAGAGGTGAGATGGCAGTGATCCGTAACGGAGAGCGCTTTAGAACACTCGGCCACTCGGGATCCCTTGGCGGTCATGCTGTGCGGCTTTGCTCAGCATCAATGTTGTTGTTTTTTAATAACATTTCCAAATAAATCCTCTCCGAATATGGCAAAATGATTAGTTTCATGCATGGCTCTACATCGATGAAATCATAAAAATGAATAATTTCTTACGTACTAGAAATTTCTCGTCATTTTCCGATAGGTGAAGATTGTTGGTTAACCTATATAGAGTTAGCTGTGGCAAATGATTTATCATGGAGTCTGCATTTTATTTCAGTGTGTTTATCTATAATATCTGATAGCACTATATGCGCTTATTCGTCTCCCTGATAGACGATTAACTTGATGATGATACAAATTTTTCCTCCCATTTCAAGCTTCATAAATTAAGATGTTGTAGATATGAGTGTAGTAAATTCCTGACACCCATCAAGAGAATACCGTATATTTCCCATCAAATTACATATCACTTAATTGACTGCAATGATTTAGCCATCTATCTAACGTTCTTTATTCGATAGCTAGAACCAGTCTGTCAGGGGTGTCAAACTCGATAGCTAGAACCAGTCTGTCAAGGGTGTCAAACTCATATGCTATGACATGCAAGATTAGGTATAAATGTATTTGCCTCAGGTTATATATAACATCAACTAATATAATCATATATATTTGATATTAAGAAGATAACTTGTCTGCGGGCCGGACTAATAAGTCTGGTTGGCTGCATGTTTGACACCCCTGGTCATGTTAATGTAGTCCGAGGTGCAATCAGGTTTGCGGCTGTTTGGTTCCTTAACAACGATATTAAATATTAGTGACATACAAAATGGAGACATTGTCATAGCATCATATTCATATTGGATAATATCAGGATAAATACTGATTAGACATGGTGTGATTGATGTTTTCACACACGAGAGAAAATAAAACAATTTGACTAATTTCGATCGTATTCAAAACCGGAAACATATTCATAATTATACAACAATGCTTACACAGATATAACGGAAGAATAGCTGTTTGGTTTACAAGGCTTTCACATTAGGTACGTTGTACCATCATTTACATTTTTTGTATGTAAGTATATATATTCTAAACTTGCTCAAGTGAATATCCCTCAATTAAAACGAGGTCTCGTGGTTCAGAAATCCGCCATGGTAATTTTCTTATCCATACATATTCCGTCTTGAATTCAATTGCTCTGTCTAACAATATTGTAGCCAATCCACTTATTGGTACAAACAGTAAAGCATAAAAATATAATCAATATTAACATTGTTTTACGCCTATTCCAAAATTGATCCGAGGAAAAGAATAATTTTTATTCCATTGAACTTTCAAGACTAAAATTATTACTTTTCACTTTTGAGTTATTACTTGTTCGACCATCAGTTAAATTCATCCTTTTTGCTGTTTTTTATTTTATGTTTATAGTTTTGCAACAGTCCACGTTTAAATAGGACCGTGGACTGTTTTTTATTTTATGTTTATAGTTTTGCAACAGTCCGCGTTTAAATAGGACCGTGGACTGTTTGGTGGGCTAAGTGGTTAAAGCGTCCTCTTTGGTTGAGGGAGGTCGCGGGTTCAACCCTCGGCCGAGTCATAAGAAAGTCTTATAAAAAATGGAACTCATAGCTGCCTCGCTTGACGCTCAGCATTAAGAGGTTAGGGCGGGTCAACCTAGTGTCAAGGTGTGACTGGGTCTGTCATGAAGCTACATGTCTGCGGCATGATGCACCAGTGCCTAGCATCACTATTAACTGCCACATTGCAGACATCGTAGAGATACGACTGAAAAATTGGTTGTTATAGCTAAGTTAAAAATCCAAATCTCTCCCTCCCCATCTCTCCTCTCTCTCTCTCTCTCTCTCTCTCTCTCTCTCTCTCTCTCTCTCTCTCTCTCTCTCTCGCACACACACACACACGCACACACACACACACACACACACACACACAAACACACATCACTAGCGGAGATATAGCACACTCTGCACTCCTTGAACACTGTACGAAAAATCGACATACACTAGCGAGGGATCAAACACTAATCGTCCCAAGAGTAAATGCTCTTCCCAACATAAATATAAGATGACTGATTAGATGTAATGTATTGACTGTTCAGATGTAATGTATTGACTATTCAGATTTAATGTATTGACTATTCAGATGTAATGTATTGAATATTATTATTGACAATAAGGCGTGATGTATTGACTATTTAGATGCGATGTATTGACCACAAGCATAAGACAATTCGTAATGTCTCTACTGGACTTCATCACAAAACTAGCATTGTGTTTCCAAAGAGACAATACAGGTATTCCGCAACTACGCTAGTCATGCAGGAAACCGGAGAGGTGAAACAATGGAACAAACATTCGCAATGTCAATAACATAAGTCAAAACGTCGTTTGTGAGATGTATTACAAAACTAAATGTATAGCACTTCTTCGTTTTCAGGTTTGCAGAGGCTGGTTATAAATGGCGTGCTTATGAATACACATGTTGTGCCGATATACGTATCGTCCTATTTGGTACCTTTCTCCTATTTTTAACGATGATGAAAAACCATTTTATGATCAATCTAATTTGAATATAACATACTTGTACCAATAGACAGTAAACGTTCTAGTGAGGACAATACTTTAAATATAAACACATACTGTGTTTCTTTAAAGATCAGTTCTAACACATGTTTCATCTGGAGATACAAGCTGCTTTGTTAATCTTAACAGCTTTCATATTTTAAATATTCTCCCTTGGCATACAGCTTTCAAATAATCCTTCGAGATATACATATATCCATATCACGTACATAAATTTGATGCTTGCCATTTCCGTCCTGGGCTATAATTCGAAAATACATTAAAGTTTGTTTAGATTCACTTGGATGTCTGTTGTTCAATCTGCATTGCAAAACGCATACGCTTTTAAATTCAAAGAGCTAAATCTACAAAATATACAATCAAGACTCGTGTAACGTGGCAATAGCCTTACAGTCCTTGTTCTTAATCATATCAAGTTTGCATAAACCCACGTTGGACTGACCAGTTAAATTGAAGAACAATATTCCATGTGTAGTATACAAAATGCAGTTTTAATCAATGGCCATGCAACGATCCTATTACATCTTTCTTTTTTTGTCATTAGTAAAATGCATTTAGTAATGCAACAAGCACGTGATTGAGACGTTTTAGTATTTTGAAACACCAGAAAAAATCACTTAACGTTTTCTGTAATTATAATGTTAAGTTGTCTGCCCTTTAATGTCCTCAACAGTAATCAGGAAACGTGATACATGTAATCTGCCCCAGTATGAGAGCTGATCAATCTCGTGGTACAGAAGTATTTGAAGCGCCTCTGATTACACCAGTCTATCGAGTCAATATGATAGAGAGCGATTGCATAACGACTATACTATTTCCTTTGCGACACCAGTTAAGATAAATAGCAAGATGTTAAAGATCAATGATATTCATGAAGAAGATTGCTCATCGCTATCGATTGTATCAGGTAGACAATCGATTTTGCTTAATTAAAGGGGTAGCAAAACCAAGGTAGCGCGTGGGGTCGCAGCCTAGTGAGATAGTTTGGCGCAACAAGTAATACCCAACGATATGTTAGGTACTTGTGTAGCCATAATAGTAATTGGGACGCATAACTATATCATGTTTAGAACCTACCGTGTGTGTATGTGTGTGTGGGTGTGAGGGTGTGTGTGTGATTTGGATTTTTAACGTAGCTTTAACAATGTTTCGGTCATATCGCTACGATGTATGTAATGGGGAAGTTTATAGTGATGCCTAGCACTGTGGCATCATTACACAGACATGTAACATGATGTTCCACCCAGTCGCATTATCCTGACACCAGGCCGACCACTCCTAACACTAACCTCGCAATGCTGAGCGCCAAGCGAGGCAGCCGTATATACCATTTGTATAAGTCTTTGGTATGACTCGGCCGAGGATCGAACCCACAACCACACTTGTCTGAGGCACACGCTCTAACCACTCTCTACTGATGAGTATGTAGCTGCCAGTTTTTAGAATTGTTTACTTGCGTGACGGGGCAATATAATCATTCTGGATAAATCGAATAAAACATGTATAACCATCACACCACGATGTTTTAAATGGAGATTTGCATTTCTTGTGATATGTGAAAATGTATTAATATCCGAAAGCCATTCAGTGGAAAAGTCAAATAATGCAGACAATATCATTTTCCTCAGTATAAATTCCATACAGTCATTCTGTCAGTCTATTATATATTATCAAATACATTTTGTCATTACGCAATTATAAATATTTTTTTTCTTAAAAGGAAACGAATGGTATATAATTGATACAGCGTACACACTATACTTATATTTTAATTTATATCACATGCAAATACATACATTTGCCCTTTGAACGGACATGGGATTAATTATATGCAATTTATAACCATATTTGCATATTCTTAGGTTTATTGTTTTCTTTGTTTAGTTTCTATGTTTTTCGGATTGCTTAATTACATATAAGACACACTTATGATTTAAACATGAAAGATGGTTTTAATAAAGAAAGTAAGTAAGACAAATACTGAACCCTCAGCCATTATTAAATTAAGTGTGTTGTAGAAACAAAGCGAAATCACGAACTAACATGATGTAATAAAACTATTCAAAATATATTTATAGTTGATGGAAGTCATTATTCTCCTGCAATCAACAATACTACCGACCATACAAGTATTTTTCTCTCTCTCTCTCTCTCTCTCTCTCTCTCTCTCTCTCTCTCTCTCTCTCTCTCTCTCTCTCTCTCTCTCTCTCTCTCTCTCTCTCTCAGGTCAGTTTGTCGAAAGTGTTAAAGTGTTACTGTCCATTCATCAAGCCCTATCATACAAGCTAATATCCTCTACGATCATCTTCTCATGGATTTTCACCGCATCCTGCTACCATGGAGAGAGAGAGAGAGAGAGAGAGAGAGAGAGAGAGAGAGAGAGAGAGAGAGAGAGAGAGAGAGAGAGGGGGGGGGGGCCTTTGAGCATTTTTATAATTAATTATTAATAACAGACTTTTAGAACATTATACTAAGTTTAAGAAACAACAACACAAACAACAACAAAACAAAGTATTAAATACATTACAGTATGTGTGCGTTGTATCCAAGACATTTACATTATATTGTGGACAGGCTATTGCAACTTTGCATAAACAATGTAGATAAATCCCAAGAAATGTGTACACATACTGTTACGACAAACAGTATTCTTTTAAGCTACTTGAAGTCAGCTCAGTTTCAAAGTTTTCATCGGGCCAGATTATTTTCCTTTCTCACTATAAGCAAGAGGAAAGGGGTTACGGAAAGTAGAAATGATTACATTGAAATTGTGTACAATAGTGTCATAGTCACAGGGTTAATCAGCTGTGTACCATCATGGGGTTGGGTGGATAATTGCTACTGCATGTGAAATCTCCATATGTTATCGGAGATGTTGGTGTTATAATACCAGCGTTACGAGTTTAGCTCATTTGACCTTGGGCAGTATAAGAGCATGTAGTTGTGGCGAATTAGTTGTTCTATAGCTACAGGAATTGTTAACCTTCAGCTTTTCCCTATTTTCGATAAGGAGCCATGTTCTCAGAAGTCCTGCGGTACATATAATGAAATCTATGATAAATTACTAGCTGACTAATTCCACATGCCTGTTGGAAATATCGGTCAATAAATTGTAGCTATTACCATGTTAATGATTATATCACCTTTGGCTTGTCAAGGTTTGACATTTTACATTCAGTACCGTTTCTTGTTCCAGTTCCAAGCCTGTTCTACCCCACTTAAACCAACTGTGCTTTCTCAATTATGTTTGCTTGATGTGAGCATCAGGACACGTGTATTAAATATGAAAATTCAGGTTGTTCGTGTTTCTCGGTAAAATAACTTTTCATCGATTGAGTAAAGTTTGTATTGATTCCTTTTTTGTTCGCTTGTGACCAACGAAATAGATCGTTCGATATTGCAGGTATATTATATATTGACTTTATATTTTAAAAAAATGTTAGATTTATTGAGTAATGAAACCTTTTATTGTGCACACACACACACACACACACACACACACACACACACACACATATATATATATATATATATATATATATATATATATATATATATATATATATATATATATATATATATATATATATATATATATATATATATATATATATATATATATATATATTTATTGAGTAATTCAAGAGTAATTCAACCTTTTTGTGCAAAGCTGCAATCTACCCAGCAAACGCACTTCTTTTAGTACCATTATAATATAGAATTTTTGTCTCAGAGTTTTGCACAGAATAAGATATAAGAGGTGAGAATGTTTAATATGCTGACCCATATGGCTGCGATAGATATCGTTTCGCCAGTTTGCTAGATCAGAATCGTTGGCGGATTGGTCTGCCAATTCTGATTAGTTTAGTACTGTCACGTGGTTAAAAACCGAAAATTTTATATTGGGGTTGAAGGCAGTACTTGGCAGATGACTGTTAAAAATTGGTAATAACACCTGTTAATTTAGAAGTCGAACAGTCCATGTAGATAGGCCTACATGTATAAAGTGCTTTAATAATAATAATAATAATAATAATAATAATAATAATAATAATAATAATAATAATAATAAAATTGGCAAAGTAATAATAAAATACTCTCAATTATTTGGACATTTTTTAGGTAAAAAGCTAGCTATATATTAAACAATTTAACGTCGTTATTTTCACGGTATTCAGAGACAAGAAGTTTGGTACTTAGGTAGGAAAGGCTTAAGTAAGTACATTAATCTTTCAAATTGTCGTGCAGTTGTCTCCCACACACTGGTAACCTGGGTTAAACGAATACAAAGCGAATCTTCGAATCTCGTCTGTTAGGGTCACTCATAGATTTCCAATTATTATTTCATTTTTTTAGCATTGAAACAGACTTCTTATGTTTTGAGAAATGTTATTGAAATAATTTAGCAACAAGTCTTTGGAAATTAATGTCAGTATTTAATTGCTACAAGAGTGTTTCCTTACATGACTATGTTTGTCTTACCCAAGTGAATATTTTGTACTGATGACAGCTTTATAGTGTGTTAGTTGTGTTACTCTCATTAAAAAATTGTGTTTTAAGTTAAACCTATTCAATGAACCGTACCTAGCATACGGGAAATAGAGGTTGCTTACAATATTAAATTCATTTTGGAAAACAGGGCTTATTATTACATTTTATCGTTTTTTCATGCGTCATTAATGTCTGATTAGTGAAAATTCATAATTGATCTCGAATCAACAACACACATTTGCAAGAATATTTTATGTATGAGTATTATTGCGCCAAGGGCGGATCACAATTTGATATTCTAATAGTACTGACATATCTACATCTAAATACTTTATATCAACAATTAAAAGCCATATATATATATATATATATATATATATATATATATATATATATATATATATATATATATATATATATATATAACTATATATATATATAACTATATATATATAACTATATATATATAACTATATATATATATATATATATATATATAACTCTATATATATAACTCTATATATATATATATATATATATATATATATATATATATATATATATATATATATATATATATATATATGAGATAAAATCAGAACCTACCAATTACAGGCCAATTACTCTACTAAGTTGGCATGGTAAGGTATGCACCGGTGTTCTTAACAATAGAATTTCGATTTTTCTAGAAGACACCAATTTACGATCTGAGGCCAATTTTTTGTCTTCTATTCATTAAAAGATCTTTTAAACAGAAAATAAAAACCATTGTTTTGCACTTTTGTAGAATTTTCTCAGGCTTTCGACAGGGTATGTAAAGTAAAATAATTAAGAAAATGGTTTATACCTGGTCCTGATGGTAAAATTGTGAAGGTGTTTATAAATATGGAAATAAATCAGGACTGTTTAGTTGTTGTCAAGGAGGCAGAAAGGAGACAACCTTTCTCCTTTATTATTTGCCATGTATTTGATGGATGGAGATCTAGTGAGATATTTAACACTATTTGTTTTACTCTGGGCAGATGATGCTCTTGTATTATCAGATAATCCATGAGATATGCAATGTAACCTTGACGTATTATTAATTATTGCCAAAATATAAATGTAGCACTCACACAAACAAAGCGAATATTATCATATTTGGGAAATGCAGAAAGAGTAAAAATGTGATGTTCAAATAAGGAGATCTAATGAACATAAAATTTTCAGAAATTATGAATATTTAGGGCTGACCCTGATGGAGAATGAAGTTAAATGTGGACGACATGGTTCTTGTTGCTGTTGCTTCATGGTTTATAATATAGACAATGTATTGTTTTCCAGCCATATAACGTGTTTATTTTGTTCTGGGATTGTTTTTTGGGAGTGGGGGTGCCTTGTTTTTTAAAAAAATGTTTTGTGATTGCTTTTATTTAATACCTTAAACTCTGTGTGTGTGTGTGTGTGTGTGTGTGTATGTGTGTGTGTGTGTGTGTGTGTGTATGTGTGTGTGTGTGTGTTTAACCAGTGGTTCAATGATTGATTTTGAAACCATTTCATAAAAGCGAAAATATTGATTTTTGTTCTTAATCTCATCCTGCTCCAACCTTTTTGTCAAAGAACATGATTGAACCCTCTCATACGTTTTCTTCCCAGAAGTAATGTTATAAACATTAGCCACCAGCGTTCAAGTTGTCTGTCCAAAATAAAGTTATTAATTGGAAATATATAGAATGAAAAAGGGGACAATCCATTTCTTGGATTATGACTAGGCTTGTCGCAAATTTTCTGTTTTCTTCTCAACTGTCATGAATGATTTCTATGTTTGTTTTGGCTGAGGGTGAAATATAGAACGAGATTCTTGACACTTTTCCTCCTTGTATCCACAATGGAAAACTAATCAAGAGAAACATTTTGAGTTGCTTGTATCTTGGTGAGTTATGGCAACCTATTCACAGTCCAAACATATGCTATTCCAATCAGCAATAACTTTGGAAACATTTTTATGCGCATTAAGTACATGCTGTCAGCAACTAGGCTTAATGTAAACTTGGTTCTTAGGCAGATGGGGCCCATTCGGATGAATGCTTCCAGTCATCATTTTAGCTGTCCCTGATATGTCCTATTAATACAGTATGTATAAATACACATTTGTCTTCATGTGGGTCAAGGCTGTCAAACATGAAAGTCCCGGTTTCGAAATTCGCAGCGATCTCCCAAATTGTTAAATAATTTTGTGTGTATTTTCATGTTCAGATTCTTTTCAAACTCTGTCATCCCATTTTTTATTTATTTATTTTACCGTTTTATATTGTTCGGTTTTGAAACATTCGTTTATCACTCCTTTCCTAGGACGAACAATATATAGTTGTTCAATAATAGGTGATATACGCAGAGGTGTATGTAGTAATTCATTATATCTCCAGCATCTTTGCTAATGATGCATGTGATGAAAGAAGATTTTCCTTATCGGCAGCAGGTAAATCATTTATAAAGAGCTTAGATTAGTCTAAAATAACATTATCGGATATTGTTGCATAGCATACCAAGATCAAATAAATACAGCATGAAAGGTATACCGTACTATTCAATATGGAAGTTACGTTTCATTATTTTACCAAATGAGCACAACCAAAACGAGTTATTTACCTCGCTGGAAAATGTTATGATATTTTCAGTGTTCGTCAAGTCAGCAAATATTGGTTTAGTTTGATAGTATTCGAAAATGTGCAGTGTTTTCAGGAAATTTGTTTCGTTTGTATTATTATGTTTGATATTGTATCATGTGACTACTATACCATATAAGTTAAGATAGACCAATCATAATTGTTCTATATGTAAAATGTGGAATATTACCACATGAAGTCACAAAGGAAGTCGTAGCATCATGCAGTAATAAAATATAGGGCCTGAGACATCCAATCACAATGTTATAAATTCATGCAATACAATGGCGTAATGGCTGAGACATCCAATCACAATGTTATAAATTCATGCAATACAATGGCGTAATGGCTGAGACATCCAATCACAATGTTATAAATTCATGCAATACAATGGCGTAATGGCTGAGATATCCAATCACAATGTTATAAATTCATGCAATACAATGGCGTAATGGCTGAGATATCCAATCACAATGTTATAAATTCATGCAATACAATGGCGTAATGGCTGAGATATCCAGTCACAAATGTCAGAATATCATGTAATACAAAGACATCGAGACAGGGGCATCCAAAATTTAAATCTGTAATTGCACTGCACTATGCAGAGGTTTCGTCAGATAAATTAAGTTTAATGATGCTATAAATGCAAGATTACATGTATTCTCAATTAAAATTAACTTGATAAACTCGTCAAATAATTTCAACCTATTTGTCACCAAACTCTAAAAGGATGAACGCTATTAGGCGCGCTTCACAGGTTTTCGTGTTTACCTGTTTCTTTTAATTAGTTCTGAATGCTACACCATATAAACTTCGTTCAAAAGCATATGCAGCAACACCTGCCAATAGAGGTGAATAATGGAACTGGCCAACAACAGGTATGAATTTTGATGTGTAATCTCAGTTCAGAGGATAAATCCGACACAGGCTGTGCAAAATGATCTGTGTTCTGCATAAAGCATATGAACGGAATCCTTGCTACCATAAAACAAAAACAATTAAATGTCCGTACTGAGAATCGGTTATGTCCAAATGTTAATTTGCTTTATTATGATGTCATGTTTTACAAGTAAATGTGAGTGCTGAGGGCAAAAGGCATTGAAAGGCAATGCTGGCATGAGGGTTTGGTTGCTACTTCATATATATATATATATATATATATATATATATATATATATATATATATATATATATATATATATATAACTACCAGGTCATGACTAATTTAAATTAAGGGACATTCGTTCGAAAAGAATGCATTTTATCCTTAACAGAAATACTTAACGTACTATAGAGCATGGATTAATTTTAGTAGGTCTTAAAATTGCGATTCCTCAAGAGAATAAAAAGTCGTAAACTGTAATAATGACAATGATTGATTTAATGCCGCATTTAGTGACGAATCACGGCAAATATATTTCAAAATTGTACATCTATATCATGAATTCCGAAAAGGCTCCGTGCAATCATGCAAACAATATAACACGTAAATGAACTATTTTTTCTTTCCAACATAGTTTTCGTCGTGTATCTCCTTGTAAGTAAACACGTAACAAGGTTAATGTAGAACATGGAAGTTACACGTACTGCTAACAATGAAAATGAATGAGGTCGGGAATGCCAAGTGTTATAATACACAGATGTTCAATCCTTTAGTCATACTAAGAGACGACTGGAGTAGTCTACAGGGTTGACACGCTGGTTAAAAATGTCCCTATGGCAGTGATATAACGCGTCCGCCTCGGATGCGAAATGTCGTGGGTTCGAATCCTGGCCGACTTATACCAAAGACTTACAAAAAGTAAT
Source organism: Unio delphinus (assembly GCA_029339505.1). Lineage (NCBI taxonomy): Eukaryota > Metazoa > Mollusca > Bivalvia > Unionida > Unionidae > Unio > Unio delphinus. The sequence goes on from JAQISU010000174.1 coordinate 1,250,640, forward strand.
AACAGCTGCATTGCTTGTTTCTCAGCATTAAGAGGTTAGTGTTAGGACTGGTCGGCCTGGTGTCAGGATAATGTGAAAGGGTGGAACATCATGCTACATGTCTGTGGAATGATGCCACAGTGCTCGACATCACTAATAACTAGCACACTGCAGACATCGTAGCAATATGACTGAAAAATGACGTCAAACTCTTTGCTTAAAACGTTTTTGAGATAACTGTGTCAATTTATTCTCTTAAAAGTTATTAATCGTATATGCAACGAAATGTGCAGGATGGTCATGCGATGAACAAATACATTAGCAAATATTGTAGTTAAAACAAGAAGTGAGTGTCGTTTATTCCTTTGTATGATAAGATATTCGATGATATTACCATTAAGAGCTGCTAATGGCTGACATTTAGTCCAGTTAGTAATGCACACATCAAGGCATAATGGTTTATTAAAAGGTGTAGGTTATGTAATAGTTCAGTTAGTGATACTTAGTAGCCGTTTGGGAGTTAGATTAATCTTCTGTAGTAGGGTTTGTATCATCTTTGGGGCTTTGACTACTGTTGAATTAGGATCTGACGTAACGAGAAAGGGACAGCGTTAGACGCTAAAACAAAAGAAAACGCGCCAAATATTTTGCCTGTCACTTCGTTTTAAAAGGGAAATAGTTCCATAATATACCCATATACAGTGGGAAGGGAAAAGACGACCAAAGTGTGGTTGATGACCCAAAAAGAGGACGGGAGGAGGAAAGTAGAAGAGGAAAATGAATACATCGACTCTAACCTGCCACCATTTGGAGTGACTGGCAAGAACCTTGTTTTTGCAGGCATGCCGGGCAGTTGAGGTCAATAATTCACTCGATTTCATGGTGAAATTTGTCTTATCGGAATAAACAGAGCGGCTAATTAAATTTTTGATTTTAAACTCAGAATATGTTTATGTGATAGTATTATCATTCCAATGTCATGTTCAGTTTAATTTGCTGATATAACTGATTATATTACATTTTTTTAAATGAGCATAGTTTTGTTCTATATTATATCTCTGTTCAAATCTCTTTTTAGTCCATCCATAAATTTGATATTGTATTTTATTATAGACTAGATTGGGGCAATACAACCACCACATTCAAAAGATCAAAATAGACACAGTTTGTACGAATAACCATAATAAAGACCATCCTTTGCAGTTACATAGATAAGACCATGTTAAATGCGAGCTTCATGTATTGCAGCTTAATTATCTGAAGGTTCATCTGTTACCAATACATATTTATTAAGCTATGTTTGGGTATTATTTCGAATGGGCTGGAATGCACGAATGCCTTTCAAGTCATCTGTACAGGTATATTGTAATGAAAGTATTAGGTGAATGAACATATATGTACAACTATGTTAGGATTTTTTCCAAAGTAAATCATAATTTTCTCATAACTTTCACTCATTGCTTAATATTTTTTTTCAAGGCAATGCTGATGTTTTGTTCATTATGTTTTATCAACAATGATTTTACAAAGTATCGCACCTGTGATGATGATGAATAATAATAGTTGGCAATAATGTAACACCGTTCCGGAATTCAGCGATAATAAACGATACAATGTCTTTTAGTGAAAACGCTTTATGCTGGGCTAAGCTTCACATTGCTCAATAGTTATATGAAGGAACAGTGAAATCCATCCTCTTCACCGTTAATGCTCATGCGAACTATTTTGAACATAAGAGGGAATAGTTTGTTGGACTCCAGTTCTTGCGGCTCTCCCACATGGATCTTAACTTTTATTTGCACTGTAACCTATATAGTGTTATTTGTCTTTCATTTATATTTTTCCGTTGTAATTATGACAGTGTGTGTGGCCGAACAAAAATATTCCCATGCAAGAGATATAATTTCATGCACTTTTTCTTTGTAGAAAACAGCGAATATCGTCCAGAAGCAATACCTGCTGGAAATGCTTCCAGTGCAGTCTCCATACCATGAAAAGCTCGAACTAAGGGCATATACAGAGGTTACCGAAATGGGTTATAAAGGCAAGCCAACGCCGTCTTTAATGGAACGGACTTTGTCGGGGAAGGAACAATTCCCAACATATTTCATGAAAAAATGACTGAGACTAAACGGACAAATAGCAATGGATTTTAGTGGAGAAAAAAACATTTTTTTTACTCAATTGAATATTATTCAAAACATTTAATCTAAAATGCATTGAATAAAACTCGAACAAATATTCAAAACACTTAATTTTTCAAAATGTTTAATACTTTAGCCGCAAAATGTATATGTGTTGTAAAGAGTACACAATAAATTTAGAAAACAACTAATAAAGCTGACAAAAATAAAAGTTATCAAAAATATTAAAAACTGAATAATACTTTTTAAACTTTTGGTTTCTTTTGGGAAGACGATCAAACAAATATTCAAACTTATACGTACACATACATAAAAGTAAACATATCGCTAGTATATTTTTAGAATCTTAGGTGGCCCCGAAAGGGCCATTAGTTAATTCCCAGAGGAGTCGTTTCATTTGTCATACTTTCGAAGGTGAATGAACCACGCTTTCGACAGCTATTGTTATAGTGGCATGTACCCAAAAAGTTAATGGAAGTATATATTTTCACTAGGGCATAACCGACTTTTGATCCGGAAATCGGATTCCACTTCCGAACTTCCGATTAATCGGAGTCGGACAAGGCAGGAACGACCGATTCGGATAATAAAAATAAAAAAGTTGAATTTCTATAGCAGCGTGTCTAACACTGCGTGTCATTCGATAGTGTGTTAGTAAAGTTAAAAAAGAAGTCAGAAAAGTCCAATATGGTCAACACAACCACGCTGTGAGACAATCTATTTGAACTGGCGGGTTAAAACCGGAAATGAAGCCGGATATGGTAAAGTACTAAGTAACATGCTAGACACGGCAAAACCCGGTCCTACTAAACACCGCAAAGTCAGACAAAGGCAGACAAAGTCAGACAAAGGCAGGCAAAGTCAGACAAAGGCAGCCAAAGTCTGTTTAATTTTGTTTTATTTGTACATATTCGTATATATTATACTAGATTAACTTTGTTTTGAGATTAAAATATTTAAAAAGCGTGATTTAATGTTTTTTTTTTGTATGTTTAATTGGTACCTACCTACATTTAATAGAACAAAGTCAGACAAAGGCAGGCAAAGTCTATTTAATTTTGTTTTATCTGTACATATTTGTTTATATTTATACTATTATAACTTTGTTTTGAGATTTAAATATTTAAAAAGCGTGATTTAATGTTGTTTGTAAGTAAAATTGGTACCTACGTATATTTAATAGAACAAAGGCAGATAGAGTATGACGAAGTCATATAACACAGATATCGTATGACAAAAGCTATTTCAATGTGACAAAACCAGATTTATTAATTTTATATAAATAATTCTCTAATTGAGAGACACGTAATACAATACAAAATTAAACAGACTTTGCCTGCCTTTGTCTGCCTTTGTCTGACTTTGCGGTGTTTAGTAGGACCCGGCAAAACCAGATACCAGAAACCCGGAAACGGAAGATGAATTTTTTTAGAAAAAAAAATAAGGATTTAGCATTTCCGAATAATTGAATCGTATCCGGAATCGGAAAAATTTCATGCCCAAAATCCGGAATCGAAAATCGGTAGAAAAATGCTAATCGGTTATGCCCTAATTTTCACAGTACATTACGTTTTCTTTTTGTCAGCGTGACACGTACCAATTTTGATTGACATATTGGCAAATCTTACAATAACTTGGCAACTCGTGATGGCTAACCGCTCTTGACTGGGGTTGGATGGGGTGAGTACTCGAAGTTTAAGTAAAGTCCGTTCAATAACGGCCAGGAAGATGGAAGAGTCTAATATTAATTTAAGCTACAATAGCAGAAAATGACCGAGTTAATACCAAGCCAGGAAAAGGTTCGAAAATCTTGAGCTGTTTGAAATAGGTGACTTTAAATGACCTTTCCAAAATAGTTATTAATAAAGACGGTTTATAGATAGTATTCTGTCCTCGATGGGAGTGTTTTAACTTGTAGCGGTTAGAGAAAAAAATCCTGATTGGCTAAGTTAGACGACATTATATGTTTTAAAGTAATCTCCTTCTCGAAATTAGTACGGTACGTTTCTGTGGAAAAACAGACGTTAGATCGGAGGAAAACTAATATGTCATTGCTCTCGCCACATTAATTGTGCAAGGGACAGTTGGCCTAGAAATTTGAGAGACCCAGAATCAGAGAAGAGAGGTAAGGAATTATCTGAAGATACGTGATTGAGTGCTCCGGTAGCACAAGGATATGGTTTCAACGAAAGTACATTATGCATTGAGAAAAAACTGTAATTAGTTAATGAATTTCTTCGTTTAAAAGTCATACCTCAAGTGTTCCTTGAGTTCGTTCCAGAAATAATCGTACATTCGTTGTTTTTAATGCTCTTTGATTCATGTATCGTAAGAATGTTTTAAAATATTTTATTGATATGAATTGGCTCGGATATAGTTTTTCTCGGTATGTAATAGAAACATATATCGTAGGAATCGTGTGTATTGCTCTGATACGAGTTGCGAAAGTCACTTATCTTTCTTAAAAGATTTGTTTTATGTATGGCAATAAATCTTTTTATGTTGCTGGAAAGGTATGTCATGTAATCCCAAATTAGCATGGAACGTAATTAAGACAATGTCCGTTAATTCGTTTGTGTAATTAAGTTGTGAATTCATTTCAACCAAGAAGAGATGATGTTAGGATTAAGAACGCACGCGTGTCAGCTCACATAGTCAGCTAGTTATTGCAACCTACAACGAGGTGTAATGGTTTATCTAAGAGGTCAAATCATGTCATGGTTCCAGTTAGGAATGCAGGCAGGCTATAGAAAAGTCACAAATTCAAGTTAAAAGGCTGTGTATCAGATCAGGTTGCGAACTGACAATAGCTTACTTCTGTTTCATTACTATAAAACAGACTCTGATGTGAAAAGATTGGGAATATTTGTTTGATCCCAAGAGAAGAAAACAAAACTTGACAGAACTTTTATTATATTTTTTGTGGGGATATAAAATAGCTCGAAACCTGTACTGCGTAGTGGAAAAGAGCGCTGTCTAGAACCAAGACGCTTGATGATCCGAAGAGGATAAAGGAAGATAGAGGGAGAATGGAGAGAAATACGGCAACGCCAACCTATCACCAACAGTGATTTGGGTGAAGACCGGATGCAGTCATGCGGACAATTTGAATTCGATCAGCCGCTCCATTATATGATGAAATTTTGATTATTAGTTTAACAGATAGGCTAAATGTATTTCGCAGAAATGTATTACCTATGTTTATATTTGACAGTGAATCATTCGAATGTCCTCTTCAATTTCAGTTTCTTTATGTAAAAGAATGAAATTGTTGTATACTACATAAAGGGGGACGTATTGTTGCATTCTATATACCTGCTCAGATCTCTATTTTTTTATTCACTCGATCAAGGAAATAGCACCGAGCTCGATCATCTCAATAACGATAAACAAATCGCCATCAAGAGTGGAAGGTCATACATATTTCCACTCCTCGTACATGCAGCAACAAGATTTAGTCCTGACGACCTAAATAAACTAAACCGAATTATCAGGGGTTCGCACCGTTATGGGTCACAAGGAACACGCTAGTTTACCTACAATTTATATGGAATTCGAATACAGATTGTCGGGGGATTTGAAAATCCAACGAATTAACTTTAGTTAGTTAGTTTTGCCCGTCACCGCTGCCAAGGTATAGGCCGCCCACAAAAGATCGCCAGAGGCTTCCATCCTGTGCCATCCCCTCAAGCTGACTCCAGGTGTAACCCATCTTAGTGATGTCTGCCTCAAGGTCGCGTCGCCAGGTGTTTCTTGGTCGTACTCTTCTCCTCTTGCCTTGAGGGTTCCACCTCAATGCCTGTCTGGTAATGTTGGTTCGCGGCTTACGTAGGGTGTGTCCTATCCAACCCCACCTTCTCTTTTTTTATCTCATCCTCTATTGGAAGCTGGGAGGTTCTCTGCCACAAGTTGTTGTTGCTGATGGTGTCTGGCCAGCGGATCTGGAGAATTCTTTTTAGGCAGCTGTTGATGAAGGTCTGAACTCTCTTTACTGTGGACTTGGTGGTTCTCTAAGTCTCTGCCCCATACAGTAGGACTGACTTTACGTTGGAGTTGAACAGTCTGATTTTGGTAGTCAAGGAAATTTGTTTGGAGCTCCAGATGTTCTTGAGCTGCATGAAAGCTGCTCTCGCCTTTCCGATCCTTGCCTTGACATCTGCGTATGTGCCACCCTGCTGGTTGAAAATGCTGCCTAGATACGCGAAGGACTCCACCTCTTCCAGGGGACTTCCCTGCAGTGTGACTGGGTTGTTACTGGTATAGTTGATCTTGAGGATCTTGGTCTTGTCTTTATGGATGTTGAGGCCCACCTGTGCAGATGTGGCTGCCAGTATGTCGGTCTTTTCCTGCATTTGCTGCTGACTGTGCGACACGAGCGCTAGGTCATCAGCAAAGTCCAGGTCCTCAAGTTGACTCCACAATGTCCCCTGGATACCATTTCTCCGCCCATTGGTGGTCGTCGTCATAATCCAATCGATGACAAGAAGGAAGAGAAATGGTGACAGCAAGCAGCCTTGCCTGACGCCAGTCCGCACTAGGAAGGTGTCTGTGTGCTGTCCTGCATGAACAACTCTACAGGACATTCCGTTGTAAGTGTTTTTGATCACGTTCACCAGCTTGGTTGGAATGCCATAGTGGCGAAGAAGTTTCCAGAGTGTCTCTCGGTCCACGCTGTCAAATGTCTTCTCATAATCGACAAAGTTGACGTAGAGCGAAGAATTCCACTCCAATGACTGCTCGACTATGATGCGAAGAGTAGCTATTTGGTCCGTACACGATCTGTTTTGCCGGAATCCCGCTTGCTCATCTCGTAACTGGGGGTCGACGGCCTCGTTCATCATCTCCAAGAGGATCCGGTTGAAGACTTTTCCTGGTACTGACAAGAGTGTGATTCCTCAATAGTTGGCGCAGTTGCTGATGTCGCCTTTCTTTGGGATCTTGATCAGGTGTCCCTCCTTCCAGTCAGTTGGCATTTCTTCTTCCTCCCATATCTTCACAAAAAGAGGGTATAGCATTTCCACTGAAGTCTCTATGTCTGCTCTGAGGGCTTCTGCTGGTATGTCATCAGGTCCAGCAGCCTTGCCGTTCTTCAGCTGGGTGATGGCTTTCCTGATCTCGTCTCTGGTGGGATTGTCACAACTTATGGGGAGATCTGTGTTGGCTGGCTGGATTTCTGAGGGATTTGATGGTGGTGCTGGCCTGTTCAACAGTTCTTTAAAATGTTCTGCCCATCTATTCATTTGGTGTTCTGTACTTGGTATGGTCTTTCCCTGCTTGTCCTTTACGGATCTCTCTGTATTACTGTACTTGTTGGAAAGCTTCTTGGTGATGTCGTACAGCTTCTTCATGTTTCCACTTCCAGCCGCTTCTTCTGCCTCTGCTGCCAGTCCTTCAAGATAGTTTCTCTTGTCTATCTTGATGGTTCTTTTCACTTCTCTGTAGGCATCAGTGTACTCTTTTTGTGCCTGTACTTTTTTAGTTCTTGTCTTACTGTTATTTACTGCTGCTTTTTTCTGTTTACGCTCCTGGATTTTGCACAATGTTTTGGCTGAAATCCATTCTTTCTGTTGGTGTTTCATGGGGCCTAGTACTTCTTGGCATGTTGATTTTACTGCCTTCTTAACTTTCTTCAATCTGTTGTTCACGCTCTCTACCTCGTCTTCAAGCAGCTCTTCTAACACCTGGTACTTGTTGTTAAGAGTAAGTCTGTATTCTTCTTTAGTATTTGCATCTCTCAATAGGCCGATGTTATACCTTGTTTTCTTATCTTTTGGGCCCATCCAGTTCTTCTTCAGCTTAAGTTTAAGTTTTGCAACAACTAAGTGGTGGTCAGATGCTACATCTGCTCCCCTCTTCACCCTCACATCTTGCAGGGATCTTCTGAACTTCTTGGCTGTGCAGATGTGGTCAATCTGATTTTCTGTTACATGGTCTGGTGATATCCATGTGCTCTTGTGGATTCTCTTGTGGGGAAAGATGGTACCTCCGATGACCAGATCGTTCAGTGCACAGAGGTCTGCAAATCTCTCCCCATTTTCGTTCATCTCCCCTAGGCCATGGACCCCCATAACATGTTCATACCCTGTGTTGTCTGACCCAACTTTGGCATTGAAGTCACCCATGATGATGTTGATGTCTTTGTCTGGGAAATTCTCTACTATGTTCTGTAGTCTGTTGTAAAACTGGTCCTTAGCTTTTTCTTCGCTGTCATTTGTTGGAGCATAGCACTGTATGACGTTCATTTTTATTTTCTTCTTCTTGGTCCTAAATGTTGCAGTGAGGATTCTGGGCCCATGTGGTTCCCATCCCGTTAGTGCATTATATGCTTGCTTCGGCAGCATGAGCCCTACCCCTTGTGTATGAGGCGCATTCTCTTCCTCATGTCCTGAATGCAGTAGTATCTCTCCTGTCATCAGTCTTCTTTGTCCAGATTGAATCCATCTCGTCTCGCTGATGCCCAGTAGGGATATGTTGTAGCTTCTCATCTCTGCTGCTACCTGTGCTGTTTTTCCTGCCTCAAACATTGTCCTCACATTCCATGTTCCGATGTTAATACTCGTGTTTGATAGAAGGGTGGTCTGCTTTATGGCTTCCGCGGGCTCGCGGCTTTCACCACATAGCGTCATAAGTCTTCCAGGAGAAGACACTTCCTCCCACAGACTTTCAATTTCTGGTTTTTCTTTTGTCGACGTTTTTGTAGCAAGTTGGGTTTTACAGGGTCGGGTTGCTAGCCCAACGCCCAACCCTCCTCCTTTTCCACCGAATCAACTTTAAGGCAACTAAAAACAAACTTGAAACGGACAAGTTTTTGAACAAGAATATTTCCCGGTCATTTTTGATGCAAATTGGCGTTGATGACATTCGTGTCAACAAACTTTATATAAAAGATTCCTTTACAGTATGCGAAAAGAGAATGGGAATGTTTTTAACTATTAATGCAAATATTTCAAAGAATGATAGTCAATATTTTAAAAAATGAATATGAGACCACGCCAGTAAGGTATATTAGGAATACAGACAAAATATTATATGAACACTAAGTAATGTTCAGTGTAAGTAAACAGTTCTTGTAAAGCCAGTTTCATTTTGCTTTGAATTATTTGACATTTGCTTAAATGACGTACTTTTCAGCATCGAATATATTGTTATCATCACGCGCATGAAAGAATAACCATATCATCCAGGTCTATTGCTGAACGGGAAACAACCTCAATAAAATCAAACTGTTGACTGATTCCGAGATTAGTCTCCCTTTTATTACGAAATCTTGGTAAAGTACAGAAGAACAAACGACAACGGTAGAAGTAAACATTTATCACTAAAAGCACGCATGCACGCGTGAACCTAGGAAATATTTATGTTACTAATTCTAATGAGCAATCAAATACAACATATTTCAGAAAAGTTTTGGAACGACACGCAGGAATAAGAAGAAAATATTTTTTTTTAAATATGTCCAACGGTCACAACACGATTCTAAGTAATCATCAACTATATTGGTTTTACTAGTTATCTTTGCAATTGAAAAAACACCAGATCATGGTGTTTGTGTGTGTGTGTGTGTGTGTGTGTGTGTGTGTGTGTGTGTGTGTGTGTGTGTGTGTGTATTTGTCTGTGTGAAAATTTATACATGAACAATTATAAAAATGTAAAAAATATATGAATAACTTATTAACTGGACAAAGCAACTGTACTCTCTCTCTCTCTCTCTCTCTCTCTCTCTCTCTCTCTCTCTCTCTCTCTCTCTCTCTCTCTCTCTCTCTCTCTCTCTCTCTCTCTCTCTCTCTCTACGAGACACAGGTTGACCACACCCAGTGAATAATCTGTCTCAGAATGATAGACAGATAGTTAGATGGATGGATGGATGAATGGATGAATAGATGGATAGATAGTTTGCATGATTGGTCTGATCTTTGAATGTATGTATGTAATGTGATATAATATTTACACGTTTTGAGGATACTCTTGATTAACAGTATATATATATATATATATTATTTACTCAGTAGTTTTGAACTACTCCGTTCCATGTTTCATATACTTTTTGTATTTCATTCGGTATTTATTTTTGTTTAATTTGGCGGAAATATTCTAATCTTTTCAATCGTTTCTTGAAGCTGCAAAAACATTCTTAACGGCTTCAAGTGCTTAAAAGTTGGAACTACAAGTGGCCAACTGGTCTAAAGCGCTCACCGTTACGGATTACTGCCATCTCACCTCTGGTTCACCCAATGTAGGTATGTGCGAAATAGTACCTGTAGCTTCTCGTGGGTCGGTGGTTCTATCCTGGGTTTTCCCGGGTTCTTTCTCATACTGACCTCCATATATATATATATATATATATATATATATATATAGCCTATATTGTACTAAAAAAAAACGGCGTTAAACAACAGCATGAACTGAATGAAACGTATTCGTGTGTTGGCAACATATTTACTGCCACGCTTGGCGCTTAGCAATCAACAGGTTAGTGTTAGGACTGGACGGCTTCATGTCGAGACAATTTGATTGCGTTGCATATCATGATGCTATAGTTTTGGACATCATTATAAACTGTTACAGATATTTTAACGGTTTGACTAAAATTGTAAATATACGTTAAAATCTCTCTCTCTCTCTCTCTCTCTCTCTCTCTCTCTCTCTCTCTCTCTCTCTCTCTCTCACACACACACACACACACACACACACACACACACACACACACACTTATTTTGATACTTAGGTCATTGTATGAGGAATCAGAATCATTTAATCAGCATTGTAAATGTAAGGGAATGGGATTTATGTTGGGACGGAAGAATCATTCAAAAGGTTTTAATAATAAACACTCTGATCTGAAATGATTTTATTGTAAAATTTACGCGAACTGGAAATAATATGTCTGTTTTCAAAGAAATTGTCATATGTAAGTGTTTCTCACAAGATCTACCCTCTTCTTTATAGTTCGTGTTTACAGCATAAAATCACTATAAATGGTAATATGAGAGCAAAAGCTCTTTTTGTATCAAACGAAGTAAATTTTAAAACATTCAGTAATAGTTTGGTTGTAGAGTTTGTTGCAAACGCAGTCGTAACAAACTGATTTTCGAATCACATGTGTTCTCGCTAAGTGGAGTAGACTTCATATATATTTCCAACACCGGGCACATAAAAGTGTGCAGGAAAGTACATCTTGTCTATTTAGTTTTGTTACCAGTATAATTTAGTTTCCACTGAGAAACTGTCAACTAATCGATGAACGATTTCCAGCTCACATATATTTGCAAATCTAGTTAGTGGAATTATTTGTAAGTTTGTAAATTTACACAGAAGGAATGAATAGCTGTCTATTAAATGAGCACAATTCTAATGAGCTCTATTGAAAAATTAGATTCACCGTGTTCACCAATACACAAAATCTTTGTGCTGGCAGAAATGTAGTTTGCTTCTTGCAAAATGGCCCCAAATTAAGGATTTTTTTTAGCATGGAAGTTACTATGATTAAATTCCTCAGGATACAAATATCAAGTGTATATCATAAAACATATGGGTTGGCTTGTTATATCGATCAACGGATATAAGGATTCAATAATTTTTGTCCAAACGAAAATATAATGCAATTTTGTTTTACAGTTTTGCCATAGGTATACGCTTTGCACACTGTTTATTATGTATGGATCCTTTGATTCTGGAGCACTAAACTGATACAGTCATTTGCTTTTAAACAAAACGTAATTACACTAAATTGATACAGTCATTTGCTTTTAAACAAAACGTAATTACACTAAATTGATAGTCATTTGCTTTTAAACAAAACGTAATTACACTAAATTGATAGTCATTTGCTTTTTAACAATAAGGTCATTACACTACATTTATACAGTCATTTGCTTTTAAACAAAACGTAATTACACTAAATTGATACAGTCGTTTGCTTTTAAACATAACGTAATTACACTAAATTAATACAGTCATTTGCTTTTAAACAAAACGTAATTACACTAAACTGATACAGTCATTTGCTTTTAAACAATAACGTCATTATACTAAATTGATACAGTCATTTGCTTTTAAACAAAACGTAATTACACTAAATTGATACAGTCATTTGCTTTTAAACAAAACGTAATTACACTAAATTGATAGTCATTTGCTTTTTAACAATAACGTCATTACACTACATTTATACAGTCATTTGCTTTTAAACAAAACGTAATTACACTAAATTGATACTCATTTGCTTTTCAACAATAACGTCATTACACTACATTTATACAGTCATTTGCTTTTAAACAAAACGTAATTACACTAAATTGATAGTCATTTGCTTTTAAACAAAACGTAATTACACTAAATTGATAGTCATTTGCTTTTTAACAATAAGGTCATTACACTACATTCATACAGTCATTTGCTTTTAAACAAAACGTAATTACACTAAATTGATACAGTCGTTTGCTTTTAAACATAACGTAATTACACTAAATTAATACAGTCATTTGCTTTTAAACAAAACGTAATTACACTAAACTGATACAGTCATTTGCTTTTAAACAATAACGTCATTACACTAAATTGATACAGTCATTTGCTTTTAAACAAAACGTAATTACACTAAATTGATACAGTCATTTGCTTTTAAACAAAACGTAATTACACTAAATTGATAGTCATTTGCTTTTTAACAATAACGTCATTACACTACATTTATACAGTCATTTGCTTTTAAACAAAACGTAATTACACTAAATTGATACCCATTTGCTTTTTAACAATAACGTCATTACACTACATTTATACAGTCATTTGCTTTTAAACAAAACGTAATTACACTAAATTGATAGTCATTTGCTTTTTAACAATAACGTCATTACACTACATTTATACAGTCATTTGCTTTTAAACATAACGTAATTACACTAAATTGATACAGTCATTTGCTTTTAAACAAAACGTAATTACACTAAATTGATACAGTCATTTGCTTTTAAACAAAACGTAATTACACTAAATTGATAGTCATTTGCTTTTAAACAAAACGTAATTACACTAAATTGATAGTCATTTGCTTTTTAACAATAACGTCATTACACTACATTTATACAGTCATTTGCTTTTAAACAAAACGTAATTACACTAAATTGATAGCCATTTGCTTTTTAACAATAACGTCATTACACTACATTTATACAGTCATTTGCTTTTAAACAAAACGTAATTACACTAAATTGATACAGTCATTTGCTTTTAAACATAACGTAATTACACTAAATTGATAGTCATTTGCTTTTTAACAATAACGTCATTACACTACATTTATACAGTCATTTGCTTTTAAACAAAACGTAATTACACTAAATTGATACAGTCATTTGCTTTTAAACATAACGTAATTACACTAAATTGATAGTCATTTGCTTTTAAACAAAACGTAATTACACTAAATTGATACAGTCATTTGCTTTTAAACATAACGTAATTACACTAAATTGATACAGTCATTTGCTTTTAAACAAAACGTAATTACACTAAATTGATACAGTCATTTGCTTTTAAACAAAACGTAATTACACTAAATTGATAGTCATTTGCTTTTAAACAAAACGTAATTACACTAAGTTGATAGTCATTTGCTTTTAAACAAAACGTAATTACACTAAATTGATACAGTCATTTGCTTTTAAACAAAACGTAATTACACTAAATTGATACAGTCATTTGCTTTTAAACAAAACGTAATTACACTAAATTGATACAGTCATTTACTTTTAAACAGAATGTCATTGCACTAAATTGATACAGTCATTTACTTTTAAACATAACGTCATTACACTAAATTGATACAGTCATTTGCTTTTAAACAAAACGTAATTACACTAAATTGATACAGTCATTTACTTTTAAACATAACGTCATTACACTAAATTGATACAGTCATTTGTGTTTTAACTATAACGTCATTACACTAAATTGATACAGCCATTTGCTTTTAAACATACCGTCATTACACTAAATTGATCCATTCATTTAAGAGTTTAACGTTGTTTTTTCTGCGTTCATCGTGGTATTAACTGTCAGTTGCCGACTCACACAGCAAATAAGGCCCGAAGGGCGTTATGTAAGCTGTGTGAGTCGGCAACTGACAGTTCATACCACGATGAACGCAGAAAAAACAACGTTAAACTCTTATAATTGAATTTTAATTTGTTTGCTATGTTATTTTGTTTCCATCACTAAGAAACATAAATCTTAATTGAGCGTAGTAATACATAATTTGGTGTTTTTTTTACGTAGCTATTTATAGCACTTGGGATTGTCCTGCCTGATCGTAATAAGGTCATCATAATACCAGTCCTTGATTCAATGGAAAATGATGTATGGAATTTGCTGCCGTGATTTTGATATTTTACCTTAATGAACACGTGTATTCAAAGTGGAGCTCTATATTTAAAGTCGGGATTCATGGCCAAGAATGTATGCCAGTGTGATTTTGCATATTTATCACACGTGAGTGATCTAATTTCGTTCTTCAAAACCTATTTTCGTGTATATAAACAGGCTTGACTAGTACATCTAGGTGTATGAGGTTAGGTTATAGAAAGTGTGTGATCATTTTTGTTGGTTCAGACATACACAGTTAAAAAATAATTGAGTACTTATTTTATCTTTCTATTTTTTTTTACATGATTTGTTTAGTGACAATGGTTCATAACCATATATTTCTCATTAAGTTTGGGACATAAGTTTAGAAAATTTATATAAAATTATTAATTGGAAATTGACATAAAAAAGTACCAGGAGTTATACATGACCAAAACTATTGTTCTAGACTGGATAGTTGACACTTAACTTGCATATCATGTATTTTCTTAACTTGTTTGCACTTTGTTTAGTTGCAACTAAATTGGAAGGTGAATTTATTGAAATGATAGTTGGATGAACTTGTCATAGAGTTCATTGTATTAGCATATAGTGTTTGATAGAGATTTTGAGCAGATTCAATAACAATTACTTGATATGTACTGCTTGGGTTTATAGGGGTCATTTGAATATTTTCTTGAGTTAGATTTCTTGAGTTTGTTGAGGTCATTTGAACATTTACATTTGCATGAAAGTGAGTACTGCAAAAGATTCTTGAGCAGACAATGTTACATTTGAACATCAATTGGAAAGAATGTTAATCATTTTTTTTAATGTTGAGTGCTGGGCCTTGTGTATGGTTTCAGTGATAGTTCATTGGAGTGGTCAGACAGATACATAATGTACCTAGCAGGAAGGTTGGTGTTGATCATTGCATTTAAAGCTTTGGCACAAAGAGAGTGAGCAGTATATCTTGCAGATATATGTGTATTTTTGCATATGTCAGGCATAAAACTGCCTAATTATCTCTGTCCAACTCATTTTATGGTATACCATATTTGACAAAATTGGGGATTTTCAATAGCATTTTTATCAATGTGATAAAACAGTGATTCAGCTCTTGGATTAATGTGTGTGAGGTAGTATTTTACTGAACTGACTGGGCAGTTTTGACCACCAGCTGCATACATTCCCATGTAATATATTTCCTCCTTAGCATTTAAGTCTCCATGATGATTTGTTTCCATAGTTTGATGGGTCAAATTGACATATTCAGCCCCTATTTCATCAAATCTGATTTCGAGACTGGTGGGTATTAATTGTCTGTGGAATTCTAATCCAAGTGTAACATAGTGGATGGAGAGGTATAACCAAACCCTGTATCTGAGTGTGATAGGATTATCATGCATCAGGTATTGATTGATCGCATACATGTCTGATAGAGGAATAACTGGCATGTGTTGAGTTCAACTTTATATTTCCATTTAACATTTAACATGTTGTTTGATTTTTAAACGCAGGGTGTGTAACAATAAATTATTAATTGAATGACCACATTCAACCTGAATAAAGCAATTAATAATAGCTCCAACATTTTAAAAAGTGTTTTTATGGTATTCTTTAGCTCGGGCTTCAAGAAGCATCCTCTTTCATGTTGTGGTGACCTTAGGGGCTGCTTTGGGATAAAATATGGTTAACATTTGGGCCAAATGACAAATGTGCAGACTAAGATGACTTCAGTTCTATCTCTATATTCTTATCTTTGTGTCATTCTGAAAGTCATATGTTGCTCTGCTTTGTAGAAACTATTTTATAACAGTTTAAATATTTAGATCTTTGGGAACAGTCATTCTTGCATATCTCCTTTCCATAATTTGTATTTATATAACAAATTTGTTACATTTGTTATGCTGTCACAAATATTAATTTAAAGATAAACTACATTTTATTCACTTAAAAGCAAGTTAAGTCTTTTGTATAAAAATGGCATGAATGAAACAGTATATTGCCTTTTCATAATATATAATTTAAGAAAACATAAGAAAAAATTAAGTATCAAGCAATATTACCAATGTTTATATTAATGAACAGTCCAGTATACTGATCATTATTATTGTTATTATAGTTAATTTATTATGATTATCGAATGAATGATAAAATCTACCTGTACAAGTTTTGTAGACCCATTTAGTGTTTTTATTGGTAGATTTTGAGTACCGCTGTTCTGATATGTTTTAGAGACTTAAGTGATTTGAAGTGTTTTGGTTTGTGATCATCCTGTAGGCCGCTAAATCAACCTTTCATCCGTCAAACGAAATGACAGCTCAGTTTGTAATACTTTTTCCACTTAAAAAGGCACGTCAAATATAGAAGGGTCAAAATTATAAATATCATCATGCGAGAAATCTTTCGGATAAGGCAAAGTTACCGAACGAATCTCCAAAATTCTGACACGATAGCCATAATGCCGGTGACCTTGACCTAGCGCAATTAATTTGTATCCATACTTTTAACATATTTCAACAAAGAAATCATATTTTTTTAATAAAAAAAATGAAGTATATGTTGCTTTAATCTTTCAGATTAATGTAATTCAATTATTGTTAAAAGAAATTGTAAAATTGTTCTTTTCCATTAATGTTTACTTCGTTTCTGCCTTCACTAGCATTGTTTATCGTCTGCTGTACACGTGACTCTATTTATAGACGTGGGTATTCTTTGAAAAGTAGTTCTCCTAACAGTTCATCCTGAAATGAACGCAATTCATTTTGATCACGTGATAACATTCTGACCAATCGAAACATTACTTGCCTCTACAAGCTACTTCGATTGCAATTATTTGCTTTTAAACATAACGTCATTACACTAAATTGATACAGCCATTTGCTTTTTAACAATAACGTCATTACACTAAATTTATACAGTCATTTGCTTTTAAACATAATGTCATTACACTAAATTGATACAGTCATTTGCTTTAAACAATAACATCATTACACTAAATTGATAGTCATTTGCTTTTTAACAATAACGTCATTACACTAAATTGATACAGTCATTTGCTTTTTAAACATAACGTCATTACACTAAATTGATACATTCATTTGCTTTTAAACATAACGTCATTACACTAAATTGATACAGTCATTTGCTTTTTAACAATAACGTCATTACACTACATTTATACAGTCATTTGCTTTTAAACATAATGTCATTACACTAAATTGCTACAGTCATTTGCTTTAAATAATAATACTATTACACTAAATTGAAACAGTCGATTGATTTAAACAATAACGCATTATTCTCAACTGATACAGTAATTTGTTTTACCACAATAACGTCATTACACTAAATTGATACAGTCATTTGTTTAGAACAGCAACATCATTGCACCAAAGAAATAGTCATTTGTTTTTTTTTTAAACAATAGCGTCGTTACAAAACTCCAAACTAAATTGTCAGATAGCTAAAACTGTACCGACAAGTCATTTGTTTAAAAAATATAATATTCGGTTTTCAACAAACGGGAATAGAAACAATCTTTATACATAAATATTTTTATTTTAAAAACAACGCTTTTATTGGTTAGCTTCAGAGCCATAACTAATCATACCACATCTGCATACGTTTTCCAGACTTTCGATATTCCTCTGGAATAGTACTGGTAAGGTTAGTAAATCAAAGAATATTCATAGCGAATAGAAGTAAACACATCCGAACATATCGACTTACATCATATGCCTTACAGTCACTTCAGCCAGAATGATTCAAACAAATACAAATAGTTGTTAAACAAAAATAATCAAACACTCGTTGTTGTAATTCTCGAATGTCTCTGAACAAAATATAAACATCTGAGTGATTATTTTCAACAACACTCAAGGAGACATCAACCAAATGGGTGTCGGCCAAAATCCACCTAGAAAAACTTCCCACAGCAAGCATGAAAAGATGATACACGATTCTCTCTTTCAATCTATTTTTTTTACATTTTAGAAGCACATTAAATATACTTACGTAGTGGTAATTTGTTTACTGTATGTTATCATTTTAGAGTCAGGTTTCAAGATATGGTACCGGTCTATTTTGAAACTGGATAGGGCAGAAAAGAAGACAACTGTCATTATCATTTATTTACCTCATAATTAATTTTGTCATGGATGTAAATCACAGTCACACGCAAATCAATACGATCCAAACTTGTTGCAATTGCACTTTTGCCTCTAACATCCAACCCACACACTATACATCTTATATGTACACAATGGTAGCCTACAAATAAATTATACTTGTCCAAGACAACACACAGACACAGACACAGACACAGACACACACACACACACACACACACACACACACACACACACACACACACACACACACACATATATATATATATATATATATATATATATATATATATATATAGAGAGAGAGAGAGAGAGAGAGAGAGAGAGAGAGAGAGAGAGAGAGAGAGAGAGAGAGAGAGAATCCGAATGTAGATTAACTTTACTCATTGGTATAACTAGATTATAATGCCAAAATTTTGTATTTAAGCAAGAAGACGTCGTTCATTCAAAATAGATTTAAGTTCTTTATTTTTTTGTATGATCTTCACAAAATATGTTGTTCCCTAGTTTGTAGCATATTTGTATGTACGTATAGAGTAGGTATAGAGTAGGTACAAGAGTACGCATAGAATAGGTGTAATCATATGAAAGGAAATAACAATGATCGAGACAATGAGGCACACGCGTGAGTAAGGATAACTTTCGTTGTTAATGGATATCTTAAACCTTGAACGTGTATACACACCAAACGAGTTGATACGTAGGACTTAAATTATATAATGTCGATGGTTCGTTCATAGCATAGTGTGGGTAGAAAATTTATAAAACGTTTATGTAGATATACCTACTCTTATAAGTTTCACTTGCTCGTAATCTGAACCAGTTATATGTGAAGTAATCCTGCATACTCAGGTTTTATAATCGTAACATGACTTTTGTTCACATTTTGCATGAAGAAAAGTTAGCCCTATATCACGCTTAGTTTTCATCTTAAACATGTATTGCTTGTGCATATTAAAAGAAAATCCATGTATAGCAATATCTGAAAGCCAATGTTAGTGGTGGAGAATCTCTTTAAACAACTATGATGTCCGACCACTATGTTAACTTCCGGCAATAGTTTGCAACTCAAATGCGAATAATCAATGAAATTCCTCCATCCTCTCATACACCATCTCACCCAACGTAAAGTTTAAATTTAGATTGACGCAAAAATTTATAGGTTCGATCCTTGGTAAATTCCACATAAGTGATCATACAAATTATGATCGCAATGTGAAATTTAATGGGTGAGATGTAATATATGATGTCATGTGAAAAACAAAAGAAATTTCAAGATGTTTACAAATAAAGAATTCGTCGGTCTTTAAATTGGAAAACAGTTTATTGTATTGTTGACAGAGGCTATTTTTTCCAGCCAGGTCAGACATAGCGTTCTCTTTATCCGTAT
This sequence comes from Unio delphinus, assembly GCA_029339505.1. Lineage (NCBI taxonomy): Eukaryota > Metazoa > Mollusca > Bivalvia > Unionida > Unionidae > Unio > Unio delphinus. Next base: position 1,270,628 of record JAQISU010000174.1, read on the forward strand.
AAAAAATTTGGCTGCTGTTGTTGGCTTTAAAGACACTATTAGCACATTATTGGCAATATAGTGGTTGCTATCCAGACATTTAGTCTGATACTAGAGTTGTAGCTGTTCATATAGGGAATCTGTAACTAACGTCAAAAAAACCCCTGAAGTATCACCCTTTTGAATGTTTCTAGCACATTATTTACTTAGGATTTTAAAAAACATACTCGTTGATTGGGCAGACGATAGTTAGGTAGTTGACGAAGCGCAAACCGGTTTAGAAAAGATGAATATCTACACAAATGATAAAAATGTTAAATTACATTTAATATAATCAGTTAAGTTAGTTAAAATTGTTTTGTGCTTTTATTGATTTTTATATCTGGTCTGATTATATCATAACAGATATTTTATTGTAAAAATTACATATGTTAGGAATAGGAGGTAAATTGTCCAATATTGTACATCCGAAACGTCAAACGTTGTGTAAGATTCAAACACGACCTGTGAAAGAATTTGTATGTGTAGCAGCCGTGTATCAAGGAGAACGATTGTAGCCTTTTCTTTTTCAACGTGTATTAATGATATTGAAGCAAATGGTCTTAACGATGGTGTCCAAAGTGCTGACTTGTGTATATTCCAACTGTTTCTGATTTATACGTAGATCAGTTTAGTCCAATTTTCAAAGCAGAATCTGTAAAATGCCTATGTAATATGTGTACATACCGTAATAAGAAGCACCTTGTCATAATAATAATAAGAGAGTTATGATGTCCGTAAGAGATAAATAATAGATGTTGGTACTTTATTCTTTCGTAAAGTTTTATATTTGATAGTGTAAAAAGACGTATATTTTTATTTCTTTTTTTACATCATCGATTCTTTCACACATGCTCAACTACCATTAAGCGAACAAGCTTCAATAACATGATTTACAATGGAAACATGTTTGTACAGGTTGGGAAAAATATTCCCCATAGGTAAAAAGTGACATTTATAAGGGCTAATTTCACCAGTTCTTCATTATAGATCAGAATTATTGGAATTTATCGAATTAACAGTTTAACGGTTACACTTACAATTTCAAAAAGATAGCTAATTAGCTAAATGCAATTAAAGCTCAGTTATGATACTGAAATTATGAAAGCTACGTGCCTTTCCCCAAAAGATACTGAATCAGTTAACGTAGACCAGACTGAGTGGGTATTAAACTCGCAACCGTTGGACTATAAACCAGACACTATACATACTGAGCTAAAACCTTTCCCTCGCGAATGCTTACACGTGACCTGTTTGGTCTACTGTTCGTTCGAACAATAATTCGTTTATATTAACGACGTTAAGTTTATCGATTGCGTAATTGCCTGATCTTCAGCGATTTCAAGCATCTGAAACTGAAAAATATGAAACGTGTCTCCTTACTTGACAGAGTAAAGGAGCATATCGTTTGTTTCATCAAATATTTGTGTATTTATAACAGAATGAAAAACATGTCGACGAGTTTGTCGTGCTGCAATAATAATGCAGATGGTCAAAGGACAGTGTGATCATTTAGAATATTAATATACATATGTTTCTCACTTTGTACAAGGTCGTAAGTCAGTTATATTGACTTAAGTTCAGTTGTATTATGAATCAATACAATACACTATGTCGATCATATTTTCTTATTTAATGTACTTATTTAAACTTGTTTGTTTTTGTTTTATCTCTTTGCTGTTAAGTGTAATTTTTTTCTTTGTTGATGTAATTTTAACTTTGTTTTCTACTTTATATTTAGTCAATCCATGAAACTGGATATAATTATTTATTTATATATTTATTTTTGTATTATATAGAGAGTGTGGGTAATCACCAGTCAAGCACAATTGCTGAGCAAAATAATTGCTGAATAACATCGTTGCACTTACTAATGTTGACAGCATCATTTATATGCAAAGGAAATCTCAATGTTAGAGTTAAAATACATTTTAAGTGCGAACAATAATGTTATGGAAACATCAATGATCAGATGTTAAGCGGAAACCGTAAGGATGTTGCGAACATAATTCAATTGATTATAATTGGACACGGTAAGACTATGGGGAAAATCGCTGAATAGAGTTTAATTGAAATCACTAAAGATATGAAGAATTTAAATCAATAGTTATTGGATATGATGAACATTACAATATAAGTTAAGTGGAATCATGAAGGATATAGGAATGTCATTCAAAAGATTTTTAAGTGGAAACATGAAGGATATGGGGAATATCATTCAGTATGTTTTACGTGGAAACAATAAGGATAAGTGGAACAGCATTCCAAAGAATTTTAAGTGGAAATAGTTACGACATGGTTAACAGTATTAAGTACGTTTTACAGTGGAAACATTGCAGATATGTGGGACATCATTCAATAGACTTATAAGTGGAAACAGTATGGTATGTGGAACATCATTCAATAGACTTGTAAGTGGAAACAGTAATTATAAGGATAAATTAAGTATTTTTATATTAAATTACTTCTGTAGCAACTTAAAATGCGGTTTCTCATGGCAAAGCAGGCTTTCTACAGGGCATTCGGTGTTAATTTCTACAGGGCGCTCTGCAGGGCATTTTACAGAACGTTTTACATGGCTCTCTGGATGGCCCTTTACAGAAATTTATTCAGAACCCTTTGCAGGACTCTCAACAAAGCCATTAACGTAGCTTTATACAGTCTTTTACAAGGCCAATGCGATCGATCTACTATTAGTTGTGGAAACATTATATAGCCCTTGTATGGAGGGGCTGATTTGCCTTAGAGCAGGACTGTTATGTCATTTGGATAAGTACACACTTATTCTATCTATCTATCTATCTATCTATCTATCTATCTATCTCTCTCTCTCTCTCTCTCTCTCTCTCTCTCTCTCTCTCTCTCTCTCTATCTATCTATCTATCTATCTATCTATCTATCTATCTATCTATCTATCTATCCACATTTACAATCAATTTGTAGTTTAACATGAAAGAAATAAATTATAGTCCATGAGTCAATGAAGTAGTGAGAAAACAAAATGAATGTGTCGATTACCACCAAGATAGAAAACCCCATTCAATGATTCCAGAAGTAGTAAGAAAAAAATCAACGTGTCGATTAATACTAAGAAAAGAAATCCCATTCATTGTCAGAAGATATTTACCCGCGAGAAAGCGAACACTTAAATTTGGTTGTTATAATCTGTCAGTTCTTGAAGCGAATAGCATTATGTGAAGATGCGTACTGTTTGCATGATAATCTAATACTGTAAATAATTAAAGAACAACCTCAAAAAAATTATTCTAAATTCTAAGCGCCATCTTTTAAGATGTTGTGTGAATCCATATAAATATTTAAATAAACACGAGAGTTGAATATTAATGTGAAGACATCGATTCCTGTCACAGTCGTTGGTTACCTATTTGATCCCGTTCCAGATTCAACGGGTTTTATATTTTGTACACCAACATTGGTTAGAAATTTAAAAAAAGAAGCAATTTGAAACTGTACAAATAATATGGCGTTTTTTAGACGTGTTGCTGCAATTCCGCATATTTCTAATTTAAAACCGGCACGGTCATGTAATTCTCCAACGCCTATGGCGCATCCACCTCACATATCCGGAGCCAATGGACCGCAGTTTATACTTATTTATTTCCCAGCATACTTTGTGTATTTAATTAACTACATCACTTATATGACAGCTTAGTTACAACGACGGAATTTGTATACGTGAACAATGATTTAATGTAAATAGAAAATTAAATATGTCAAGGATTTGCAGTACATCTTAAACGATGATAAAATTAGAGACGGATATACATGTGCCTGGAGTATCAACCAATGAATGTGATATTTGAGAGTGGCTGAGTTAAACGGCAGACTGTATACATTCGAAATATATTAAGATTAACATTCCTTATTAAACACTGTTTCGCCGCAATATTTTTTAAAAAGTATCCAATAAGATTAAATAATATGTCGACCGTCAGATCACATCGACAGTATTGTTTTGAAAGTTATTATTACAATTTTAATTGAATGTAATGAAGAAATAAAACTCATTTAACAGACGTCAAACCGTTCGCTACAAGATAAATGACTGAAAATGAAAAGATAGAGAGACACGAAAATCATGACATAATAAAACGAACAGACATCTGTATGAAATGAGCTGTAAACCGTAGTGATCACCGTCAGTACTTGTTTATACGTATAATGATCACTGTCAGTACTTGCTTATACGTCTAGTGATCACCGTCAGTACTTGCTTATACGTCTAGTGATCACCGTCAGTACTTGCTTATACGTCTAGTGATCACCGTCAGTACTTGTTTATATGTATTGTGATCACCGTCAGTACTTGCTTATACGTCTAGTGATCACCGTCAGTACTTGCTTATACATGTATGTCTAGTGATCACCGTCAGTACTTGCTTATACGTCTAGTTATCACCGTCAGTACTTGTTTGTACGTCTATGAAAACTGGAAACAACAAAGATCGTGATTTGCCATAGCATATAGTGTCGCAGACTAGGGTATATGCTGTTGGTTCAACTGATTGCCCTGGCAAACTGAATCGACACAGATCTGTCCTCACCTTATGCGACGGCAGATCTTGGTCTGAACAGTTTAAAGTTGGACTGTCTTATAAGCGAGTAACGACGATAAATGAGTATGTAAGATATTACACTCGGCACTTTCCAGTCTGAAACTAGATAACGTCAACAATATTGATCTGTGTTTAGTGTACACAGTACGAAATAGTACAAATCTGTATGAGCATGTCCGTGATACATTATATGCATCAAAGGAGGCGGAGATGACATAAAAGAAAGAACATACGGTTTATGACTCTAATGTATAGCGACCTCATCGACGTTTGTTTGTTTGTTTGATTGATTCGGATTTTTAACGTAATTTTTAACAATTTTTCAGTCATATCGGTACGGTGTCTGCAGTGGGGCAGTTTATAGTGATGTCTAGCACTGGGGCATCATGCCGTAGACATGTAACATGATGTCCCACTCAGTCACATTATCCTGATACCAGACCGACCAGTCCTAACACAAACCTCTTAATGCTGAGCGTCAAACGAGGCAGCTGTTAGTACCATTTTTGTAAGTCTTTGGTATGACTCGGCCGGGGATCGAACCTCCGACCTCCCACTTTCGGGGCGGACGCTCTAACCACCAGGCCACCAGAGCGGTCCTCATGGACGTAAACACATGCGGTGGGGAAAGGTTGAATACTACTGGTCATTCGCAATATCTTTCTGACTGAGGAGATGATCTAAAAGGAGTTAATTTAAGTAAATGCTACGAAGATATCTTGAGATTTCTTTGAAATGACTTATATTGTACATTTCTATCGACAATGGGTTCGTGTAGTTTAATATAAATTACTAAAATTGTTATAACTGACCATGAATTTTACATGTACTGTACTAAGTCAGACTTTTATTAGTAATAATTCGTTTTTTTTCTGTTAACTGAAAACATTTAACCTAATAAAATTACTTCTTAACATTTTTGTCTAGGACCAATTAAACATCAATACTATTTAGAACATTTATAAAATTATGAAAGTTTTCACACAGGCTTCAAACTCAAAAGATGGGATCCATTTTTGTGCGTAATCGACCGGAATACGATATGAGATGCATTCGAATCCAAATTATCCTGTATAATTAAATGTTGAATATTTTTTCAAATTCATTTTCTCATCTCACTAATGATTTGAATGATAAAACGATGCCTTTTATGCAGTATTCTTGACATTATAATTACTAATATTTCCCTGTCAATGTTGTGAAAGAGATATGGATTTCGCATTAAAAATGTAGACATTTAGAGGTTATTATACGTGGTACATAACATTTATCATCTTGTGCAATTATATCCTCTTTTCAAATGAAGGAGACGTCATTCGGGTCATATTTACCTGATATTTGTAATTATCTTATAGGTAATATTTTCTCATTTTCAACTGTGGTCATTTGCTCGCAGTCACATGAACATTTTGCGCGCTAATAAACTAATGTGTGTATACTGGAATAGTAAATACGGCATACGTACTACGTGATGGAAACGGAGAGATTTCACTGTGATAGATTTTCATATTGGACTCCTACAAAAATATAAATATTTAAAAAGAAAAGAAAAAAATTAAATTGTAGCAGTTCTTAGCACGACACTTTAGTAATTTTGCAAGCTATTAGTTTTAATGTACATCGTAACTGAATTAGTAGTCTGTGCCCTTTTCCGGTATCGAAAGGTTATGAAAAGACTTGCTAATGATATTGGCAAAATTCTTTAATAGCCTATATATCAAACGTAGACAAACATATACCTCCCCCCAATCATATCCTTACAGAATAAATGACTTCAGCTGTACCACGTGTGCACGTGATTATGATAATGAAGTGGATGATCTCATCTTTTTCTCTTGCTCTTTATTTAATACTCAAATATCCTAGCTCTTTTAACAAATATCCTAGCTCTTTTAACAAATATCCCAGCTCTTTTAGTACTCAAATATCCCAGAGCTTTTAATACCCAAATATCCCAGCTTTTTTAACAAACAAATATTCAAGCTCTTTTAACACGCACATATTCGAGCTCTTATAACTCCCAAATAATCGGGGCTCTTTAAACACCCAAATATCCCATCTCTTTTAATACCCAAATATCCAAGCACTTGTAATACCCAGATATCCCAGCTCTTTTAATACCCAAATATCCCAGCTCTTTTAACACCCAAATATCCCAGCTCTTTTAGTACTCAAATATCCCAGCTCTTTTAATACCTAAATATCCCAGCTCTTTTAATACCCAAATATCCCAGCTCTTTTAACACCAAAATATCCCAGCTCTTTTAATACCCAATTATCCCAGCTCTTTTAATACCCAAATATCCCAGCTGTTTTAACACCCAAATATCCCAGCTTTTTTAATACCCAAATATCCCAGCTGTTGTAATACCCAAATATCCCAGCTCTTTTAATACCCAAATATCCCAGCTCTTTTAATACCCAAATATCCCAGCTCTTTTAATACCTAAATATCCCAGCTCTTTTAATACTCAAATATTCCAGCTCTTTTAATAAACAAATATAATTCAAGCTCTTTTAACACGCAACTATTCAAGCTCTTATAACTCCCAAATATCCCAGCTCTTTTAATACCCAAATATCCCAGCTCTTTTAATACCTAAATATCCCAGCTCTTTTAATACCCAAATATCCCAGCTCTTTTAATAAACAAATATAATTCAAGCTCTTTTAACACGCAACTATTCAAGCTCTTATAACTCCCAAATATCCCAGCTCTTTAAACACCCAAATATTCAAGCTCTTTGAATACCCAAATATTCAAGCTCTTTTAATACCCAAATATTCAAGTTCTTTTAATACCCAAATATCCAAGTTCTTGTGATGCCCACATATTCAAGCTATTTTAATACCAAAATATCCCAGCTCTTTTAACACCCAAATAGCCGAGCTCTTTTAATACCCAAATATCCCAGATCTTTCGCTCCATGTTTTAACAGATTCCTTTTGTAATTCAATTCAATGTTGAAAGGTAAAGTAAAACTAGGTATAAAAGCAAATTATGGTATGTATCTTAACTCAAGAGTCATATTCGTGAAATGGGATGTTTTCGTACTTATATTTAATGCAATAACTATCTCGGTAACACACGTTGTACCTGAATTTCGATTATCACTTTATTGCAGTTTCCCAATGACACCAATAAATGCTTTGGTCCCAACCGTTTCCAGAGATGATTCTGATCGTAAGTAAACGACTTTATCAATAAATGTAGTCAAGATTTTTTATAACAAAAGCATGTGTTCCGTTCATTGTTGAGTGATATAGGTAGGTATTCTATACGACACGAAATATCAATCGATCGACCGATCCAGAGATACAGAGAGGGAGAGAATTATATATATATATATATATATATATATATATATATATATATATATATATATATATATATATATATATATATATATATATATATATATATATATATATATATATATATATATATATATATAACATTAACACAATAACATTAAAAGGCCTAAATCTTAAGGGCACATCTACTTCCTAAATGGACAAAAGTGATTTCAAACGTAACATCGCGACTGCAGCGGTAAAATTGGTATCATTACTGTGGCGGTATAAATTGGCTTCACTGATATATTTCAATATTTCCTTATGAAATATATGATAAAGGAATGAGTAATACGAAATCTTTAATACTTATTTAAGATCGAGAATTAGATAGCATGAACATAGTCTTTATGTTTGAAGACCCTCCAATTTCATAACCTCACAAGAGTAAAAGACTTAACAAATGGATTGTTAGTAGTAAACTTGTTTGTGCACGGAAGATAAGGATAATGCAATAATAATAATAATAATAATAATAATAATAATAATAATAATAATAATAATAATAAAGAAATAATATAAATAATAATAATAATATTAATAATAAAAGAATAATAATAATATAATAAAAAAAAAACAATAATAATAATACAAATAATAATAATAATAATAATAATAATAATGATAATAATAATAATAAAATTTAAATAATATGAATAATAAAAGAATAATAATAATAATATAAATAATAATAATAATATTATTATTATTATTATTATTATTATTATTATTATTATTATTATTATTATTATTATTATTTGTCATTATATCCAACGAGAAGAATCGTGCAAAAAGTTATATTCAGGTCTTTTTTCCAATGCAATACTACGGATTGTAGACAGGATCTTGTCATCCAATTGATTTCTGCTTGTTTTAATATAAACGATGCACGCACCAACCTTCAGTTTGTGGTAAATGGATGTCTCAGGCTAGCTGATATTAGTAACAAAATTGGTATCATCTCTAATAAATCTCATTTAGTGGATCTCCTGGGGGAAAATATTAACATAACATTTCGATCATTAGATTGATACCTTGTTAGAGGACTGAGAATTAAAGTCGATTTCAAAACAGCCCCTGAATAGAACCCTATGATTATCACTCTCCAGATAGTTCATTTCATTTACAATCGTCGCAGCTCACATTCTTTCATGTCAGGGCCGGATCAGGTCGAGGGTTGGGGGTGGGGGATATTCCGAAATTTCAGAACGATTCTGACTTTCTCGAAAGGGCACCAAATCAAAAGTCTATGTGTCTATTTAAAGTGTGCATAATATCCAATAAGCGTGCGCATGCAGAAAACGATAATCAAATTTCAAGCGCGAAGTGACAGGACGTTTTTTTGCGTGTTTGTTTTTCTTCTTCTCTGGTCCTGTATTATGTAATGCTGTCTAAAAGATTATTTTAACCACCAGGGTCATCTAAATGATAGTCAATTGACTCATTTGTTGACATCCGTTAGTCTCGAGATACGATGGAAGTGCGCCCATGAGAGATGTTCCGGTTGTTGGTTGTGCAACGTTTGTAGTGGTTATGTAGCCCAACATGGCGGTGGCAGTCCTTGCTGCACTTGAAAGTTGAGTCTGGTGTGTGTTGGAGCTGCTTCTTCTTCCTCCAATATAGCTTTTCAACAGCTAGAAAGCGTCGTTTGTCCTCTCTGGCTTTCAAACCAGTGATCAGAGTGTGTCGCCACCTGGGCCTGTCTAGAGCAAGCTCTTCTCAAATGTAAACATGGCTGTCAATGGCTTTCCTGTCGCGCTTGAAGACATCATCCAATCGACATTTTGCCAGAATCAATTTCCGAATAAAGATGGTATTTGTGGATCCGTCCATCTTCCATCAGACGTGGGATTGATTTGCACGTAGGTACGGTCATCGTGGAAGGACTGGATCATGCCTAGCAGCTTTGGAGGGCATCCAATCGTCGCCACGATTGTGAAGAGTCCGTCTCTGCTGCCCATATCTAACGTCTTTGTGAGGTCTATAAAGCCAGGAAGAGTTTTGTTTGCTCTTCTCTGCATCTCTCCTGCAGTTTTCTGACTGAGAAGATCATGTCGATTGTGGAGTTGTGGGCGCGGAATCCGCACGGCAACTCTGGATACACTCTGTAGGCAATCGTCTACCGTCTGATCATGATAACGCGTGTGAAGACTGTTATGCCCCTGTAGTTGCTGTAATAACTTCTGTCGCCTTTGTTCTTGTACAGACTTACGATGTTGGTGTTTCTCATTTTCTGAGGCACTACACTCTCATCCCAGCATTGGTAGAAGGGGTCGTGAAGATGTATGAGAAGCACTTACCCGCCGAACTTAATGACTTCAGCTGTTATTCCATCCTTTCCTAGGGCTTTACCTATTAACAGTTTGTCTAAAACATGCTTTATTTCTACCATAGTAGGTTTATCCCCCCACCTTCAGCCATGAGCGGGAGGGTCTCAATGGCGTTGAAGATATCGTTTGTCACGTGGTTCTTAATTTAGTACAGTTCAGAGTAGTACTCCACCCAACGCTGCATCTGCTTGTCGTGGATGGTATCGCTTGCGGATGACTTCACTGGTGCTATTGGGCGTTTTCCAAGGGAAGTGGGTGCTTATCTCCTACAACCACCAAAGCGATAACAACCGTTGCAACCCAATAGTCCATCGACTCTACACAGTAGTCAATGAGCTCCTTGACGGCATCGTAATATACCCTCTAACAGACTGAAGTCAATTATATACTATGGATTGGAAGCAGACTAAGTATTATGACAATTGTCACATTGTAACGTCTGCTTTAGACCTATTATATGACATCGGCCTTTGTGTTTATTCCTCCATGTAAATAATTCCTAACTCTTTCTCCCTTAATGTTACGCATACTCTGCATTAAAAGCATGTAAATAAATGTTCATATTTATAGCAGTGAAATATTGGTTGCATATTAGACATTAGAGTGAATGCTTATACAATAAACAAACAGATAGATAGATAGATAGGTAGATAGATAGATAGATATATAGATAGATAGATAGATAGATAGATAGATAGATAGATAGACAGACAGACAGACAGACAGACAGGTAGGTAGGTAGGTAGGTAGGTAGGTAGGTAGATAGATAGATAGATAGATAGATAGATAGATAGATAGATAGATAGATAGATAGATAGATACATAGTAACAGCTTAAATAACATTAATAATAATAATAATAATAATAATAATAATAATAATAATAATAATAATAATAATCATATGCTTTTCCTGTCGGAAACAATGCTTGATCCAATTGCTTTATTTACACATATGTACATTCAGTACTTTACCTATACGTGATATGCGTTTCATGTAGATTAAAAAGGGAACAACATAAATTTCTAAATTGATTTAGCCTTTAATGAACCTACAATTATGTCAAAATTCTAAATTATGTGACTTTGTCATCAACATAATACTTCAGAGATTTAAAAGAGAAGCGTCCGTTTTAATCGGAATTGAAATATGTGAAGAAAATAAAAGCGTAAAAGATAGATGAATGCATATAAAAAGGTATATTTTTTACTCCACTAGAAACTCAGCATTTATCATTTACTTTCCTACAGCAAATTCATGTCATTACTGTATATTTTTGGTGTTTTGAAAAATTTCCCCTCAAGGGCTGTACGATTACATTCAAATTTTAGGATAGGATTTTTTGCATTTGTATAACGAGGACGAAATATTTGTTTCATTTGCGTCATTTCTGTTTCCCAAAACATGCTCCGTTAATGAACTATTCAGGCTGTATGTCACTGAGAAAAGCTTATCATTTATTGATCAATACTGTGATAAACTGATCTTTCATCCGCGCGATCAAGATAACATGTCTTTACAGAATCCCGAGATCTCACTTAATAGAGTCAATAGGATTTTTAATACGTATTCCATTACGTGCACTTCATCATTTCCTCATACGCACTACTTCAATTTGTATTATGCGCCGCATCATTTCTTCCTGTGCTCTACATTACTCATTTTGAATTTGATGTGTAATGCTGTAAGCAAGAGAAACATTAATGTCTTAAATTAAAACTTGTAGGAATTAATATAAGCGAAACATGTAGTCGTACAGTACAAACATTTCGTAAAGAATCTAAATCTAGAAAGAGCACGTAACTTCAATGAGGCCCATTCTTTCAGGTGTTCTTTCCTAGCTGTTTAATCAACATCAGTCATCAGCTATGCACTATATATATATATATATATATATATATATATATATATATATATATATATATATATATATATATATATATATATATATATATATATATCCTGTTAAGATATAGTCATGTTGATCTCTACCCATGTTCTTCGATTTACCTTTATAGTGTTAGACGAAAATGTTGCATGTATTTCTAAACTATTATGTCATGATAATAATAGATTTACACAATTTGTATATAGACCATTCAATAGTTAATATCACACAATAGACAATTCAATAGTTAATATCACACAATAGACAATTCAATAGTTAATATCACACAATCATTATAGACTCGTGCACTTGGATCATTGGAAATTGAAAATCTGGATTGGTAGCGACTCAGAAGATTCATTCTGGAATGTTGTGGTAATGTCATATACATCTTATCAAACTCGATTTTATCTCCCTAATATAATTACGTGCAGGGACTTCGTTTCACTTTTATTTGGGGTGGTTGGTGGGGAACTTGATAGGCTTGTTTATCGTCGTATACAGGCTACATCAGTTTTACAGCACATGCAAATTCAGGGGCTAGGAAACTGTATAGGAAACCATCTAATGAAATTAAATTTGGAAACGTTCATAGCACAAAGAAATTTCTGATCAATTATTTAAAGCATTTGTAAACTTGATTTGAAAAGACTACATGCATGTCCTTTCATTTGAATATATTTCAGTAAGAGTTCCTGTAACAAATGATGTACGGTGAATATACCCATGAAATACGCAATGTTCTGGCCGAACATTGATATTCCGAAAGGAAAACATGAATGATGTATGAATTTGAATATTACGTCACTATTTGAATTGTGTATGTTAGAACTACTTAAATGGCAGAATTCTATGAGGTATGACGAAAACTGCAAAGTCTGCGTCAAATGTCAATAATAATCTACCATCGGATAGTTTGAGCTACTTAATAAGCTTAACTGTTCTGAAAGACAATAGATCATCGAACTCGATCCATTATTTGTCATATTTAAGAAAAAGATTTTTCACAGTGTCGATTTCTTTGTCAATAACTGACTCTTCATATATATATATATATATATATATATATATATATATATATATATATATATATCTATATATATTAGCATCGTATAACGATTAGACAAATAAATTAAGGTGTAACAAGTGTCGCTAACTTATTTGGAAGATTCACCATTCAAAAGAGAAATATATTCTATTTTGTACAAATCCAAGCTAGTGAAATAATTTTTTTAAAATATATATTAAAAATAAATTAGAAATACCAAAGGACAATGTTTTTGGTAGTTTTTTAAAATTGAGATGTGCTGTGTGAATTTGTTTAAAAACGTAGTTTTCTTTTCGATTACAAATTACTTTTAACTAAAAGTCACCCAAGTAAAATTGATTCACAGAGGTTGCATATACAGGAAATCTTGTATACTTAGGGAAAGAAACATGATCTAAATATTTAGAGAAATAGTAAAGTTGTGATAAGCCGATATTCAACAAAGTAGCACTTGAACGTCTTTTGGTGAAACACAGAAGGGAATCTAGTTTCCTCCTTTGGGGCACTGCATAAATCATACATCAGTGTATACGTTTTTTACAACTAGTTTTTATTTGCTCATGCTTTGCGGACACAGAAGAAATACACGTCGCTCATAAAGATTCTTCCATACCGATTTTACCTCCTTTCAATCTAACATATTAATACTATCCAAAAAGGTTTCATAGCAGATTGAGACAATTTCTTCAGGCCTGGATGAGAATAAGAATTCCCATTCATTCTGGCGCGATGCTTATTTTACCATTTTAACTATTCAGATGTCGATGAGACAGAGACCATCTGTATATTCAGACGTGGCTGAAGTTTAGACCTTCTATATTATCAGGCGTGGATGAGATTTAGGCCTACAAGCTTGGATGAGATTAGGATCCTTTGTCTATTCAGGCCTGAATGAGATTTAGACTTGTCATTTCTTCAAGCGTGATGCGATTTTAACCTTCTGTCTATCCAGATGTCGATGAGACAGAGACCATCTGTATATTCAGACGTGGTTGACGTTTAGACCTTCTATCTCGTCAGGCGTGGGTGAGATTTAGGCATCCAAGCTTAGATGAGATTTGGATCCTGTTTCTATTCAGACCTGGATGATATTTAGACTTTTTATTTCTTCATGCGCGATGCGATATTAACCTTCTGTCTATCAAGAAGAGGATGAGATTCAATCTGTCCATTCAGATGTTGATGGTGTGATATGATATATACCTGTCTATTCAGGAGTGGATGAGACTTAGACCCCTGTCTATTGAGACGGGTGTGGGATTTTTTATATTCTACCTATTCATGCGGGTTGAGATTTAGACGTTCTATCCTCTCAGCCGCGAATGACATATGGTTGTGTTAATTCAAATGAGAAGCAGAAGAGATAGCTATTACTTTCAAAGAGGCGTGACTATGCGTTTTACATACATTTGCTAAAACACATCTGCTAAGCCCAATATCAGTGCTTTTATTTATTTACATTGACAAATTATTCGATGCCATTTTCAGCAAATTTTCTAAGCTTCAGTATGTTAAGAGAAATATACGTTTTATCTGAGGAGGATTTGGTTTGGAAGATAAGTTTAGATCGTATATAAGGTTAAAACATTATTGGCTAGCATCATAGATCGGTACTCGATCCGTGTGTGTGAGAAAGACTTGAATGTCTAACGTAGCTGTTAAACTATTTGGGTCATATATTTACGATATCTGTAATGTGGCAGTTTATAGTGATGTCTAGCACTGTGGCATCATACGACAGACAGGTAGCATGATGTCCCACCCAGTCACATTATCATGATACCAAGCCGACCAGTCCTAACACTAACCACTTGATGTTGAACGTCTAGCGAGGCAGCTGTTAGAGCCATGCTTTTATAAGTATTCTGTACGACTTAGCAAGGGTTCGAACTCACGAACTTCCGCAGCAGAGGCGGACGCTCTAACCACTAGGTCACCTGAGCAGTCTACCTGATCCATACTTTCCTTGAAATATATCCTCGGTTTGTCCTGGTTAGGAGACAGAACGGATTTTTTTTTTTCTAAGCCTTTTGTGCGACATTGCATTTCATTACTGGTCGTCAGGATCATATGATTTGATTGACCAAAACCAAATTAACCGCCTTCGCCTTATTCCGATGTTAACATCGCATGGTCCAACTTTGATGTTTATAGAATATGAGAGTGGACAATCACTATTTCATGTGGAAAGCGTTTCATTGCGTGACTTTCTCTGAACAGTGATGATAGGAACTCCACGAAGAATTTCTTTACTAGAATTTCACGCACGTTATACGTTATATAGATCAATGGAAATAATTTTATTTGCAATGCCCTGAAGCAATTGCTGGATTATCAACGGAAACAAATGCATTGATGATTCCATAACGCCATAGAGTCCATTCATCATTGTCAGTCATTAACAGTGACTAAGCTTGAACACGGAATCTACTGTTTTTAACTTCAAAGAAATGCATAGAAGCTCGCCAGATTTTAATCAAATCATCCGTAATAGTATACAATCATTGGATTTTGGCCTATACAATAACGAGCACCGATGAGCAAGGTTATCTTGAATTTTCACTGATTGATTTGAATCTTCAAAGTAAACGATTTAAATGCACACAGATGAGTGAAACTACAAATCTAATTTTCACCTAGGTAAAGCATGTGCACGATGGTAAAATCAGCGCACTACAGTTCCGTTAAAACGTTACGCCTATCTTAGTACTTGAAACCCACGATGTCACGTGATTAAAACGCATAGTGTCTTGTGCTGTACCTGGTATTGTACTAGCTTATGAAATTCTAATTTGTTAAATGAACGCTCACTGATTGTGAAAACCGTACGTTTTGCTAGGTAACATATATGCATATAATTTGGAACATTAGATTTATACTATATAGATACAATTGAGAAAGAATTCATTATGTTGCATCATTCCTTTAGACAAAATATATAAATATTCAGACGAAATTGAAGACAAAAGTTATTTACGTATTATCAGATAGAGTATAGGTCAATGAAAAGTATCGGCAGTTCCTTCATCATCGAACATACACGAATCTGACAAGGAAATTAAATTGTTTAGTGTAAAGTTTTTTCAACGACTTTGTGCTTGGTGACCGCCATATTTCATGATAGTTACATGTGAGATGTCATTTGCATGAAATTAGGGTGGAACATTTTGGATCAAGATTTTAGACAAACAATTTTTCCATTTCATTTTCTCCACTGAAAGCCAAGCACAATACAGATTTCTTTTTTAAAAATCACATGTGTCTTGTTTTTCATTTGAAAATAATATATTACTGTCAATTTTACATTGATAAATAAATCCGCATCTGCCTTTTCTAAGACAATATAGTTTAAATTATATATGCAACATTAACATTACTATCTAGATACAAAATCCAAAACATTGGTTCAGAAAAACTTTAAAATATACAAACGTTCGTGCAGATTCGTCTAAGTAAGTCATGGAATAACACGAGTCAAGCAATCCTCATGACACTGTAGTCGATAGAAACACACACAGAGACCTATAATTCAGAGGCAAATGCTGTGAATACTTACAAGTGTGATTTCGACTTGGAATGAAATGTGACTTTTTTTCTCACAGATGGCACTGAACTGTCTACGATAATATTAATTGAAATAAAGGTATTTGAAAAGTGTCTTATATTTGTGCAATTTTTGCGGAAATATACAATTATACATCAGGTTGATGAAAAATTCAGACAAACTGACACAACTCATGCCAAAATAATTGAAAATATGCTTGAAATCGATAGTAGATTAATGTACACACGTCTTCAATCAGAGTAAAGAAGATTAGAGGGCACAGATATCAACCACCGAGTTAATGTTAAAATGCAGGAATGAAATTAAAAGATTATTGTCGGTCGGTCATTTTTTGTGCGGAACATGATTGGTTTCAAAAGAGATTGACATTACAATTTATAGTGCACAGAAGAACCGATACGCGTGAAGCGAAACAATAATCTCAAATGCAAAGTGTATTTAAAACTGAATCAAACTAATTATTTCGCTTTCAATCAACGTCAATTAATATTTGTATGCAAAGGCAAAGGAACGTTTACAATTATTAGACGTGCACGCAAAACATAAACTCTTATTTATTGTCATAAAAGGTTTTAAAAAACATTAACGGGTTAAACATTTATCAATATACAAAATATACCGAGGATCACGTTATTATTTATCCATCCCCGGCCTGGCAAAAATTCATTTAAGAAATTTTACTGTCATTTCTTACCAACTAAATATTTTTTTAATGGTAACTTAACTACTAGAACGAAAATTGTCGGGGAACTCTAGCACACGTGCCCCCTACAAAGTTAGGTGAGCTCAAATGTTAAAGATTACGTAGTTTTGTGCTAATTTGCACATGTTATTTAAGAATTAATGTAAAGAAAAAATTATGTCTGTCTCTCAACCCTATATACATGTAATTGGCACGTTTTCAATTTCAGTCTAAGATTCCGGGAATTAAAATGTTCTCGGAATCAGATGCATGGCTTAATGTAAAAATTAAACCCTAACAAGAACATTTGCCTCTCGATTTTATCTAAAATCGAATCGAAACGAAATGGGAAACAGTTCAAACTCTCTTATTACATAATGACTGGTAAAATATCTAAGCTCTTCTGGTAGGATTTGGCAGACAGCGTAGTGAGCTTTTATTGACCATTCTGATGCAAACGTGGATACAATCAACTAATCGGACCAATCAAGTCAATACTTTCACCTGATGTAATTTCAAAGCATGTCACATCGAAAGTCTAATCAAAAGAATTAACATATAGCATTTTACTTAAGATAATTCCACCAAGCTTCACACAAGAATAATATAAATATGGAACAATGATACGTTCTTGTTGCTTGAACTAATATTCCGTCGAAACGTGATTAAAAACCGGTGTTCAAATACTTTTGCGTCATGTTAAGACCGTACTAGTTATAAGACAAATTTATTGTCTTAGGTCACTTTGGTCATCATTGTCGTCTTGAGCTCATTACACTTAAATTAGGCTGAAATCTTACCATTATATGGATATATGTCTAGTATACATTTTATTCACTATATACCATTTAGAATGTTCCTCAAAAAATAAAATTAACTGCTACCATAATAATGGAGATTGTCAAATTTGCAGCCAATGATTCTATATATAATGACTTATTACAAGAATAATGTATTTCTCTCCTCCCAGACATGGCTACGAGTTGTTGCTGTAACGATCCTGCAAAGAGCATTGTTACATATACAATTGTATTTCACGAGTAGCTCAGATTTCTGGGTAATTTCATCTCGCAGCTGATGTTCAGTTTCGATCAGTTTTTAACGCATATATCATTGAGGACCTATGAAAATTATTCTGTTCATAATGTAAGCATGCAGTATAATTGCTCAAAACATGCACGTCTATTCATTTATTCTTTTTACTTATTAAACCGTCATATAAAAGTAAAACTCTGTGTCTGAGGTATAGGTAAATCTCGCGAGACTTATCGTTTATTGGGTTTAATACCACATTTTTATACATACAAACCAATTTGATTCTTGTATGAAACGATTGTTCTCGTCATTGCTCCAAAATTGATACATGGACATATGCGACTTAGGTGATTACAGTCGAGATTTTGTTGCTTTTGTTTTGTTTTGTATAATAATCCTTAAATTTTTCATTGTTGACAGTGTAGTAATTGACCAAGTATTTTAACGTGCTATTGCAATGATTCCAAGATGTCTTTGATCTGGTATATATATATATATATATATATATATATATATATATATATATATATATATATATATATATATATATATATATATATTTGATACAGATTGTACCGATTGTTGATTTCTGATTTATTGATCTGTTGCCCTTTGCAGTAGTATATTTCAGTGTACACCCGTTTTATTAACACAGTTTACATGCAGATATGCTTTCGGATTTTAATTTTACCTTGTTGCTGAAATTAATAAATATACGGACGCAAAACGTTGTTGAGCCGCTATGAACTATACCGCCAAGACTACGTGTTGTAACATTCAAGGAATAACAATAAAGACATGAGTTTAAGGCACTAAGGAATAAATCTTAGCAAATGGACAATTTGGTTTTAAAACCTCTCAAGTATGGTTTTGATAATCCTACACCTCACATTTTATCGGTGCGCAAGTGTGGATTATACTTGGGTATCTTGAACCAATTAAGGGCTTGTGGAGTAAAAAAATATTTCCGATAAATGATAATTCGAATCCATGTTGGATGTCACCAATTCAGCGTCTTGACAGGCAGAACAATGTTGTTGCGGGACATAAGCTGGAGATAACAATCAATTAGAATGACTCAACGTTTATCCGGTCTAGTAGTTAGCCATGTCGGCTGTTTTAATTGCAGATTTCAGATTTGTTCTGACATGAAAGTGTTGGAATATGATCGAGGTTGTGAGGCTGCGGATTGCTGACGGAGTGTTAGAACGGCTAGCCAGTGATGTTAACGGAAATAACAATTATTTTCCACTCATCTATGTATAACCAAGTGTGAACGATGATTAAATAAACTTATATCCACTGAAATACACTGACATATGTTTGTGGTAATGGCAAACAAGTCAATTCAAAGTTGGTATCAACCTGCTGTATAAACTTCAACTCGAAGCCAGCTTTAAATCATTTCTTTAACAGGTGAAATATGAATATGTATTAATTTTAATTTGACTTGAACCTATGTCATTGACTCTTAAGAAAAAAAAAACGACAATTTGTAATAACTGCATAACTCCCATCAAGTAAGACAATACCAAAAACGTTAACAATTTCGCCATTTCGTGAGCCAAAATTGAGTTTAGAGAGATTCGGAAAATTATCTCAACATTTATAATTACCTGAGTGACTTTAGAAAGTAGGGATGACAGCTGCAACCTCTCAACTGTTTGAACTGAAACAATAATTTACGTACGTTTGAAAATATGTATTATGCTAATAGCAAACGCCAGGCTTGTTAATCAGGCCATATCCTCACTTAATATTGGAGCTTCAGAGCAAAGACGGAATACTAACAGCATTGCAAACTCGAATTTAGCACCAAGTCTCCAGTTTGAACCGCTTCGGTTGTTAACGTAACAGACCTACTACTAAAGTCAGTTCCACAAAGAATATGGAAACTATTCCAATGCGAACCACTATGTTCATAGTCTCAAACGATTTGCATATATTGTATTAATGATATTAAAGTTCGTTCATAATCAATGATTCTAACTCGTAATAGCGAATACACTTACACGTACCGTGTCTTTGATAGTCAAGGTTAAATATTGTTATATTGTTAAATACATAAGTCGGACTGGTCTAGTAACTTTTAATTAAAATATACGAGCACTGTTCATGGTTTTGTAGTGAGTCGTTATTAGAATATGCTGAAGGCAGATTGGGGCTAAGTCTCTCTTATGGAATATTGATGCAATAAATAGCATTGAATTAACAAAAATACTAATTCGTCTAAAATGCTGCAAAATGCATTATGCTAATATATGGTGGCATCAGTGTTTCCGTGGTCAATACATCTCTTCCTTACAAAACGTCAAAAATGGAATTCATTAAGGCTACATTCTTGGTTATTCGATTTCTCTCCATTTTATTAATGCTTTATAGCTTCATCTGCCCGCTCTGGTGGCCTAGTGGTTAGAGCGTACGCCTTGGGTGCGGGAGGTCATGGGTTCGATCCACGGCCAAGACATACAAGCGGCTTTTTAAAAAATGATACTAACAGATGCCTCGCTTGACGCTCAGCATTAAGAGGTTAGTATTATGACTGGTCGGCCTGGTGTCAAGATAATGTGACTGGGTGGGACATCATGCTTCATGTCTGTGGCATAATGCCCTAGTACAAGCCATACGATGAATTATACATTCGCTGTATACAAGTACAAAAGGACATTGATGTTTCTATAATGTAATATGAAACAAGCAAATTACAAATACACACATAAAGAACGGTGTAACAATTGGATAAATGTAAAGAATACGGAAACTGGTGGACATCATAATGTTTGTTCAGGTAAACGAAATAAAATAAGATAGAAATCACACACATTGTATGTACGATTATTGGCAGTTATTTAGTTTGAGGAAATCAAATGAAGCGTGTTCTGCAAGAACAGCCTTGTAGAACAGACTGTATTTTATATTATTCTAATATGTTTAATGATGAAAAATATATATTGCTTTTATATAACACAGTGGATTCAGCCTCTTATTATAACACTCCTCAAAAAAGACAATCTCCAGCTGTCCCAAAATTATAGAACTATCATTTTGATCAGCCATGCTAGTAAGGTGATGCTGAATATCATATTGAACAGACTGAACCCACAAGCAGATGAAATAATTGTTGAAGAATAGGCATGGTCCTGGAGTGGAAGAAGCACAACAGAACACATATTCAATCTTAGGGTTCTGTGTGAAAAGTACTCGCAACATCAACAAGACATCTATAATGTATTCATATATTTCACAAAGACTTTTGCCAGAGTGTGGCATGAGATATTGTGGGCCACAATGAAGTACAACATGGGTCCAAAGTTGACCAATATATTCAAGCAGCTGTATGCCAAGGCTACCAGTGCAGTAATTGCTCAAGGTTATGTGGGGTATCGGTTCGAGACGTGAGTTAGAGTCGTCCAGGCTGTCTCCTGTCATCCACGTTGTTCAACATCTACATAGAGCGCATGAGCGAAACCCTGGAAAACCCCTGTGGGACAGTCATCATTGGAGGGCGTAACATCAACACCCTACGCTTTGCAGACGACATTAATGGGCTGGGAGGCAGTGAAGACGAGTTTGCCACCTTAGTGACAAAACCTGGATGAAAGATCTAACAGATTTGACAATGAGATACGCGCCGAGAAGACAAAGCTGATGACAAATAATGGCAAAGAAATCTCAATCAAGATTAAAATCAGAGGACAGGAAACAATGGGCCAGTTCGCATATCTTGGTTCCACTGAAGAGTGATCAAGAGCAGAAATTTGGTCACGAGCAGCATACACAAAGGCAGCTATGTCAAAGCTAAGACCCATCTAGAGAAACAGGAATATCTGTTTGAAAACTACAATTAGACTATTGAGAGCATTAGTCATATCAGTCTATTTGTATTCATGTGAGGTCTGCACCCTGACAGCAGAATTAAAACGAAGAATCCAGGCACTTGAAATGAGATGCTACATAACCATCCTTGGAATCTCTTACATGGACCACTTCACAAATGAAGAAGTGCGTAATACCATCAGGCACAAAGTAAGCCATTATGATGACCTCCTAACACTGTCAAAAAGAGAAAGCTGAAATGGTATGGCAATGTTACTATAGCCAACAGTTTATCCACACCAGTAGGGCAGCGTCCAGGGTGACAGCAGGAAAGGTAGACAGAGAAAAATGTGGACTGATAACATCACAGAATGGACCAGAAACAGTTTTGCGGAGACTCAGGCATTGGCACATGATTGAGACAAGTGGAGGAACTGGTCAGATGTTCAGCAGCACAGTGCCTCAAAGACTACACCAGGTCAAGAGAGTTATGATGATGATTGCTTTGGTTTCATTATGGTTGAGGGAGACATGGGAATTATAGAGCTACTGATTTTAAGCAGATAATTAAGCTCTATTAACGGGCTACTTAAATGTTTGTAAGGTAAGATTATCCATTTTGATATTTATATGTTAATTTACAGTGTTTCTTTTTAATTATAAAGCAAAATGATTAAAATATATTTCCATATATAAATGGTTTATAAAATTGCGCCATATTATTATTTTTTTTTTTATTATTATTATTATTATTATTATTATTATTATTATTATTATTATTGACATTTACCTATTTCCAATGAGAAAAGAAGTGAATATGTTTTTTCGTTCACATACAGTCAGAACAAAGCAGCATATGAATCCAAATTAACATGTATGTATACCAAATAATTACAAAACTAACCACAACAGATTTAGAAGCAAATAGTTTTTCGAGATTTACGATTATACAGTATATCAGATTTTCGAATCAAACCCCAAATGTAGTATCCCATCATATTCTCGTTATACTGTCCTCGGTGACATCGTTCAAAGTCCATTATATCTTGAATTAGTCACTCGCCCTGCTTCTCCGAGTATGCCCACATGTTTTACTTGAATTTATCATGATGAATGTCAAGGATATGGACTTTGAGGTACATCCTGTAGCCATTATTCAGTAGTTCTTCACCAGAGTCTGAACCAGTTAAACATGGTTTTTTACTTTGTGATTGCCCAGGAAGCATGAACTGCTACGACAAATCAGTTCCAAGCCACTTTCTCCTTACTAGTCAGTTTCTTTGTGAATTCACTGCACTCCAGGATGTTCTTTATATGTGGTCCGACGAAGATACCTGGTTTGCCCGTTCCATTAGACAGCCTAGGAAATAAATCTTGAAGGTACTTGAAGATTGCTTACTCCTTATATAGAGCTCTGACAAATTGTCTCATAAGGTCCAATAATTTGATGTGCATTGGTGGCATCAGCACCTCCCGGGGATCCACCAGTGGCTCCCACTTGATATTGTTCCTCTCCACAGAGAACGCGGTCAGCTGTGGCCAGTCCATCCTGGAACAGTGCGTCTTGGTGTCCTTGCTGTCCCAAATGCAAAGATAGGAAAACGTGGTTAAATCACCTTGGAGACAAATCAGGAATGTTATCATTTTACAGTAAAACGTTTACAATTTTAAAACTTTTAACAAATCATATAACATAACATTCCGAGCATTATTTGTAGATCATGGTTATTTTGGGCAGTGTCCGCAGGTGAAATGAGGTGCCCAATGTGTGTCTTGATCCCGGACAGGCATGCCTAATATGCTGTGTATTCTTTACACATTTTATCAGATGCTTCCAAGGAGTACGTTTTTGCTCTTATCTTGATAAATTGGCCGTAGACATAACAAAATGCTTTTACCGCATGTTTGCAGCTTCTTGGTGCCATCCCATAAAATGCAGATATGTATCAACTTATGCAGCTGAAACTAAACTCAAATGGTATATTTAAGGCCTCTGTATTTACATTACTATTTGAGTTACTGGAAAGTTCTAGAATGTTCTAGAAGTTATTCAATGTACTCAGCACTGAATATATCAGAAATGTTCTGAAAAGTAGGTAAATTTCAAAATACAACCGTCCTGGTCATAAAAGCAAGGTTGTGAGGAATACTAGCCATTGTGAATACTTTTGATACTTTATCAATTATGAAATAACACTTAGTACCCAGGAACAAAACAAATTGTTAGACCGTGTTATCGATACTTATACACTTAGAAAAAAGCTGAAACAAAATATAAATGAATGTAATAAAACTAAATTGATTTTGTTCAAATGTTCTTGTTTTTTGTTTTAAATTACTTTTTGTAATACAAATGCTACAAGATAAGGATTATGTAGCCAGATGTATATGTGCCTGTCTTTAAATTAGAGAGACTGATGCAAATATTGCGAAATTATACATTTAAATTTAAAATTAAAAACTGTTCGTAAATTTTGTCAACCAGTAGAAAATAAATTGCATCAATCTTATAGAAAAGCACTTTCTAATTTTAAGCACAAAGATTCGTGAAAACACAATTTAGCGGAAGAGATTATTTAATTATTTTGAGCCCGTTTCAGGTTTAACAAATTCCCCTGTTCCTCCAGCCTGATACATATCTTATATGGGAATCACATTTAAATAAAACGATTTTGAGTTCAGACTTAATACGAGTTGTATGGTCATGACTAGAAGATTTTTTATTGTCTCCAAACTAGCTGACATCTTGAACGAACTAACGAAAACCAACACGATCTTAATTAGGAGAAAAATCGATAGTCACGTACGCCATTTAATGCAACGAAATAAAACGAATGAAGAATGATTCAATGATTGTCAATCAAGTTTATTTGTGAACAAAAATACAAAAGATAATTTAATAGTGACAAATTAGTTACTGCCGTAATCATTAACAGCGAATTTGTGTCGCTCAACCATGCATATTTCTTTTATATTTCGGAATAAAATCCACACATGTCAGTTCTCATTATACAATTGAATCATCTTATATAAATGCATTCTTTAAAATAAAATGACCTTCCACTTGAGGCCACCACTTAAGTACAGCTGTGCACAACAATGAAATCAGAGTGAAACTAACTAAAACGTTTGAGATTTCTCGAGCTTTTAAGAAAAATCAATAATGGTAAATGCAGGTTTTAGAGAAAATACCCTGACGAATGGAAGCATACGAAAAATGCAGATACGCGTAACAGTTGATAGTAGATTAATTTGAAGCACGTACGAACTCATCCTACAATTCAAATGAAGACGATAATTGAGAAACACTACCAATTACGGAAGAAATGTACTTAATCTTTCTAAAGGATAGTAATACTTTTGTTTACAAATCACCCGTGGAAAGGGAGAAATTTGACCGAATTTTATATATATATATATATATATATATATATATATATATATATATATATATATATATATATATATATATATATATATATATAGATATATATATATATATATATATATATATATATATATATATATATATAGATATATATAGATATATATATATATATATATATATATATATATATATATATATATATATATATATAGATATATATAGATATATATATATATATATATATATATATATATATATATATATATATATATATATATATATATATATATATATATATATATATTATAAAGTCCCTCAAACAGAGACGATCCATGTCCTACCATAAAATAAATTTATATTATTCACATGTCCATCCACGGGTAATTTGTAAACAAATGTTGCACTTTATATGTTATATATATGTACTTTACGTTTTGGATGTGGATGAGTATAAGTGACTTATATATATATATATATATATATATATATATATATATATATATATATATATATATATATATATATATATATATATATATATATATATATATATAGAGAGAGAGAGAGAGAGAGAGAGAGAGAGAGAGAGAGAGAAGTAAAACAATTTTGAACAAATTTATGACATAGATGGTCACTTTTTAATGGAGATTATATAAGAGAGGATGCATTTAAATCTTATGTGTTCACAAACATTGATGTCATGCGACCTGTGTTGTGAAATATTAATGTGCATGCAAGAAATGATGCTCATGGAAAGGAAATGTGCGAATACATGCAAACATACACAAATGTATTTAATACTTAATTATAAGATATTCGCATAAAAATAGAACTGAACTATAAGGATATAATCCTGTCTATGAAGATGTATCAAACAGAAGTTTATTATATTTCTAACATCTGTTTAACTATCTAGCAATTTACTAAATTCTCTTCCAATCTCAGGCAGATATAAACATAGTACACTTGAGAACTGCATGGACATATGTATCTTATAATATAAATGAAAAGTTCTTCGACATGAGAAACATTTCTCGTAATGAAAACGGTCTAATTTGGACCATATACACAATTTAACATTTGCCAAATCAATCGTATGTTTAAAATATTCTGGTAATTAATGCAAGTATTTAAGAATCATTTTAATCTAGTCCTACTGCTAATCTTGAGAAGAAAGTGAAAATGTTCTATTATCTAAATTAAAACGGCTAATACTTCCACGACATAGCAAAGTCAGCGGTGACGAAACTCATATGAAACATTGTAGACGTGTCCTTTCAAATTAAATCGTTTAGCAACTTGATATGGCGATCTTAATATTGCGCAGCGCACTTCACGTCGATGGTTTGATGTTTGAATGGGGCGGATAGTGCAGCGGATATCGATGGCTTGATGTTTTGAATGGGGCGTATAGCGCACCGCATTTCGATGGTTTGATGTTCAAAATGGGGCGTATTGCGCAGTGCATATCGATGGTTTGATGTTTGAATGGGGCGTATTGCACTGTGCATTTCGATGGTTTGATGTTCAAAATGGGGCGTATTGCGCATATCGATGGTTTGATGTTTGAATGGGGCGTATTGCACTGTGCATTTCGATGGTTTGATGTTCAAAATGGGGCGTATTGCGCAGTGCATATCGATGGTTTGATGTTTGAATGGGGCGTATTGGGCAGCGTATTTCGATGGTCTGATGTTTGAATGTTACGTAATGCGCAGCGAATTTCGATGGATTATTGCATGGGTTATGTAAAGGCAGTTTTTTAAGCTGTAGTTTACGCTCATATATGTCAATATTAATCACAGTTATTATATATACTTCTTCTTCTAATGAACATCGAAACAACCTAGTACTATAATACCAGCTAACATCTATATACTTTCACAACATGAACATTATATGCCAATTAATAAGTATTTTTTACAGTTGATTTGCTTAAACATGGTTGCGAAATACTGTAAAAGGGTTTCTATATAGATCAGTCTTTTTGGTGTAAAGATAGAGCAGTTCAACATGCCGTAACCATGAGGTTCCAACAGACACTAATGAAGTGTCACATTAGTGAATGACCCTTTCGAATTCATCGGATGGTATCGCTGACGTACCCTTTGTGGTAAGAGCTAAGAAAATGGCCAAATATACTGAAAACATTTGAAACCCGAAAGCAGAAAGCAGCATACTCCGAATGAAAGTTCGGCATAAAGATATTTATGTTTATAGTTGTTATTGATTTGGAATTATACGTCACAGCAACACAACTCCGTTATTTATTGCCAAGTCAATTAACGTAAAGTACCTTACCTATGGACACAGTATGGTAGCCGAACAAGCCTGATCCAATTCGAACCACCACTCTTTCAGTCGCTTTGTCAAGCTAGTAAACCACCGAAACAACGGTCCTCCGTATATGCGTAGCAGAAGCATTTTTTTTTAAAGTTTATATATTCGTGTTTTAAATAGGCAAAAGTGTGTATTTTTTTATTTTATCTAATTAATGTTTTTAAAAGATGAGTGAAATAAAATCATCAGTTGCAATTCTTGTTATTATCATTTTTTCACATATATAGCCATTTAGTCAACCTTGAACCAGGATTACCTATTGAGTTTTGTTCACTCTGAGCAATGAAGCTACCCTGAGTGCTGTTCATGCTGGGTTGTTCTATTGCAGTTTCTGAAGGGTGCTGGTCATGGGATTCAATAAAATGTGCTTCTGATTCTGTTAAGCTTCAAGAACATGTGACAACCTTTGTCCCATATGATAAGATAAATAGATTTATAACATATTTATAATATGGACAATGTAAATGGTTATTTTATATGTAGTATGTATATTTATAAATATAACAGGTTATCAACCTGCATAGTCTGTTCTGAGCCTATCATTATGTCCATCTTCTAAGCAAGACAGTCCTCCAAAGCATGGGATATTAACCTTCGCTGATTTATTTTAAACTTTCCAGGTACGTCTCTCCCGTGTACCTACAAAGCTGCTAAAGTACGAAAATTCTCTGGTATAGAGCTAGTCCATGATGGAAATGAGATTGAACCGGTGGTACAATGCAATTTTAATCTCTACTTAATCTCTGGTTCTATTATCTAGATCTAACTGACTGGCAGGACTCATAAGAAACGCTGTTGTGAAAATCTCAATAATGGTAACCAAACGGAACCACCTTACATCATGTATCTAAACGTATTACAAGATTATAATAATAGTCTAGGCAGAAGCAAATGGTTTGAAAGCATTAAACATCCTATAACAAAACAAGGCTCAGTTTATTTGGCTCGATCACATTATTCACACTAAATGCTGGCTAGATCCAACATTTAAGGAAACACTTCATGATCAGTTTATACAAACATGAGAATCATCCATTACTAACTTGACAAAAGCTGATATATGTCGCATTTTTAAAACGGAATTAAACCTCGAACCTTATTTGTTAAAATACGTATGAAACTATGTAGAGAGTGGGAGATGGGACAATTTGACTGGACATGAATGACTATGTACGATTTTCATGCAAAATCGTGTGGATAATAATTTCCATTATCTCCTTCAATGTAGTTATTTGTTTTGTGATACATGCTTCTAGTATGTATCTAGTTCAGAGAAAAAAGAAAGCAACTAATACGATAACACTTTTATATAAGACCTACTGTGTCAAAATATTAGAATATATTTCGCTTCTGAAACTTGGTGTTTAAAGAAATGTATATAAAACAACTGATATTTTTTAATCCAAACAATCCAAAAGATTATGGAATATTTTAAGTTACATATTTAATAATTAATATCCTTTATTCACAAATATATCAAAATGTATTTAAGTCTTAATATGTTTTAATTCCATTGAAGTAATGGCTTAATAGTTTTATAATGCTGTCAATCTGAGTGAAATTGCAATTACTGTAAACAGTAAATTAGATATCGTGCTTGGATGGTGTACACGCATGCAAAAAATTATTTATCGTACCATGTGTTATGTACACATATGCAAAATGAGATACTGGTATTTTACTGCGTATGCTACGTATTGTAATCTGAGTGTAATAAACAATTTGTCTTGCCTTGATCCTTGCCATCTAAGATTTTGGACGTAAATTTGGCACGAATATGGTTCGAGATATTCGGTTACAATATGCACATCACAAGATATTAAAATACCTCTGGTCCTCAATCACAAATCCAACTGTTCGTCTAAAAGCACATTTTCGTCGGCTTACATTACACGTTGTATGCGGGCAAGTCGGTAAGAAGCAGAAAGATAATACAATGACGAAAGAGCTCTCTGTTTTTCATGTCTTGCATCCAAACAAGTAACTGTGAGACAATTCTGATAGCAGAAGATGAAGATTCCGACGTGCACGAATATAAAAGTTCTGAAAACACCAGTATAGCTGACCTAGTTGCATATTACATATAGACAATAACGTTTGCGGGTTTGTTATATAACACTTGTTTGTCACAAAAACTAGCAAATTTTGAAGGTTTCGTAGCATCGCTTTCTACCGTATTAGCGGACTTTAAAAGTAAGATTAACATATTGTTAAGCATTGCAGTCTGAAATGGAGTTGCATTATTGTTTTAATGTGTCAAAATTTATCACAACTTGAACATGTATAGAATGATACTAATAACTATTTAACAACATCTTCTATTGCGAAACGTTCAATAACGAGCAGAAAACTGGAAACTATTTATTGTATTAAGATTATATACCATTTGATAAACGGCAATGTTGCCTTAACTTTAAATGCGTTTTGTATCGTAATAAGAGGATATTCTTTTTAAACACATTTTCATTTGAAATTATACTGATAAGCTTTTTTTGTGGTCGGGAGATTTCGTGGCAATTAAATATAATGTAATTTGTATTTTTAAAAACCTGCGATTTTGTGTGAGGAAAATCAAACATTAAGTTTGATTTATATTATATGTACGAAAGACAACCACGAATGACTCAATAAATAGTTTTGTTTTTAAAAACAATTTATAAAGGCTTCATTGATGATTACAGATTATAGAATAAAAACAACACGCTGACAGCTGAATAAACACATGTTGGGAGCAAGACAACAGCTTAGAAAAACAACAGAAAAAATGAGAACAGATGGATGAATTTAACTGATCCATTGTGATAATATTGAAGGGTAACAGTATTTGGCATTCGAAATACAAGGGGACTGTTTTCAATATTTATTTATACTTCGACGGCGGAAATATTTTTATTGAATGACAATCTTTGAAGTTGAAAACAGTTTTCTACTGTCCAATAGACCAAGCTAACATTTTCAAATGTTCTATTGTATATATATATATATATATATATATATATATATATTATATATATGTGTGTGTGTGTATATATATATTTATATATATATATATATATATATAGTTTGGTAATATATATATATATATATATATATATATATATATATATATATATATATATATATATATATATATATATATATATATATATATATATATATATATATATATATATATATATATATATATATATATATAGTTTGGTAATGATTGTAATGTATTTATTCGTTTGCTATTGGAAATAATTCAATAAGTAACGAATCCACTATCTTTTGTGATTCTATGTATATAAATGCATTTCTTTTTTGTCTTAAAATCTTCAGAAAATGGAGGAATAAAAGAATATCATCATCCTCTCACTCTCTCTCTGTCTCTCTCTCTCTGTCTCTCTCTCTCTCTCTCTCTCTCTCTCTCTCTCTGTCTCTCTCTCTGTCTCTCTGTCTCTCTCTCTCTCTCTCTCTCTCTCTGTGCAATACAATTACATGTCATAATTTTCCGCGTAATGTAATAGCTATGTATGTCTCTGCCTCTGTCTTGTACACACTGCTATTGAGAGATATATTGTGTAGTTAATATTTGATGCATGAATATATTATTATGCAATGAGTTATACATTGGTGTCTACAAGTCTTAAGTTCAGTCGTAATATTAAACCTGCTGACACATTTGGTGTAATGTCCCGTTGGCTAATTAAGTCAGATTTGCTGTGATGCGACACAAGTCACGCAGCAAGCATTGCGGCTTAGACTCTTAATGTAGTCTTGGAAATGTATATAAGGACAGATTTTGAACACTTAATTTATTCTTTATTCTTATTTCCAAATATTGCTCTTTTTATCATTAGTCTCCAGAAGAGTTTAATGATGTGACTGTATTTAATTTCAGAGGAAACATTGATTTAAATTATTTATTTGGATTACAGATTTTTTAAGACTGGAATAAATCAACGTTTCGGGATCATGTGTTTTCATTCAAGAGATTTCTATACAAATGTCATTGTGATATATCAAGACTGGTGCCATTTCATCATGTTCAATGATATTGGAACATCATCGAATTCAGAACCTAGATTTCATTCGGAGAGCATTCCTTCTGACTTGTGATATTACATTTGTACGGTTATATCGGATTTAATTTACAAAGCTGAACGTTACTCTTAAATGGTCATTTTACAATTTAGATAATTTAATT
The DNA here is from genome assembly GCA_029339505.1 of Unio delphinus. Classification (NCBI taxonomy): domain Eukaryota; kingdom Metazoa; phylum Mollusca; class Bivalvia; order Unionida; family Unionidae; genus Unio; species Unio delphinus. The sequence goes on from JAQISU010000174.1 coordinate 1,302,857, forward strand.
ATTTTATAATTTTTATTTTAAAATTTTGTGTTTCTATTACTTAATTTAGGACGATGCACTTAAAACAGTAATTGTGGGTTTGTCCGGAATATGAAATCCTTTAAAGGTTTAAGAGAAATTCAATTTCTGTTTGAACTTTAAATTTACTGTCTACATATGTAAGAAAGCTTAAATGAAAAGAACATGTTTTCACATTGTCATCTGGAATGAAAAACGTTGTATCGGACCCTACCCAGGAAAGGACAAATCCTTTAAAAGTAGACGAGTTGATACAGCCTGCCAAATACTTTTCTAGTTTGGACGTAAACACATATTTGATAAAACCAAACATGAGACGTATTTTGATACGGTATTTAGTTGACCAGAAGATGTATGATACATTTGATGATTTTAATTAGTAAGCCTCTATCTGGCTTTGTGATGAATTAAAAAGTATTACAGTTACAAACTTGTGTCCGATGGACATAGGCTTAAGAAAACGTCAGTTTCAGAACAAGGTAATGGAAGTCTAAAAAAGAAACAAGAGAGAGAGGAAAATGCATATTAAGAAACAATCAAAGAAAAGGAAGAAGAAAGAGGAGAGAGAGAGAGAGAAAGACAAATTGAAAGATAATATACAGAGACGCAGAGGGAAAAAGAAGAGAGGGAAGTACAGATGCTGAGAGCTGGAAAAAATGAAGAAACGTAATTTAGTGTAAAGTAATTAGAACTGTTACATGGAAGCACCACTTTACACACAGGTTCATGTTATTCTTGTTACCAGAAATACATGGTTAATAATCCCCCATTTATAGCAAAACAGTTCGATCAATATTATCCTACTTCTGAGAGAACTACTGAACAATTACAGTTATAAAGAGAGTACTGGACATGCTGTAACAAGGTGTGATTGCTGATAATTAGGATATGGTAAAGAAATACATCCTAAAACGTGATGTCTTGGCATCTGAAAAATATTAATAATAGTTTAGAAGTTATAGAATTCAAGACCTTCGTCAAAAATGACTACACGACTTCTCCCAATAAGCAACTGGTAGAAACTTTGGACGACTCTACTCATACAACAAACGACTATTCCTTAACTTCTAAAGTTTCATTTAGTCAATAAGCTTTCATCTTCGAAGATTGTCAGCAAGAATCAGTTTTCAGATAAAACTGATCCGAAGTCCTTATATCTTCTTGCGATGAAGTTATTGTCGTTATCTTTATCTTTGGTGCGTTATCTTTGTTATATATATATATATATATATATATATATATATATATATATATATATATATATATATATAATAATAATCAACATAATAAACACATCTATTTCAAATGCTCTTATCTCTAAGAGGTCAGTTTCACAGTCACGAATTAAAAGCAATTTATTGTTTGGAGACAAACAAGATTCCTCATTTTATTATAGAGAAATATGATCCATTCATAAGACACGTATTTATATAAAACATTGGCCGTTCTACAAGCCTTACCATATAACAATATTAAACGATACAAGAGCTTTTTCAGAGTATTTTACCGTCTGGTACTTTGATTGTCCGAAGTCTACTTTTAGTGAAAGTGATTTTTCTAAAATTATTCATGGAGAGGGATGAGACTTTGTTAACGTCCTTCCCCAATGAAGGTATTGAAATGTTAAGGAAATTTATATCTGGAAATAATACAAATAAATTAAGTTGTAATTGACAATCATTATATATATATAGCAAATCGTTCATGAACAGGAAATTGATGATCCCAAGACAGCATTTATGCATGAGAAAGACTTTTAGCGAAATTGAAGCCATACAAAGACTAGTTTGTTCTATTGTATAAATTGGGATCATAATAAAGAATGAGAATATATGAGATATCCGCTTGTGGCGAAGGTTATTAAGCTATCAATATGTCGTACAAAGTGATATAGATAGTAAATTATTAGTCTAGGCCATGAAACTCAATTGACTTATTCTAAGACTTGCGACAAGATACTGAATCATTGTGATAATTTCTGAAGAACAATTTATAAATCACGTAAACAAGATTATATTACAATAGCTTGTACAATTTATAAATCACGTAAACAAGATTATATTACAATAGCTTGTACAGGAATAAAAAACAACTGACAAATAAACAATTCAATTAAAGTAAATATA
>JAQISU010000174.1:1307500-1462500 GCA_029339505.1 Unio delphinus
GCAATTACTATGGGGAAACGTCACGCAGTAAAGTGTTAGTGAGTGTCCATGATGCCATGGTTGATTAGTAGTGAAGTTAAGCCAAAACTGAATGAATGTCCCTGAAGTAAAATAGTCCATATTAAAATCTAGTGGTGTACATTGGTGGTGTGACTGCAGTGGCAGTATTTACAGTAGGAAATATGTAAATTTCTCATAGGAATAAATAAGAAGGGCTTCGGAATATACCGCTTATGTCGCCAAGGTGGCAAATGTGGTGTAGTTATATTGGCGAAATGTACCTGGAAATCATACATTGACTGGTCTAAGGGGAGGAGTTGAAATAGTTCCTTGTTCTGGTGAGAGTTGTATAGTTTCTACGGCGTTAACTGCTGGCGGTACAGAAACCTGATGAAGAGAAACCATGCAGATGTGTAATTTATAAATATTTGGCAGGCCAATAATATGTGGTCTTGCGTAGATTAGAGATAATTCAACTCTAGAAGAAGAAAAAAACGAAAATGGTTATCGAATTCTCTTTGTGTATCCAATTTGTTTTAGATGCGATACTGTATTTCCTAGCATCATATATTTGGTGTTTTCAAGCATAATTCGAGAACAAACATAGCACCTTCCACCTTTCCAGGTTATACGCGGACATAATAAAGACATACTACCAAAAGATCAACATTGGGCAGATAATTTCAATTAAAAATGTGCATATGTCACTAGCCAGTCTCGACTGGAATAAAGGAAACTAATTACCTTGTCACGTAATTGACACTATGGAAGACATTTATCGATGGTGAGTTCTTTTGTTGTAAATGGAGTTATGGCAATGATGCTGTCCACAAGGAAGGCATATAAATCAGCAATAAGATAAAATGTTCATTAGGTCTCCAAATAAATAAGATGGTATTAGCCACGTAAATGAAATATCTTTATTTTCAATACAAAGTGCGGTTTGCTAGTTTTTACACCATCTTAACTTATCAGATGTCGATAAGATACAATCATTTACACCATTGTGGCAAATAAAGAAGACAGTGTCCAAACGTGAAGGCCAACTTTGCTTCAGCCATTGCTGATTTATTCAAATGTTTGAAAATTATTTCACTATGTACCAAACAAGATGCCAAACTAAGATTGATTTTCCTAATGAATGTTTCTTTATAATCACAATTCGATACAACTTGAGAGCTTCCTCCCGTAATCATGAGCAAATTGATTTAGCCAGGGTCACGTATTAAGACATTTTAAGTAAATCTGATATGGTTGGCTCCCAAATGTAGAATCTGTTTAGTGTTTCTAACTTTGGTGAAAAATCCTTACGTTCGATTATAAAGTTTAAAGTTAATGGAAATATATGATACAATGTCTTCAAAAACTAGAACTGTATTGTTCTTAGCGTCATGACTGCATAAACGTGACAAATCAAAGCTCTCTCTCTCTCTCTCTCTCTCTCTCTCTCTCTCTCTCTCTCTCTCTCTCTCTCTCTCTCTCTCTCTCTATATATATATATATATATATATATATATATATATATATATATATATATATATATATATATATATATATATATATATATATATATCCATAATTTACAAAATACGGTGATGACTCAAATCGAAATGCAAAATAATATTTAAATTTGAAATTGAAATCTATTAACTTTAAGTAAAAAGTTGACACTTTACATTATGGCAAGAAATCGTGTTAGAATTTTAGATGCTGATTACATGACACAAATATATTTAAAGAGAGAACATTAGAGCTATCCAACCTTTATGAATTTGTTGCCACCATAAGATCTATCTATATATCTATCAATAAATCTATCTATCTATCTATCTATCTATCTATCTATCTATCTATCTATCTATCTATCTATCTATCTATCTATCTATCTATCTACCTATCTATCTATCTATCTATCTATCTATCTATCTATCTATCTATCTATCTATCTATCTATCTATCTATCTATCTGTCTGTCTGTCTCTCTGTCTGTCGGTCGGTCTGTCGGTCGGTCGGTCGGTCGGTTTTTATATCTGTCCATTTTGTCTGTCTATCTGTCTATATGTCATCTGTTTGTCTATCTATCTATCTATCTATCTATCTATCTATCTATCTATCTATCTGTTTGTTTATTTTATAATCATTCACTCTAATGTCTTATATGCAACCAATATTTCACTGCTATACATATGAACAGTGATTTCTGAATTGTACTTATATTTAGAGTGCAATGTTTAAACTCGTCCATCCATCCATCCATACATCCATACATCTAACTTTATATCACTCAATCACTCTTTACTATGTTGAACTCCCTAACCCTTTGGACATAAGATACAAAATTCTGACACTGTTATTTCCTTTCTGTATTTGTTTACCTATTCAAATTACCGTCTTCATAGTTTGACACCTTACCACCTTACCTGCTCAAATTATCTCCTTCATTCTTAGACACTTCACATAATCAAATCATGTACCTTTTAATTTCATGCATTATCTACTCAAATAATGCATGACACAATGTCATATAGAATGATCCACCATATCAGGCAATATTATTTATTTCAGCCTCTTCCTACAGGAATCGAGTGGAGGTCCTACAAGATAGATATGAATACATTTTATAAAGTAATATTAAATGTGATTGCTATGGTCCTGAATGTATTACTTGCATTTAAATTACCTTGTGCCCATTGTTGACTGATATCCTTCTTGAGTGCCATATCTGATAAAGATTTGTTTTTAAACTACAGGACATAGTACTATTATTATCTCACTATTCAATCATTTACAGCACTTATTGCTAATTGAAGTCCGCTAAGGTACACGCTTCTACTTTCTGTTCATTTTAAACCTGCAATTACTTCCGTGTTTATAGTTTTTTTACAATTTCATGGCCGATGCTAGCTGTTTGCTTTGACACGCTGGTAAAGTTTCATTTGTTTGCTAACATAGGTTAAACTTTCTAATTTCAGTGTTTCTACAGATTTATTAAATAAATTCGTAACCTTCAAGGACTAACCCTTTTTTGCATGCAAGCACAACGCAACCTTAGAAAATTTTATTTTTAAAGTAATGGACAATACAGACTGCTCAAATGAAACTCTTTTTTAGCATCTCTTTGGACCGATGATTATTTGATAACCAGTCAAATGCATTCAGTGCTTGAAATGCATTCCTGATTTTGTTTATGTACATTTTTCGTGCTGGTGGCAAAGACATTTCGCAAACAAAACGTTAGACTCGATGTATACCTTGCAGAAAGTGATAAATCAAATAACTTATAGATTTCAAGTAATCCTAAGATTAAAAGATTTATCTATATGACCTCGACAGACACCCCCCTCTCCTTGAATGTCTTGATTTATGTGCTAGAGAAAAATTAATATCCAGATTTTGTGACGTTCATCATCGATTTTATCTTTATAAACTTTTTCCCAAGCTTTACTGACTTTTCATTATCCATTTAATTGTAAAAGAGGCACAACAGTTTACATAACTTTGCCGAATCTGTGGCATGGGCATGCCATTAAAAAGCTCTCAGAGGATCTTTGCATGAGAACAAAGCTAATAATTCACTTGATAATAAAACAAATCTCGAATGACACAAACAGTGTTATGTCAGCACTGTAGTTGTCACTAAAAGTGGAAGGGCATGTCTTTAAATGGTTGAATATCAATTATTTATTGACTCCTACCAATAATGATGTTATGATTACAAATTTTATAGCACACCTACCTTGTTGTTGTTCTCTATAACACAACCAGTGCAACCGTTTCTTCTCAATACTAAGACCAGTGTAAACCATTCTTCTCTGTAACACAACCTGTGTAACGCATTCTTCTCTATAACACAACCTGTGTAATGTATTCATCTCAATAACAAAACCAGTGTAACCCATTTTTCTCTATAATAAGACCAGTGTAAATCATTTTTCTCTATAACACATCCTGCTACCTCATTCTTCTTTATGACACATCCTATGTAACGCATTCGTCTCTATAACACATCCTGTGTAACGCATTCTTCTCTATAAAACATCCTGTGTAACGCATTCGTCTCTATAACACACCCTGTGTAACGCAATCTTCTCTATAACACAACCTGTGTAATTTATTCATCTCAATAACAAAACCAGTGTAACCCATTCTTCTCTATAATAAGACCAGTGTAAATCATTTTTCTCTATAACACATCCTGTGTAACGCATTCGTCTCTATAACACACCCTGTGTAACGCATGATTCTCTATAACACATCCTTTGTAACGCATTCGTCTCAATAACACATCATGTGTAACGCATTTGTCTCTATACCACATCCTGTGTAACGTAATCGTCTCTATAACACACCCTGTGTAACGCATGATTCTCTATAACACATCCTGTGTAACGTAATCGTCTCTATAACACATCATGTGTAACGCATTCGTCTCATGTGTAACGCATTTGTCTCTATACCACATCCTGTGTAACGCATTCGTCTCTATAACACATCCCGTGTAACGCATTCTTCTCAATAATAAGACCAGTGTAAAACATTCTTCTGTATAACACATCCTGTATAACGCATTCGTCTCTATAACACACCCTGTGTAACGCATGATTCTCTATAACACATCCTTTGTAACGCATTCGTCTCTATAACACATCATGTGTAACGCATTTGTCTCTATAACACATCCTGTGTAACGCATTTGTCTCTATAACACATCATGTGTAACGCATTTGTCTCTATACCAGATCCTGTGTAAAGCATTCGTCTCTATAACACATAATGTGTAACGCATTTGTCTCTATACCACATCCTGTGTAACGCATTCTTTTCTATAACACATCCCGTGTAACGCATTCTTCTCAATAATAAGACCAGTGTAAAACATTCTTTTCTATAACACAACCTGTGTAATGCATTCTTCTCTATAACAAAACAAGTGCAGCTCTTGTCGTTATAATACGAATAGATCGATTAGAGATTTTACTGGAGCGTTTCAATTATTCTGGCAAAGTCAAACGTTTACCATCGTAATGCTACAAATTACTGAACGGCGCTAATACGAAAATCACATTAGGTTTAAAATGTTCGATAAGTGCATCTTAATTTATGTCAGTACAATTTAGAAGCTGTTCAAGGAGACTAACTATAATATACCTACTTTGGTCTGATTTATTTATCAGGCCAAACATCATAGAGGGGCGTAGCCGGGCATGATTTTCATACGTTTTAAGTTAGAATTACACAATCGGGGGGGAGGGGGTACATGCGTAAAATCAGTTTTAGAACTATAATTTGCATGCACGTAATAATCCATATTATTTGACACAACAGGCTTTTAGCTGAAATGTGAACACGCTATAAAGGCATATTGGTTTACACAAAAGGCATTTAGCTGAAATGCGACCTCGAGATAAAAGCCATTAAATCTAGCAAAGAATACATAACAGCGTTAACAGGCTTTTCGTGTCTAACATAACAAATCATTTTGTTCCATCGTTTTTGGATGTACAGACGTCTCAAGGGTAATCTGAAATACGCCAAGCACCATAAAACAATTCACAATATTGTATTATCCAGAATATATATATATATATATATATATATATATATATATATATATATATATATATATATATATATATATATATATATATATACATATATATATATATATATATATATATATATATATATATATATATATATATATATATATATATATATATATATATATATATATATATATATATATCATAAAATAAACTACTCAGTCAATAATCAATAAAGTGATTTGGATTTTAACTTAAAATATCTAACAATTTTTCAGTCGTATCGCTACGATGTCGGTACTGTGGCAGTTTATAGCGATGTCAAACACTGGGGCATCATGCCTCAGACATGTAGCATGATGTCCCAGTCAGTCTCATTATTTTATCACCAGAACCAACTAGTCCAAACACTAAATTCTTAATGCGGAGCGCCCAGCCCCAGACATCTGTTTGTACCATTTTTGTAAGTCTATGGCATGATTTGGCCAGGGTTCGAACCCACGACCTCCCGCATCCAAGGCGGACGCTCTAACCACTAGGCCACCGGAGCGGTACTAACTGAAGAATATACTGTTGTAAGTGTTAATCCAAAATATACATGATGTTATGAGACCAGTCTCGTTTATTCCTGAAACTTTTACGATTAAGAATGACTGATGATATAAGTTTCAGAAACAATGTATTCAAATACGTGTCAATGATATCGTCATTTCACACGCTAAGGAAAGGAAAATTGTGATATACATTATTTGGTATATAACCTTAGGTATGCCGTTTGGCATGCATTCTGGAATAAATTAAAGTTGTGCAAAGTAACCAAAATACACAAAATAATTTATTTGGCTATTTTTTAAATTATCTTTCTCCTATTAAATTATTGCTATCGTGTCTAGGACTATCGTCGTGATAACTGCACGTTAATCTTTGTATCGATATTTAAATGAACAGTACTTTACATTCAGCCGTGAATTACATCGGCGTCTGGTAATGCTTTTCACAGAGGACATTACTCTTTATTCGGATTATTAAAGGGCATTATTCCGGTATTTACATTACGGATATTTAAAAGCAATATTTTCCAAAAAAGACATAAAAATTATTTCGTGAGTTCTTCTTTTGTTTTGATATAAAAATTGTAAAGAAATATGTCTGTATAACGAATGATATATGTTTTTGACAATTCGTGTTCTTGATTATTATTCTTATTTTCATGTAGAATAACCAATTCTTCATTGACTTACTATTATGAATTTTAATTAATTAATTTTCATATGCATGCCAGTGTAACATTTAACACTATGTCAAACACATTAAGTAACTTTACCAATTGACATTTAGTAGCGTGCTCACTGCTTAGATAATCATTCTGACAAGAAAACCCGAGAATGAATAGAAACCAATCAATGGGCTACTTTAGCGAAAGATTTCATTTTAAAACTTCTAATGACAGTTTACAACGTAAGTCATGACCAAACAATAACGCTAGGTCCATAAACATTGCTGAAACAGTTTCATACACACACCACGTTTACGTTTAAAAAAGAAATCTAAACCTCGAAACACGTGCAATTAATGAACTTGTGACCTTTGTAATCGGATGTTTTATTAGTCAAACTTTCAAAGACTGTTGTCGTTGCGTTTCAGAATAGAACAGGCTCAATTTCAATACGTGAAACATAGGAGTTTAAATAACCAAGTAATAGCATAACACACACGGCAGAAGTTGGACCTACATTCCGAGTTGTTAACCTTGCATTATCTATTGCAACGGATTTTAAGAGCAGGTTATGCGCCATAATAGTATTCTACAAGTTCAAGCCCATTATTCCTTGCTTGGAAACATTAGATTATGTGGCTCTTACATTTCTTACTGTTTACAATTCTTTCTGATTTGGATAGCAGAAATAGTACAGTCCTCGCCCTTCTTGATTTGTCTGTGGCATTTATTTGGCATTTACAATACAGCCTTTATAGTGGTTCAAGTTCTACTCAGTCAATAGGACAAAATTGTATCTGTAAATGGAATACACTCCATGCCAGTTGACTTTGATAAACATCCAGTGTCTCAACAATTTGTATGCTGATGACACCCACATATACAAGTCTAGCCACCTAACTGACCATCCAAGGTGCATAGAGAGTTGCGTCTCTGATGTGAAATCATGGTTGACATGTAACAAGCTGTAGATGAATGATGATAAAACTGAGGCCATTCGATCACAACACAAAGACAATCTCATTCACATCCTTCCCCTCAAACAATAAATATCAGCAACACCAGCATTAAATTCTCACAGTCAGTACGAAACCTAGGTGTTACTCTGGACAGTACTTTCACATTGCACGAACATGTCATGAACATATTCAAGGATGCATATCTTGAGCTGAAACGTATCAGCTCCATTCGCAAATATCTTTCAGTTGATGCCACTAAAAGACTTGTTCGTTAATTAGTACTTTCTCGACTGGACTACTGTAACTCAATTACGGCTGATTCGTCTCATTATCTACTCCAGAAACTTCAAATGTTCATCTGCTCGGGTCATCCTTAGAGTACCACGATCAGAGCACACTTCCCCATTGCTTTGCACCTTATACTGTCTATCCATTCGATCCAGAATTAAACACACAATTTGTCCCCTGTGCTACTTTAACAGACGGACTCCAGTCCAACATATCTATCTTGCCTCTCCCATCTGTATACACCAGCAAGATACTTACGCTCCTTTTCTCACAATCGTATACCCTCATCATTCCCACTATAAAAACGGAGGCATATGGACAACGTTTCTTTGCATACCCGGGATATGCACCGTGGAATGAATTGCCCATTGAAACAAGACACAGTGATCCCTTTCAGGAGTTCTCTTAAAACTCACCTTTTTCGACTGTAAGAACAAAGTTAAAGACCTAATTAATAATGTTTCCTACCTTAAATAATTTCAGCATGTTTTATGTTTTCTAATTTCATGGTGTTTTGTGTTTTGTACTGTACAGTGTTAAATAGCATTTTGACACAATATCCGCAGTTCAATTGAATTGGATTATAACTTAGCATTTCTAGATAGAAATATAATTATTTTTAGAAACTATTAGTAGAGTTTTTAAAAACGTTTCTAGTCCATGTCATTAAAATTAGAAAATGTACGCGTTTGAACAAACAAATGGAAGACCATGACGTATGCTGAATTATGTTTTGTGTTTATCTATATGCCCTTGTGGAATCACAAGATTTAACGCTCCGTTATACGAATAATATTTTGCTAAACTCTCTTTGGCCAATAATTATGTATGAGCACATCGAATCGTTCCATGATACGAATTAATACTTTTTAAAATCCAAATGAACTGAAGAATTGTGAACATGGATTCAAAACTTTACGTCACTTGCAAAAGATCAAGGTTGAATGTATGTCACAAAAATAAAGATTATATCGTATTATAATACACAATTACAAAATAAATTCCAGAAATTACGAAATCACGAAAGGGTGAGGAGTCAGGTGATCGTTTTTTATCTTAGGACAAAAAAGGTTGTTTATTTTTTTTACTAGTCCCATTCTGACCTTGACATCAGCTAATTCTGTAAAAAAGATAAAATGAATCTTGTTTATGTATTGCCACTAACCTTGAATTAAGGTCAGGGTCTAGATCAATATTTATTGTTTGCCAAAGAAAATTCAGGTCAACCGATGTTTAGAAAAAAACAATCTCTTGTGAATAAATTTTCCTTACAATAACATGTAATCAAACATAAAAGATAATTAAAAACTGACAAACACTATTAACTTAAAACAAATATATATATCAAATCAGATAATCGTAACTACAGAGTGACATGTCCGCAGTCGATAGTGTTGAGAAGGCAGAGAAATAGAAAAGAAAGACGTGTCCGCAGTCAAAATTGTTGAGACGGCAGAGAAAGACAACACAAAGTACCTGTAAGCAGTCGAAAGTGTTAAGAAGTCAGATAAAGAGAACATAAAGAATAATGCACAATTCTAACGGTGGTTCACAAAATCAGGTACCAATAAAATATAATACCATTTCTTATTGTTAGAAAAACGTAGATAATAACAAGAGAATTGTGAGAAATGCATTTAAAGTTATGAAACGATTGTAATTCAAAAGCTCGATATGTCTGAAGGTTTGTAGAAAACGTGGAGACCAATAATCTAGTTGCTGACTTGTTAAGTACTTTATCTGTATGAACACAAGAACGACTGTCAAATGGTCAATATAAACTCTTCCATCATCAAATATTCAAATGAGTTTTTACAATGGAAATTTCGTTACTCATTTATAAAGTATTTCCAAATGCTTCTATATCAAGAGCACATTTAAGAACGTTTGAATGTGTTAAATGTCAAGTGATGAAACATGATCATTCACGCTTAAACTCGATATGTCTAGTACTGAAGAGAACTACAAATCCCAGATTATACTATTCACAAATGGTTGCGAAAAGCCGGTGTGTATAATTCAAGGTAATAACATGTTTACCTGCAGAATAATTCCAAAATTCAATCTTTTCAGGTATGTTTAATAAATCCGCTCATACATTGGCAACAACAGATAACATAAATTAGGGCCCTTATGGTTTTCGTGTATTTTGTAGTTAACGATACTGAAATCGTGCTCGGCAGTGATCGGCAGATCACGAACAAATAACACAAATCAATCCGCTGACCGAAATTTGCATAATTTTATGCAAAATTCTGTACACTGATGCTGATGACGTAAAACACAACCACGCTACCAGAAACCGCATAATGTCATCAACGGTGAGTACGATCTGCTGTTGATCTCGTTTTTTCTCCTTATCATTTCCTTTCTACTTTTAGTTTTAAGATGAAACGTTGAAATTTATTTAGAACTACTCTTATGGTTATATTTAAATAGTTTTTTTGCGGTAAGAAAATGATTTAAATCGACGGGCTTTTTACAGTATTGCAAAAACACTCGATGTAGCACTCCCGCACGTACCCCCCCCCCCCACCCCCAGTTTATAAACGAAAAGCATCTAGCAAATTTAAAAATGCTAGAAACATAGTAATTTCATTATTCAGTTTTTAGATTCTAACCAGATTCTTACTAGTGGACTCATCTTTCTGGCGGTTCAAACAAAGCGGAAACGAATTGAAGGTATGCTTCTCCAAGTTATACTTTACATAAATAAGGTTATAAATAAGTTTTATTACAATTTGAGACTGGAGTATGGAATCCGGGACAGATCATAAAAAATACACACGCACAAACGTACAGTAACTTTGTCACTTAAAGTTTGACCACCATTTTCAGTGTTTCCCTTTACCTTCATTAGCGCTTCAGAGACCCTTAACTTTTTTAATGTGGTCCCCTGTTTTGATACCAAAGTTCTTTTTTATAACCCAGTTTTGACACCAAGGAGATTTTTGGCTCTAAGACTTGTACCCCCAGGGGATAGACTGGTGTTATCCTTTCACATGATTATAGAGTAGTATGCACACTGAGTAAATATATACAGAGATTTAGCTTTGGTGCCCATTTAGGACTTTTGGAAGAAAAGAAGAAACAAAACCATGACCTGATTCAGCACAAAGAAACATCCATCAAATCACAAACTCTCATGTATTAATTTCTGATTCTCAAACAGCACTAAATTCCTATAAGTTTGATAAGTAAAAATATATTACTTGTTTAATTATTTGCATGTCAAAATTCATTAGAGACAACTGGACTAAGGTAGTAATTATAATATGTAATACAGAAGATACCCACCAAATGATAAACTCAAATGTAGAACATTTTATTATTACTTAGACTGAAATCACCTCACTTTCAAGCTCAAGTCCGGAGCGACCTTTAAGAGGGAGAGGAAGGATGAGGCATGGAGCATGAATCAGAGGGGGAAGAGGAAGAAGACATGCAGTGCAGCCTGAAAACAGAGCTGACCAAGCTCTACACATAGTTCAGACAAGGCAGACAAGAATGAGGGTAATAGTTTATTTATACCTTGCAAAACAAGTAATGATCCACAATAAAAATTATTTGGTACATGGCAAAGACTCTAGTTATGTTTCGCAAGCAGTTCTGAATATAGCTAAATGCTGTAAATTGAAAAAGGTAGTCGTCTGTTAAATTGACATTATATTCACATTTTTTATTCGTTTACCCAGTTATACAAATTAAAGATTTTTCCTATTTCACTAAAATGGTAGGACTCTTCTTTGTGTAGAATGCATTTTGGTAGTAATATTATTTTGTGCATGTTGTAAATGACATTTATGACATTACATGTAACTTTGAAATTAGTATGTTACTTGTAACATGGAAACTACTCGCATGCATTTATTGTGTTGTATGGAACGTGAAAAACGAGTTAATTAATTTATTCGGTTGCATGCTGCGAAGAAGGTACATGTGTACATTTTCGTGACAAACGTAAATATCAATGTTTACTTAACAAAGGTCATTGAAATCAATGGGCTATATAATAATTCATGCAGAAATAGCTATAAACAACCCAAACACACATTCATCCTAGTGATTTGGTATGGAAATAGTATAATCCGTAAACATATCATAAATATAGATACAAATGACGAATTATTTGTTTTGACCATTAATGAGACACCAACATGTTTCTGACGCTGGCTCAAATATATATGTGATGAATGTTTTGCCATATCTATTTAGGCTCGAACAAACTACATTGAATCAAAAATACATTGCACTTGAAACTTAAACTTATTCCGTGATATATAATTGTATTATATATGCAAGTGGGAAATGCAGAGACTTATTGGCGAAATAATTTTTCATATTTTTGTTTCGTTACTATTTTTCACTCATATTAAAATGTATATTCTTATATTTTCAAAAAGGAAAACTATACGATTTTCCCGCAAACCGTGCGATGCTTGATTGTGTTGCCCATAAAAGGTGTTCCATGCAAAACAGAAACGAGTACGTTGTGAGCTAAATCAAATAAACAGAAATGTTTTAAATTACAGACGTAGAATTAAATCTTTGATAACGTTATCGGACCAGACGTAGTTTGCATGTCTCTGAAGTTATTTCCCATTACGTCCTTGACAATAACAATAAACCCGCTGCAATGCATTGATGATTCGGACTCACATTGTTTTTTCGGGAGGGCCAAATATGTAACAAAACGAACTACACCTAATTTACGACAAGTTCGGTCAACGGCTTACTTAGGTTCCGTATATTTATTTGATCAGCGTATGACTGTAAAGTGAATGTAAGAAAGGGATGGGGATTTGCGTGTTGTGCCAAAGGATGAGTTTGATCATATAAACTTTTATACTGGAGAAAGTTTGGTATACCAGCAAAAAGGATCATTTTATTTTTATTACGTTTATACTGCTTATTTTTCACCCTGAGGTACCAGAATTCGATTCAGTTTAGCTCATGGCTTCACCAGTCGTTGAAATATAAAGATTTTGGTACCACACGATGAAAACTATCCTCTTTTAAAAGAAACGAAAACGAGGTCTATGGTATAACATTTGTATCATATAAATGCAAAGGATCTTACTTTACGGTTGCAGAAGAAGGAAAATACATGACAATTTATTACAATCGGTATCATTTGATGTGAAAACATTTATAAATCGGTCGATACTGCTTTAAAGAAGACATAAATGGCAGTAACTCAATAGACGAAATAATACTAAAAGACAACTTCACAAAGGAAAAGGAATTTATAATGATACGAGCATACATGCGTCAAATTCGTATGGCCTTTTCATGTAAATAGGTGAACTAATTGGTATATATCTAACGGCATCTAACCTCTTTCTAAGTAATGAATGCATTGTAAGATCTTTTCAGTTGTTCAAGCATTTAGAGATAATGGTTCTCCTGTTTTTATGTTTGCCAAGAGGGGGTAATAAATGCATGATTTGAGATCGCGCCGCTGTTCCAAATAAAATGCATCGTCGACAAGATTTTGGAATACTATAATCAATGTCCGAAAGCGGAATCAAAATGAATATCAAAGCAAACGTTGTTCTGAAGGCTGATGGTTCCAATTTCCCTGATGTATATTACATCACATGCCTAATGCCTGGTACAACATTACTAATTTTTGTCGGAGTAGAATAATACGAATTCGGGCAGTTAATGATATAACAATGTTTATGTATTGTAATTCTTGGTCATCTATACAGATTCAGCTAGTTTTTGTCAATTAATTTTAAACGTCTAAGTTAATAGTTAAGTTATTGTATGCAAATCTAACTTACAATGCCATAATTGAGACTAATTTAGTCATGCGCCTTGAAGGATAGGATCGTCAGAAATCGTCGGCAGCCTGCACTAAGGCCTGGTCTACACAATGACGCTATACTAGGTAAATTGGTCCTCACATTCATTATCTCGCATCTACAAAATTGTTTTTATAAAGTGGTGCATTGTTTCATAAAGCTTTGCATTGTAATCTTAAAGTGCCATACCAGTGTAGTATTATTTGAATAGAAAATAAAGTCTGGAAGCGGTATAAACAAACCCGATGGAAAAATTCTCCATAAGTAAGAAATACGCTCAGGTGTGTTTTCGAAAATATTACACATCGGACCGATTTTATCGCTCGGTAATTTCCGGAGTGTATAGATCGTCTGACGTCATATTATGAACACATGCCTTACTTCTGTTTCTATCGAAACATAAACAAAGCACGTTTTCCGTTCCATATTAGTTATTTTATCATCCCAATCATGCCAAAAGCACATCGTGGAGGTACAACCAAAAGAAGCGGGGTCAGGTGTGTTGCAGCAAATTGTGGGAATACAAAATGCTGATGGGTTTTCCATGCATTCCTTCCCGAAGGACCAATCACTTCGTCGAAGGTAAACAGACTTTGTAAAAATCAAAAGAGCAAACTGGAATAGTTCGACTGAGTTTTCTGCCCTCTGCTCCTTTCATTTCACACCGAATGCTTCCCTTTTACGTATAGATTTGAGGTTGATCATATGTGTAGGGCACCAAAGAAAGTCAAACTCAATGATGATAATGTCCCGCCTATCCACTGTGTGGAGGACACTGACAACCAAACCAAGATAAACAAACAAAAAAAAAACACATGATATTTGGTATGCAAAAGCACATTGGGGTCTTATGGAGTACATGCCATATAGGTATGTGACTTACTAACTTTATTGGTCTAGTAATTTAATGAATTTAGATGTATATTTGTTAGTGCACATTTTAATTTTCATGTAAGATAGCATAAAACCAAGCTAAGATGAATATATTTTACAACTTATAGGATCTAAAGTATTTTAAAAGCTTCAAGAGATTGTGACCAGCAGGCAAATGAGAAAAGTTGTGCCAATGCTGTCATCTGGACAACAAACTTCATCACAGGAGGGAGACCACTCTGTAATCAATCATTTTGCACCAAAGATGATTGGTTTCTCTTATCATGGAGTGCTTTCAAGGTAAATCTTATATTATTGCACACACAAACATACTGTTTCAGGTTTTGCAGTGTTTTATATATAATCCAATATATTCATCTTCAAATTAAATCATAGATATCAAGATCTGATTTTTTGATATCCTGCAATGTAACATTGTAAAACAGTTTTTAATGTTTTGGAATCTTTGCCAAAAATAATTGGTTTTCGATAGAATTATGTATTGTATTTTGCATCTTTATTTACTTTGAAATAGGCTTTGGCTAGCTGCATTGCATTTTAATGAAAATAACCAAAGAGAGCAAGCGATCGCTAAGAATAAGAGGGCCAGATATAAAACAGTGTATCCAAAGTACAAGAATGGAGAATACACTGTCAGGAAAATCCTAGTTGACTCAACATATAGTAAGAATATGCATTAGTAATTAATGAACAGAAAGGAATATATTACTTAGAGATATAAATACTGTTGTAACAAGTGTAAGTACCTATATTACTTTTTATATATAACATTCAAACAGTAACGTCAAAATATTTGTTAAAGTTTACACTCCTTTCATTTTAAAGATCAAGATTTCGCCCTATGGTAAAATAATAAAAAATATGCAAACAATTATAAAGACAAATATTAAATTTTCTTTAATTTACAGATTGTGTTGAAAGTCTGATGAACACAGCATTCAGAATTGGACAGGTAAATGATGAAGGAGTCAAACTTTGGGAGATGTACCACCACTTATGTGTAGTCTGTATGAGAAGCCTGATTAGATATTGCTACTCAAAATCTTCTTAGAAGGTTTAATCGCTGTCCACCTCATGAAAGCATGTGTAGTTCAGGTTTTGTTCAGGAAAGGCAGTGCGGATTCTCTGAACAGCACATGATGGAATGATGACCTTACTTCCGTGCCCATTTTTTTATATGTGGTTGGGTTTTTTTGGGGCATGACTTATCAGTATCACTGTGGTATAAAGGTTAGATGGTGTATGCCTCAAAAAGAGGGGTTCAATCAATGAAGGTGGCATAAAATGACGGAAAAAGTGGTTTATTTATTTTCTGTATAAATAATAACAATACTATGCTATAATGCATAGATCATGAAAACAAAAGAACATGAAAAATTACTCAGACATTTTACTTACTCATTTCCTTGTTCTGGACGTTCTCCAAATTATTGTCTATACTGTTAGTATACAACTGTTAAAGCAAGGATGTCAAGACAAGCTGAACTGAACAATGGATGGTGTGTTATACATTGTATGCCTGGTATTCATTGCAGACGCTTTTGACCTTCTCTATATCACAACAATATACACATTCCCTTGCTTTGGGTATTACCAAACAATGTCCACAATTACACCTAAAATAAGTTTCCTTTAATGCATTGTGATGTGCTTATCAAATTTATTCCTATATTTATGAACACATCAACATCACAGTACAATGACGCAAACTAAGTATTGTCAGGAACAGGTAATACATTTATTACAGCCCTGTAAAATTAAATTCGAAATGAAAGAAAATAGAAGTTGCAAGTAGATGACTACCACATAAAAAAGGGTTTATTTCATAGTTTATAACATACACTATTTGCATACATAATTTTGTTTAGAAATTTTAACTTATAATACAGTGTACAAAATATGAGTTCAATTTTGCTATCATGTATCAGTAAATATCATGCCTTTTTCAACAGTTGTGCAAAAGAGGACGTCCTCTCCTAGGAATCTTAAGTACTTCTAAATCGTATCAATTTTTTCACAGGTTTTCGAAGCTTACAACTGTTATCCATTGTACCTTTTACTTATCAACGTATAAATACGTCTCTATCCATGAAATGCAATACACTTTTACATCCTTTATTACAGGTGAGAAAAATTCATTTGTAAACGAATATGATACTGTGGAACACTACTGCAAATATCGTCGGATACATATATTTATCGTAACTTAGGCCGTAGACATATTCAGAAAACAATTTCCATGAACTGTCTGTCAATGCATCTCGTTTTTCTTCTTCTTAATTTTCATCTGCAGCTTCGGATTCGTCGGTATTGGAAACATAGGGTTCAAACTGGCTCGGATTAATTTGGGTGCCGGCAGCCGCTTGTACATCATTATCATAATATTCTGAGCTTATTAAATCACCATCTTCGAATGGCTAAGACCCGCAGGACAGTGACAATTCACTTCCTTCAAAATCGCAACTTTCGTGTTGAGTTTCTGAAGACTTTTTCATAATGTGACGATACTGACTCTGCCATTGTTTACAACAAGTGTTCATAATGTGACGTCACGCTTTGTTTTCACTAAATACTGGAAGTGGTCGGCAGTTGCGTTCGGTTATTATCGTAAATAGGTGCAAATGCGATATTAGATTGGTCCCATGCAGTTATTACTTAAAATTTTTGAATCGAATTATTTACATTCGTATTTTGAATATATATTCTCATTAACCAAGAAATAAAATGGATAAGTGTGGATACACTTTTATGGCACTTTAAGTATATATTCGACGAACCCGTAGTTAAACGAACATTAAGATTAGAAATATATATGTAAATTTTCCTCGCTTGATTTTGTGTCTAATATTTATAATTCAGGTGTGCAAAGAGAAAGAAATGTTGTTACGACTGTAGTTTTATTTGCATTAGTATCGGAAATCCAATTTTATAAGTTACATCGCTTATATTTTGATCACCTAGAAAAATTAAACCAGAAAGTTAAATACAGATATTTCAGAGCGATGTATTATATTTATATTTATTTATGTATATTTTCTAATTAAAGGTTGCAGTATACACACATTTGCATACTTACGTGATAAATGTTGCAACCATGTAGTTGGTATATGTTTTGCTCATCGTTCTTTCAACTTTGCCTACCTTATGATTGAAACCTAAATATACCATTTTATTTCAACGTCGATATTAAGTCGTGATACTGTAAAAGAACTCTACCTTTTATGTACAATAAAGGAAAATACCAAAAAAATATTTTTATATTTTGTGATCAATATATTCTATGTCAAAGACCGAAAGGAATGCACCACTTTATGTAAACAACTTTGTAGATGCGAGATTATGAATGTGAGGACCAATTTACCTAGTATAGCCTCATTGTGTAGACCAGGCCATAGTCCAGGGTGCCAATGATTTCAGACGATCCTATCCTTCAAGGCGCACGACTAAATTAGGTAACTCTTTTTTGTCAGTTTTTCTGCACATATGAAGATCAATGGCAGAAGGACACTTCTACTTTCCAGAAAATTGCTTCACGTGAGCGAGCGCACATAGTGTTCATTTAAACTGTAATTTTAAAGTATATTCGAAACATACGAAACGTTACTAAGACAATAGGAACGCACGCGGTAAAGTAATATACCAGAACAAACAGGTAGAAAATGACACGGTACGATTATCAACGCAATAGGAACTCTACAATTTGAATGTGGTTCATTCAAACAGTTTCAGACGTATACATGATAAATGCATGATATTCATCTTTGACAATCACTTACGGTAATATTAATGATAGTGCGTGTAAATGCCCGATATTATATCAGATTACTGTCAAAGACAACAAACAGGCACACTTCTATAGCAATTTGGTTGTTAAGCAAACGTTAATGACAGAACGCTCTCACATCCTTCAAACCAATACGTGGCAGTTACTGACTTTAATGCGTAAAGGACATAAAAAATACTGGTTAAGATGGATGAGGATATGCATGGAATCGATATCCCGCAATTAAAACTGAGAATAAACTAAAATCTTGTCATTGTTATAAGAAGTTGCTTCTTGCAAAACTTGAGTTGAAATATAGAGCTAACAATGAAGAAATATAATGACATGATTTATTTCTTTGTTAACCAAAGTTTTAACATAAAGTAATACAGGGAATCAAGTAGACTACAACTCAGATCTATATACATCAAGTACACAGTGAAGGGACGATACACGCTTTTAAAGAATGGATTTAACTAAGAATATGATAAGCAAACTTGACAATTTATTATCAAGACAAATACAGTCGAAACATATTTGCTCAATGCTGTGTCATTATTTAGCTTATATATGTCCAGCTATACAACAATACAACTTCATAACTGGCCTTCATGGACACCAGCTTTATCCTTCTGTGTCGTTAATATTGTTGGCTCTAACTGTACTTCAAATACACTATTGCCAATGTCATGCCAAGGAAGTGAGAGCTAAGTCTTTTTAAGGACATACTGTAGATGCCAAAGCCGCCACCTCAGCTTCGAGAACTCACATCGTCTGACAAACTCCTGACAGAACTGTTCAACTAAACTAAAAAAATATGTAAATGTTTCATTTCGGACTCTCACGTCAGATCTTTGGATCACTGGTCGAATAAGCTTAACCTATCATTTAAATGACACGTATTCTGTATTCATAGCACTGTTCCTGCGGGTTAAGAATTACCTGCAAGGATGAGATAATGTTGAACACATATTTAAGCTCACTGAACAAACTGCAATCTTATGTCTTTAATTTTGTTCAGATACCAGCGTTTACTGATTGGTTTCTGAGATCCAAAAAAGCTATGTGTGTGAAACTGAAATGAAGAATATAACCTATTAGACAAGATTCGAACACTCTACCTCTTATATTAGACAAGATTCGAACACTCTACCTCTGATATTAGACAAGATTCGAACACTCTACCTCTTATATTAGGCAAGATTTGAACACTCTACCTCTGATATTAGACAAGATTCGAACACTCTACCTCTGATATTAGACAAGATTCGAACACTCTACCTCTGATATTAGACAAGATTCGAACACTCTACCTCTGATATTAGACAAGATTCGAACACTCTACCTCTGATATTAGACAAGATTCGAACACTCTATCTCTGATACAGCTACACCAATCATACGAATGTGATCTTAATTTCAGGCGCTTCTTGATTTAATAGAATTGTGTGCTTCCATTCGGCTGCACTTTTGCCTGCTGTTATCTTTTTTGCATTTTCTTTTATTTCTTTGTGTGTCATGTGTGGTGATATTAGTTAATTCAAAATGTAATAAAGTCACCTACTGCTGCTGTAATCACAACTTCAGTCATATTTCAACATATGATAACGCTAGCTAGTGTTTAATCGTTTGTGGTTATGGGACGCCTTTGACGATTTGTTTCTTGCCACTTACCTTTATTTCTCTCCAACAATAAAGGGTTGCTAGGCAATTAAAATCCTTGATTTGCTGTCTCCTACCATTTATGTGCATATCATTGGAGCACAACAACACAGATTACGATTCCAATATCAGTATTTTAGCCATTACACTCAAATGGAACTTACAAAGTCAAAATGTATTACTTTCCAAGAAGTCCAAGCGATCTGTTCTATTAACGTCATAGTTTAATGTGGTTAAATAAAATTATTTGTATTCAATTTTTATAGGCAATGATTAGGAGAATATTATTTTTCCTACTGAACCCTTCTGGGATAAGATTCAGGTGGGATGTTCTATGTCTTATCATTGCTGAGAATAATCGGATTTCTTGAACTAAGATAATCCATTTATTTTCAAACTCTCGTGCTCGAATTGAATTTCCCCTTCAAAATAAAAAATCGATAAGCCTCCGCAACCTGTCTCTAATTACATACACGTTGCTTTTGTATGACGCAGCGAACGCAATATCATTCCTGTATGCAATTTTGCACACGTTTTCAGATAATTTCACAGTACATTCAGTCGTGGTCAGTGTGAGGCGTAACCGTTAACCTTGACTATGAGATAGGGTTGTAATAAATTGCTAACTGCGTGGGATGTGGTATGCTCTGAGTAGGGCTAGATTTGAATTTTAGAGTCAATCCAATAACGATCAGACAGATGGGAGACGTCACTATTAACGTTAGTTCAACATCCAAAAATGACAGACTTTTATCAAAGCAGCTTGTGGAATCATGTGAGTCACTTGAAACGTGTTATAAAGTGAAATTTTCCAGAATAGATAAAAATGGCTACTTGAGATCATTATTCTAATTTCGATACCAAGTGTCAAATGTGCTGGTGTTTAGGAAAAGTAATTCGGATTGACTATGCTATAAGAGGGTGTCTGTGTTTCTAGACGTAATTCAAAGTTTCAAGAAATTCCCTACAAGCAATTAGTCTGAAGGAAACCAGAATTTGGTTCGGAGGAAAATTAATAAGTAATTTCTCTTGTTAAATAAATCGTCCAAAAAACGTGGGTCTGGGAACATTTAAAGTGACCTGTAACCCGAGAAGAGACAGAGTGCATTCTCTGATGATAAGCCAGCAGGGCATGGGAAGTCACAAGCGTATTATTTCAATTGCATACAATATGTTAATTTATGTAGGTGTGTAACTATTTGCTGGAATATTCGTTTAATAGTCATGCTTGATTTTCCTTGAGTTCAGAAGTAATGATTTGCATTTATTTTGTTCTGAATGTGATATGACTCATGGATGATATGAATTCATTCAAATTACCTCGTTCAGATGTAATGAAACGTGTTGTAAACACTTCAAGCATCACGCTAATGAGAACTGTGAGATAAACTTGTATTTCTTAAATGATATGTATCACGTATGCTAAGAGTTGATTTTATTTTGTCCTTGTCAATAGATCGCCAATGAGCAAGGTGATGCAGTTATGATAATTTTTTATTGTAATTAAGTTGTGAATTCTTTTCAGCCGAGTACCGATGGTGTTATCATCAGAACCGTGTGTTGTGTATTTTTATATTCCTCTCCTTAATAGGTACTTATAAGCAAAGAGTTTATGATATACATGAGCTTTTTATTCGATTCTGGTACAGCCGCATTGAGTTTCAGAAGTGTGAAAAAAACTTTTCCACATTAAGAACAATTATGATGATTGTTGTAGCAGCAGTATTTTCGATACTTAAAGATGAATGTATATTACGCACTTTAATGGAAAACTTCAATCCCATCACAATCGCGACCTGCGTATCAGTAGGTATGTCGGAGACGCACCGATATGGGGTCATGTTCTGATGACTTCTGGATCTATCAATCAAATAACATGCTTTGTAATTACGAAAGTGGAAAATGTCATTCGGAACATATCTGTTTTAATAATGAATCTTTCATACACAAATTTATACGTTTTATATATTGTCCTACTAAATAAAGGGCTAACGAACCTTCCAACTTCATTAGAACATGATATATTATGTTGGAGATCAGGTTTAGAATCAGACTGTGCAAGCGGTGCATGATGGGTCGACATTGTTAGAAACTCCTACGTTAAGCATGATACTGTTCTGCGCGGTCAAATGTTCAACGTAATTCAAAAGATAGTATGCAAATTGTAACTGGAATCATTATCTTGACATAAGTGCGAATACGAAGCAGGATGAGTCTTCTGTCCCAGGAAAATGCAAATTATCACTTTACCATAGTTGTTCAATAGTCATCAAATTTAATATGTTTGTTTGTCATTACTATTGTAATTAGATCAGAATACAAACAACATTCTGAGGAACCTAATAAAGATAGGATAGTTGTTAGAAAAACAAATAAAGCATCTTCATTACTCATACGGGTACATAAGTAAGATGACAGGATGAATATATCACATTTTTATAAAAAGCCGAAATCCCAAGATAAATAACAGTAAAAACACAAAGAAAATTTCTCTTTCTTACAAGAAACGTATCAATCCTATTTCAGCAGTCCCGGCCCTAGGATGTACGTTGCGCAATGCAGCAAGGAATGAGTACAGGGCCCCAAGCGATAACATTGTATTGCAAAGTTGATTTCCTGAATGTTCGGGGCCCAAGGCGGCTGCCTCTTTCACATGGCTCTAGGGCCGGGCCTGCGTTCAAAGACTTTACATAATACTGACATTCTTTGTCAGTCACTGAAACAATAGCCTGGTTGAGATAAAGGAAAATATGAACAGGATCGATTGTAATTGATAACAGGAGAAAGAATGAATTTTTCTATGACGCAAGTTAAAACGCGAGAAAAATGCGAATAGGGTCGTAATTAACACTGGAATATTGTCATCATGATTATGGCCGATTTTAGAGTCATCCCATGACTAGGATGAAACGTGTAAATGTTAAAGTTTAACATCTGACGTAACAAAATGTCTTTTCTAAATGGTTCTTAACCGCGAATAGATACATTACGAAGCAAATCATCACTGATGTCTCGAGAGTCAAATATTTAGTACGAGTCATTACGCAAGAGATGTGGATAACCATTCACAAGGATGCAACCTTACATTGGAATGAATGAACCTGACTAATGCGTCTAGATTAAATGCAGCCCGATCTGCAGCGTCGATCGTGCAAATTCTTTTAAAACACATTTCGACCTTTAATGCACATTTTAATGATTTGATAAAATCGCTAAAGTCGGGGATAAAATCCATAAATCTGCTGGCAGACGTTATTTATTTTCAATATTTATTTCAATATACAAATTTCTCCCGTTCTACCAATATAGACGTATATGGCGAATATTGAATTCTCACAACATGATAACCGTTTGAAGTAGAGAATTATTTAATCATAAGGTCGGAAAATATGTTGACGACTGTAACGATAATGGAGACAAATGTTTCACTTTATGACATATTTATTGACGTTTCCTTTTTGTTGAGACTATTTCTGAAATCAGTATAGGGCATTTGCCTAAAATTAACAGCCTGCAGTTTGCGTGCATACATCGCCATGGCGTCTTCTGACCTACATACTAGGAAATTTAGATCTGGATGGTCTCGGTTACACAGCGTTATACCTGACTTAAAAGACAAAAAGAACTTCATCTTTTTTCTGAAGAAAGTACATACAATCATTGTGAGCTAAATAATTCAGATTATGGAAATATATTACACCTATTGTATTTATTAATACGGCCTTTGCTATGTTCTAGGTCAATTAGAAAGTCATGGACTGTAATACATAACTTAAAAGTAAATTATATTGCTATCTTCCATTAAAAACTGAACGTTTGTTTAGAATATATATATATATATATATATATATATATATATATATATATATATATATATATATATATATATATATATCATCACATGCTTCATGATCTTAGTTCTTGCATCTCTCATATAATAAGGGTCATTTGAGACTAAATCTCACTAATTGATATAAAGTGTTTTCAATATACTCAAGGAAGAGGTTTTGCTTTTCTAGTAGCATGTTACACCAGCCTAGCCACGTACGTATTAACAACATGGTAAATTGTATTTATTCACCGACCACATATGCATTAACAACATGGTAAAATGTCACTCCTGATGTTCAATTTTAAGAGCATTCTTTAATGACAAACGTCTAATCCAGGCAAAACAAATGATGCAATATAAACGATTTTTGTCTTGATTATTCATAATCTAATATAAGCTTGGGTAAAAAGCAAGTGCATTATTTTGAGTACAGAAGTATGTCAGAGCTTTTAGGTTAAATGGCAATTGTTAGCTCAAAGATTACTGTTTTCCTGAAAAGTTTGCAGTACAAAGATTACTGATCTCCTGAAAATTTTAAATATTGAAATTTTCGTTGCCTAAAGATTTTAAAAATTAGTCAAAAGTGTTTACCACGCGTGTAATTCTGACAAGATATATTCATATCATTTGTCATGGACATGGTTTGTTATTGACATTTCAAATTATTTATGTCTTAAACATTATTTTCATTGCTTATAACACCAGTTTGGTGGCCCCAAGTGGGCGAGTGGTCTAAAGCGCACGCCGTTAGGGATCACTGCCATCTCACCTCTGTCTTCGTGGGTTCGAGTCTCAGATTCAACCACTGTGGGTATGTGAGAAAGCTTGCCAGTAGCTTTTCGTGGATCGGTGGTTCTTACCGTGGATGTTCCCAGGTCTTCATCCACCATTAATACTGGCCGCTATTAATAGCAGCCTATCGCGTGCTAACAAATGGCGTTAAACCCTACAACAACAACATAACACCAGTTGTACCCATACTTCGCAATTAACCTGGTGGAAGATATTTATTACAACAATGTGATACAAATGACACAAATTTAGTGGATTTCTCCGGAAGCAGATTTATGTCAATGGCAAACTATAATGTTTTCATTTTATTTATATTTTCTATCTTTTTTTGTTTCTTTAATTATCCAATAATATCTGATTGCACTTTCTAGTATAACAGCCAATATATAGTTTCGCTTCAAGTAGACAGTCTTACATATGTCTTGCAGACACAGTCTTACATATGTCTTGCAGACACAATCTTATATATGTCTTGCAGGCAAAGTCTTACATAAGTCTTCCAGACACAGTCTTAGATATGTCTTCCAGGTACAGTCTTACATATTTCTTCCAGACACACACAGTCTTAGATCACATATACTCTTTACCAAGTGCCAGCTCTCTATTCCTTCCAAGTCAAATCAAGAGGACAGAGATAGCCAAGACAATAATTTTCTTTGATACATTATTAAAAGACCTGAATAATATGAATTTTGAGTGGTCTACTTTTTAGACGATAAATTCTATAATGTTTAGCATTTATGACCATATAATTACTAGACTGTATGCGATTTCTTCTTTTTGACTGGAAGTTACTGGAAGTTACAACAAGCGGCTTTGATACAAACGTTCATACAGCTTAATTCAACCTTTTCAGTGCGAGAGAAGGATTTACATTCCTTTTCATGCCTGATGCAGTTACATATTTCATTCCATTATGTTTGAGTTCAGGTTTGTGTCATACGGTTTATATGTAGTAGCTCCCGCTGATAGATTCAAACTTTGTATGCAGTTTCTTTGTTCGTTCTATACCTGTTTAAGTTGTAATGATTATAACTACCCTTTTCAAAAGAATTAGGGAATTTGAATGTTGTTACTTACATACGAAAAGAAAATCACTGTTCGAGTTGTCTGTCTCGTCCTTACTGTAAGAAACTTTAATCAACGAATGATACCCACTTTTGTTCAAAATTACAAGCAGACATGTTTTCCAAATCGGTGGCTCCATATACAAATAATAGTATAATCGAATCCTAATGATTGGACAATTTTATTGACACGGAAGTAAATTTATTATACTAGGTTTTGTTTACTTCAGAACACCAACCGTAAACATGACAATAATATTGGATGACTCTGCCGAACATACGCACGTTAAGAGAAAAGACCGATGTGCGACGTGTTTCTTAATATTTCTGTAATCCCACAGTAACAGTGAAATTTATTTGCCCACTGCTAAATAAAGATTGACATTTATAACGTCAATATAGAATTTTCAGAATGATGCCTATAAAAAAATTTAACAAATGCATTCTACAGGAAACAATCTAAAAGGTAAACTGCTAGTATAGCCTGCCAAAGGAACACAATATTTGCTTTGGTAACTCTTTCCTCCCAAACCATAATCCAGTCATTGAATTAAATGGTTTTTTTTTGTGTTTAAAACAGACAACTAACGATATCACTGTACTTTAACGTTTGTTTATCACACAGCTGATCCCGAAGTACCACAATAAGGTGAAGGTGTGTAAAAATATATACCAATCTCAAATATATCTATATGAAGATCAAGCCGTGTATTAAGTTTAGTGAAGTTAGAAATGGATGTTTTGTAGGAAATTAATTAGATAATCGGCCTGAGAGTACCAATGTACATCCACTCAGGTAATGCTATCTTCAGCCTGGTATATCCTTCAATGAATAAGGTGAATAAAGTCAGATTTTAAATTCATCGGCGTGTTTTGAACGAACTGTCTATAAACTAAAAACGCAAAACAAATAGAGTAATATAACTTCTAATACTAAACGGCTTTTTCTTACATTTCGTAACCGACCACTCCGTGATATTGTGGTTAGATAGCCAGCCTCAGATTCGGGAGGTCGTGAGTTCGAACCTCGGCCGAGTAATACCAAATACTGTTAACAATAGTAATAAAAGCTGCATCACTGGGCGCTCAGTATTAAGCTGTTAGTGTTAGGACTAGTCAGCCTTATGTCAGGATAACATGACTGGGTGGGACATTATGCTACACGACTGCGGCATGATACCCCAGTGCTAGACATCACTATAAACTGCCAGATAGCTGACATCGTAGTGATATGACTGAAACATGATTGAAACTACGTTAACAATCTAAATCACACACATACACGCGCGCATTTTGCAACCTGTCTTATATCATATTGACCCAACGTAACATGCTTGTCTCTGTGTGTGCATATATATATATATATATATATATATATATATATATATATATATATATATATATATATATATATATATATATATATATATTGGAGGTAAGAGTTTATGCTTTAACAGTCTAAATGTTAATTTATTTTTCCATAAATTCATTTTTTAATTGTTTCCATAAGTATACATTTACGGTCAATACACGTGGACAATAATTACATTTCCATAAATTGCTTGGTATTGTCGTGTTTAATTCTTTCAAAACGTGTAAGAACATCTGGCAAAACTCAGTTGAGATGCCGTAGCCGTTATGTTTATGTAGGTATGATAATATCGTCGAAATGATTAGTTATTATGGAAAGGTGCTTATTTTTGTTTAACCTTTAATCGTTCTAGAAGTATGACTTTCGAAAGAGAAACCCACTTAATTAATGACTTTAACGGATTCAAATATCAGCATTTGATATCAGCACTCATCTTTAGAGTAACACGATCAGAGCACACCTCGCCACTGTTCTGTACCCTACACTGGCTATCGATTCGATACAGAATCAAACGCAAAATTTGTTCTCTGTGCTATGTTTCAGTGACAGACTCCAGTCCAACATACCTATCCAGCCTCACCCATGTGAATACACCAGCTAGATACTTACGCTCTTCTTCTGATAATCGTATATTCATTGTTCCCACGATGAAAACAAAGTCATATGGACAACGTTCGTTTGCATACCATGGCCCAGCGACGTGGAACGTATTGCCCATTGAAATTAGACACAAAGACACAATGGTCCCTTTTAAGAGTGCTCATAAAACTCACCTGTTTCGACTGCAGGGACAAACATAGAGACCTAATTGTGTTTTGTATCTTATATGTTTTCAGCATGTTTTTATGTTTTCAAATTTCAGTGTTTTTGTCATTTGTTTTTCTGTAGTGTAGTCATATCATTATTGCTGGTGTAAAGCGCTTAGAGCTTCGAAAGATTAGGCCCTATACAAAATATTCATTATCATTAGTAGTATTATATCATCAAAAATAAGTATACCACAGCACGAACATTACTTGTTTGATCTAAGAGTGTACACGATGCTTCCAAAACTACACAATACTGTTCAGATCAACCACTGATCATAAATAATGGAACTTAGAAATAAGTTAATAATTGAAAAGGCATCACATAGCCTGAAACGTTTACATGATTTAATAAATAATGTAACTTAAAAATAAGTTTTTAATAATTGCAAAGGCACGGCACAGCCTGAAACGTTTATTTGATATAATACATACTAGAACTTAAAATGAAGTTACTTAATAATTGAAAAGGCATGGCATAGCCTGAAACGTTTATATGATTTAATAAATAATGGAACTTAAAAGTAAGTTCTTAATAATTGAAAAGGCATGGCACAGCTTGAAACGTCTATATTATTTAAAGAAGGTTAATATTTCTATATGCATGCATGTTCGAAAATGCGCCGCAAGATAATTTCAAACGCAAATTTTGGCATATCATCAATTAAGTGAGTGGTTCAATTTTATACGAAAGCATTACATCATAATCAAACTTTAATTCGTACTGTCAGAAATATACATCAAATCCCAAAACTGAAAGAACAAAAATTGTTGTAAAAGCACAAGCGACATATTTCATCAATTATTTTGATTAAGCATTTACAATGACATAACATCTTATAACCATCAAAACTGGGAGAAAATAATTAATGTCTCGCTATCAAATTTAATAAAGAGCACAAATGAGTTTGAAAAATGCAGGCAAATGAATATGACTGAGTTATTCTCTTGTAAAATTACTTTCGCGCATTATGATTTGGTTGTTATCGATTTTAGTCAGTGTTAATTTATGGTTTTGATACACGTTTCTTTTAATAATACATTTATGAAGACGTAATGAAGTTGATGCTACCATTCAAGTAGTAGAGATGTGCCTTTCGGATGTGAAATCATAGGTGATATTTAACAAGCTGCAGATGAATGATGATAAAACTGAGGCCATTCTGATCACAATACAAAGACTGTCTCATTCGCATCCTTTACCTCAAATAATAAACACCACCATAAAACGCACAGTCAGTACAAAACCTAGGTGTTACTATAGACAGTACTCTCACATTGCACCAACATGTCATGAACATATGTA
The DNA here is from genome assembly GCA_029339505.1 of Unio delphinus. NCBI lineage: Eukaryota > Metazoa > Mollusca > Bivalvia > Unionida > Unionidae > Unio > Unio delphinus. The sequence continues at coordinate 1,336,811 of JAQISU010000174.1, forward strand.
AGGCTGCATATCTTGAGCTGAGACGCATCAGCTCCATTCGCAAATATATTTCTGTTCATGCTACTAAAACACTATATGTTCATTAGCACTTTCAAGCCTGGACTATTGTAACTCATTTATGTCTGTTTCATCTCAATATTTACTCCAGAAACTTCCAAAAGTTCAAAACACAGCTGCTTGTATCATCTCTAGAGTACCACGATCAAAGTACACATCCCCGCTGCTCTGTACCCTACACTGTACGGTCTCTTTCCGCGATTAGTCTAAAAACATTTGTTTGATCTAAAGTATTTAATAACTAATTTATTGCTTTTTCTGTTTGGACATATATTTAAATTTAGAACAAATTATAAGAAACCTTTTGACAACGTTATTTTACGAGCTACATTATCTGCTTTTATTATTTATTCGATCCTGAACGCATAGCCGTGGCATTACTTGGGAAATATCAATGAGACGGGTGTGCTATTCAAACGTATTCGTGCCACATTAATACTAAATGTTAACTTTTTAATTTTGTTATATATTGTATTTCTTGTTTGCTGGAACTGTTTATGCTTTGTTTGTTTTCTTGATATAGACAAAATTTCGATTTATTTCTCTACATTCGATTTTCCCTACCCCGCCTAATATACCCCTCTCCGCCCATACTCCGCTAGACACTAATGTTAGTATTTTTTTTCAAAAAAGGTCACATGACTGATTAGTGACCACTAATATTTTTATATTTGATTTACTCCGTGAGTTAGCGTGTCACAGTCTTCGTAAAACTTCGTTGTTAATGAGCTTTTTAGAATTTGTTTGATAACACACGATTTTACTATAGAAAAGTAATACGATGAGATATGTCATCTTTTATATACTTCATCCTAAAGTACAAAAGCAATTTGATAGTTTTCATCAAGCTGAGCGTTGAAGACCTGTAATCAACTACCTCGCAAGTACAAAGCATCCTGATCTATTCCATCAGAAAGAGATTTGAGGACCTGCAATTTACTGCACTTACATGTGCAAAGTACTTCTACTTATAGCATCAAGCCGAGCTTTGAGTACCTGTAATTTACTGCACTCATTACAAAAAGCTGATGTATTTCATCAAGGTGTTTTGGAGACTTGTAATTTACTGCATTTACTAGTACAAACACTTTGTATAATCTACCAAGCTAATGCTTGAAAAACAGGAATTTACAGCACTCACTAGTAAAAAAATACTTTATATATTTCACCAACATTCGCTTTTGGATACTCTAATTAACTGCACTCACTAGTGCAAAAATTCGTATAGTTAAAAAAGTGGAGCTTTGATAACATGTAATTTACTTTATTCACTAGTACAAACACGTTCATATAGTCCTTGATGTCGAACTTCCTATGATATATAATACTAACACCACCTGAAAATATTTCAATTAATATTCAGGAAGACACCTTTATAACAACGTATCTTCAGTGTGTGTTAGTGTGTGTTCATACCTTGACAACGTGTTTTGATATAATGGCAGTGTGTTTCACATAATGTAGAGTCGTGTTCACGCCATGAGAGTACATATTCATGTAATGACAGCGTATGTTCATGTAATGACAGCATGTGTTCATGTAATGACATCATCTGTTCATGTAATGACATCATGTGTTAATGTAATTACAGCGTATGTTAGTGTAATGACATAATGTCTTCATGTAATGACAGCATGTGCTCGTATCAATACATTGTGTGTTCATATCATGCCAGGTTATGTTCATATAATAACGGCATATGTTCCTATAATGTTAGTTTTAAAACCTAGGTGTATTTATTTTTTTACACCCTTACGTCAACTTCGTGCATACTACTATTATTTATTCTTCTCAGTCTTCGTTGTGGTCAGAAACAATTTTCTGCGTATATACTGCTCAATCGTCACGAAATATGTGTATATGTTCGTGTTTCGTTTGGCTATTTGATATTCATGCTTTACTACTTCTTCTCGTTCAGCAAAGCTGTAGCATAATCGTGTGTGGCATTTCCTGCTATTATTAGTATAATAGAAAGCCATTTGTATAATCCATTGGAAGTCATTAGTTGATTTGTATTTCACCATCAATAATGCCGCAACTTCATCTTCTGACTTCCCAAGAGTATTAAAAGTCTTTTTGCATCGATAACCTACCATTGGTATGAATTTGCTGTTGTTTATCATGGCATATAGAGAATAGCAAACAAAAGAGACAAAAACATTGAAATATGACATTTTGGTGATATTTATTGTTTATTATTGAAAATAAGGCCTTAGATTGAAACTGTTCAGATTGCATGCTATCACATGCTCTTTACTGCCTAATCAGTGGGGTAACTGCACAAAAAGTAGTCGAGTCGAATATTCACTTATAAATTTGCTTATTGGATAATACTATTTGAAATTGCTTCTCACATTTCGCCTGATCTAATCATTTCAGAGACAATGTGCATTAAGCCCTCAAAATTATGACATAAACTTTTTCCCAATTGTCCAGACAATATACGTCAAACTATTTGACAACTAATCGAAAAAGAAAAACACAACAGCATAGGCAGTCCGATCTCATTTATGGTATCTATTATTTCAAGTGCTCAAAAGCAGCCCGTAAAACTGCATAATTAAGTTAAGCGCAGTTCCAAATTTATTACAGATTAAAGTGAGTGAACACAAATGTTGTTCTACAGTAAAATAAACCTCAAACAGTCATATGTTCTATTGGTCGCTGTTGCACACTCTCGTAGCGCATTTTCCAGTGCATCACCGAATGTATTAAGTGTCTACCCCGTCTTCTTAAGAATCCCTAACTTGTGTGCAATCTTAAGCACATATTTTCCGAAATAGACCCTGTTATTATTTTATGATGTAAGTTATAATTTTAAATGTTCAGGACCATTGACGAGTGTGACTTACTTATCTCATGTGTATATCAATTTAACTTTTATCTTTTACTTAAAACTGAATTTAAGTATGTATTCGAGCCGAGCCGAATATCGGGCTACATCTATTATGCTGGTAGTTTTTGAATAACATCGGAACCCCACCGAAGTTTTAGCTAAGAATGGAAAATAATATACTTAGCATGCTTATTCAAAACAACAACGATTTATGCTATATCCTACATCAGGACCTGTTTTAAAATGTTCTTGTTCCACGTTATGAATTTTTGATAATGTTTTTATTATAGCCTGATTATATAATAATACATTTTTGTATTTTGCTGTGTCAACAATACAGACAAAAAAATAAACTTGAAAGAAATCGATATTGGTTATTCAAAGGTTATTCAAAAAACAATCCAATTATTTGAAATCAGTCGCATTAACCTTGTTCCCATCTAAACATGAATATGATGATGGTAAGCGTTTCTTAATCGGTCAGTATTTGTTCCGGTATGCATAGTAGTATTATCTGAATATACTAATGTTGGTTGTTGTTTTTTTTTAAATTGATCGTTGCGTTGAATAACAAGATGTATGGCCTGTCAGGATATTTTGAATTGATGATTGTTAATATTAATAGGATTGTGTGTAGGCGTTTGTCTGAGAGTTAATTAATTTGCCTTGTGTGATATACATTTGACCATGCTTGAGAATAAGAGACTAGGGGATGTGGCTCTCTGATCTTTGACGTTTCTAGAATGGATATTTGTATGCCTTTAATGAGAAACACACTCTCATATTGGTTGTGCAATTGTGACTTATGTTTAATGGAGACGTAAACAGAAAGTTACTCCTGATTACACCTTATTAGCCTCAGTCTTCAAGGGAATCTATTTTTTTTGCATTATAGTTAATATTTGAAAAGATTCATTTATTACAATTATTCAAAATGAATACTAAGTGTTGAATAATACTTTCGGAATAAATAATACGTTTTTGGATTATTGTGAAGACATTTTTATTTTTTCAGTGCTTTTGTTTACGACTGTTAGCACATCCAAACTATTTAAGGCTATTGGTACACCAGCAATTTCAAGATTGGAATTCATTCGGAACACCACTGGAATTCATTTTGGTCTGTATTTAAGTTTTCTTTTATATTTTAAAAAATTTTGTTTTGACTTGAATGGTGAAGACAATTGAAATGCATTGGGCATGCAACACTATCCTGGTCTACAGTATAGGTTTTGATAATTGATATTATTATTATTGGTGGTGGTAGTAGTAGTAGTAGTAGTAGTAGTAGTAGTAGTAGTAGTAGTAGTAGTAGTAAACGTAGCATTAGTATTAATAGTCAAAAAGGTGTTACAATTGTAAACTTCGCAGAGAAAATTTGTCTTGTCTTTTGGTATTTTTAATGAGACACTACTACAGCAACATTGCCGAAAATAAATTAAATGAGTAAGATATTAAACATTGAGCTGTTTGCAACACACGGCTGTAACAGTAACCCCTCTTATTATCAGAGGAAAACACTATATAGGTATTCCTTTTATGTATATTTAATCTGCATTGTTTGTTTATTAGGATTTTTACATTTTATTTTTGTTTCGCAATGTGCTATTTCTAATCTGACATTGTATTTTGGACTTGACTTGTCCAAAATCATATTCATTTTCTTCCTGACATCACATATTGATTTGGACTCTGAAGTTAACAAATTGTTCTCCATCTTTATATACTTTCCTATGCATTGCCAGGTCAACCTGTTATTGTTGCTAAGGTCTTTCAGCATGGACGATCCGTTTCTAGATAAGCCAGATAATATTTTCTTGTACATTACCTCTTGTCAAAATTAGCATATCATAAAATGTGTAACTCTACATTTTAAATGACAGTTTTAGTAATGGACGTCTAACTAATTGTACTTACATTTTATCTTGCAACATTAGAAACCGTCTAGAGTGTTACTGTCCATAGGTAATGATTTCCTTGTAGAAAATGCAAACTGTGACCTGAAGTAATATCTTATAATCAGTTGTATTAGTGTAGAGTCTAGAAGATCAATTTGTTAAGATTTTTTTATTGAACCAATTTAATTCAAGTGATTCTTCACTGCAATTACCTCGTGCTCTTCAAAATTATTATTCATGGAAATAGAGACTTGAATATATAGTGGAATTTCAAACAAGAATTTAATTTTTGGATTGTACTATTGTAATCCAACAAAAGACAGTTGGTATATCACCGCGACACGGACCACCTTAAGTCATTAGGACTTTTGTCTCAATTTATGTTATTTTATGATCTAACTCGAAAACACCGTTATCTAATTCGCAGTACTGCATGTTCTTTTTCTTTTCATGTTGATTTATATGGTAATATTTATATGCTCATTTTGTTTCAAAATTCTCAATTTTCGGTCCGTGACGTTTTGGCGCCGGCCGGTTTGGCGCGACCGTTTTGGCGCTTGGATGTTTTGGCGTGGGCCATGGGCCGTTTTGGCGTTGGACGTTTTGGCACCGACAAATGGATTAACATCAAAATATTGCACATTATCCTTAAGATAATTTGAGGCCATGTCGGCATTTACAAAAGGATTAAGAAATAACAATATAAGCAGGACGCTTAAGATAATTGACTCTATTAGTATATTGTCCTGTGAGTCATGACCACTTAAGGATTAACAATTTAATCTTTTGATGTCTAACGGATTATTCATATTTGAAAACGAAAGCAATGATAAGGTAAACGGCCGGCGCCAAAACGTCCTGCTTCATCAATTTTCTATTACTTATTTGAAGACAGTAGAGTCGTAATATCCAGAATTTCGTCATGAAATATTGTCATTACTTCTTTATATAAAAGCGATTATCCAGTGCAATGATGCGGATACAACTAATGACGAACCCCACATATGATGTCGTCGTCGTTGTTGTTGTAGGGTTTGACACAATGTATCAGCACCCGATAGGCTATACATGGCGGCCAGTATTAATGGTGGAGGAAGGACCCGGGAAAACACCCGGACCCACGAAAAAAATTCACCGACCCACGAGAAAAACCAATGACCCACGAGAAATTAATGGCAAACTTTCTCACATTCCCACATTGGCCGAATCTGAGAAGCGAACCCAGGCAGATAGAGGTGAAATGGCAGTTAACGGAGAGCGCTTTAGACCATTCGGCTACTCTCCTCCCCCACCCCCACACACATATGACGTTAGTAAACGAATTTATTGTCTTGTGTATTTTATTAACTACCAATACTTACATAGATACAGACAAATATTTGTTGTATATTATGCTTCACGTGAAAGGAACAGTTAAATTACAATCGATTTGAAAGTGCATTGGTTGGTAATTGTTTACTAGACTTAATAAATCTTAGGTAATCATTCCTAAGTGAGTATTTACAAACTCAATATTGAATTTAAGTTAATGAAAACTGTCCATACTATGACACGAAAACTGTTCACGATCTTGTGTACACAATTCTATATGTGCATATAATCAACTGATACAACATCTTTGGCACAATATTGGCAAAAAGCCGATATGACTAGAGAACTATTGTTATTTATTTATTTCTACTTCCATGGTACAGAAGGAATAACGCATCTATTATGTAGACTATCTGTTAACTACAATAGCTGTGTTTACATATTATTTACATTACCGTTCGAGCTTGTTTTAAAGCGTTTTGTTTGTAGTGTGTTTTTTATTAGACGATTAATAGTATATACAGTTTGCATTGCAGCCCTATGATGCATAAAGCAAGCATTCAGCACTGATAATTAAGCAGGAGTGCGGTAAATACCAACTGTCGAAGAATAGTGAAGAAGTTACACATTTTTATCTCAAAGCCATATTGTTTCCCCTTGTTATTATACAAAGACATTCTTTGCCTTGAATCAAAATGAAGAAAGTACATATGATCTTCAAGTTATTGTCGTTATAGCTCATACAGATATACAAGTTCAGCATGTTTGGCTCTTTATTCGGATATCGTAGATGATAATCGTATAAATAACAAATTTCAAGCAAACATGCAATGCTGTTCCGCTGCCAAACATATATTGTTTGATGATCAATGCAATAAATGTTTATGATGGGAATTGCAGTAAATTGTATGGAATGAACCAAACAGATGTTGAAATGCGGAACTAATGTGCCCTCAGAGTTTAAAATTCAATACGACCAGTCATAAATTTGATAATTAGCGTGACACATCTGATATTTTAAAATTAGCATGACTGTCACTTAACTTAATAATTTGTTCTAATGTCTCTGATTTTAATAATAAGCTCAAATACCTCTGAGTATTATAATTTAAATCATTGCCTCAGTCTGTCAATTTAGTGTGATAATTTTAATCATTGCCACATTCTTGCAAATTGAGTATGATAATTTAAATCATTGCCTCAGTCTGACAATTGAGTGTGATCAGTTAAATCATTGTTTAAGTCTAACAATTGAGTATGATTAGTTAAATCATTGTCTCAGTCTGACAATTGAGTATGATAATTTAAATCATTGTCTCAGTCTGACAATTGAGTATGATAATTTAAATCATTGCCTCATTCTGACAATTGAGTATCATAAGTTGAATCATTGCCTCAGTCTGACAATTGAGTATCATAATTTACATCATTGTCTCAGTCTGAGAATTAGCATGACTTCCTGTGGGTTGGACAATAAGCATGGTTGCCTCTAAGTTGGAATTTAAGTACGACTGCCTCAGAATTTGAAGATAAGCGCGAAGGGCTCTGAGTTAAACTTAGCCTGTTTGCCTAGGAGTGTCAAGCTTAGTTTCACTGCGAATGAGTGTGTATATTAATATCACTGTCTTCGCATTTCAACATTAAAATTGCATCAGAATTTAAGAATTAGTATCACTGCCTATGAGCTTGACAATTAGCATGACAATTTGTTTGACAATTAGCATGACAATTAGTTTGCCAATTAGCATGACAATTAGCTTGCCAATTAGCATGACAATTAGCTTGAAAATTAGCATGGCAATTAGCTTTACAATTAGCATGACAATTAGCTTGACAATTAGCTTGACAACTAGCTTGACAATTATCATGATCATTAGCTTGACAATTAGAATGACAATTAGCTTGATAATTAGCATGACAATTAGCTTGATTGCATTTTTCATTTGAAATGTTAAACCAAAGAACGTTTTGTTATTACGGCTGATATATACAAATATCAAATCTGGAAAGCATTGGACTCAACATTTTTTGCAACGTCATATTGCAAATCACCTATATTTTATTTTAAAAAAGTAATACAATTGCATATTCTTTAAAGATAAGTCAACCAATGTCGGTAACTCAGAAAAAATATTTTACATTCTTTAAAGTCCCTATTGGTGAAGAAGCTCGCAATTTTAAAACAGCAACAATAGTTAACATATCTTGCTCGTGCAGCTCTCACCAGCCTTAAACTTTCCAGTTTTTCTAGCCATTTACATTTTTGTTAATTTTTTAACAATTTATTTGTTGTTTATTATTTCAGTTCTCTTTTTCAACATGGCGCTGACAACATGAGGACGTCACTGTTAAAGGTAAACATTTCTAAATGGTCATACCAAATTTTGGCCATTCATCTCATCGTCAGAACGATACATTCGGACTGTTTCTAACTTTCTAGGGAGAAACGAGTGAATGCTTTGTGCGTTAAAGGAAACGCTGGAAATAATTAACGCTCATGAGAATGAAATTTTCCTACTCCTATTTTAACTTCCTGGAGATGGTTTCTTTTGAGTCTAAATCAAATGGCGGATATAGAAGAATGCTTGACAATGCCATTGAAAGTTAATAAGAAGATTGATCTAAATAAACAAATCTAACGTTCCCAAATGACTCTTATTAAACTTTAATTGTTTCTTATCACCTGTAGGCAGTCCTTGCGATAATATCTACCCAAGTAAATATTCCGTAATTATTCAAGAATCGTGTATTATTGTTATCATTATTATGAGTATTAGTATTAGCAGTGGCAGTAGCATGCGCATAATGCAACCATAACATTCTCATCACAAATTTGTTGTCTTCTCCTCTCATATCTTTACCTGGATATAATTTGTTGGCGCATATTGTAAATGGCAAAAGATTTCGTCTCAAATCACGGTCCCGTCAGTAACAAACAACGGAAGTTTGGTAATTTATATCCTAATTAATCTGACAGCGAATTAAATGAAAATAACCTGGTTTCACACTTTATTCACGCGACCACATTAACAAACTACAACACATGGTATCAACTATTCAAAGAAATTAGTTTGCACGCTGGCTTTGTTTGTTTCCTTTTTTTTTAGCTTGCTAGCCAAAACGCGCTAACAGTCACAAACGGGGAACTGCATAATTTACGTTTGAATCGAAATAATTTTAAGAATTATATCAATGTATTATGATCACATTACTGACACATCATTTTTATACAACTACTTTTTCTATGTCAATAAAACGTTTTGCCGTACATTTGCTGGGAATTAAAATCTCTCAGCATGGGCATCTAAGATTTTGCACAAAATCCGCTTATTATTAATTTCAATAATACACTGAGGTCCGATTAATTAAGAACACTTACTAAACTTACGCTATTAATGATGAGATAGTAAATGGCGCTGTTGAATGCAACGCGTCGAGTCAGATGGCTTCGTTTGATGCAACACACATTTTCCAAGGTGAAATTAACATTATCTTTTGTTGTTAATATTTTATAACAGTGTTTACAATAGTCACTGCTTTGATCCTGCAGAAGTCAAGACTTTATTTGGGAGAGGCCATTTACTTGTGGGGGGGGGGGGCAAAGGCACGTGTTTTGAAACGCGTGTCTTGCTCGGACTTTCTTATATAAAGGACACTGCCATTCCTTTTCTTACTTTAAATAATTCGCGTTAGCTAAACTGTAACATATCGTATTTCAAAAATAGGCACAATTCCTGCCTATTAGTTATAAGACAGGCAAAATGTGGCGCTTTAAATAAGGTGTTCAGACTCCGGAAAAAGCAAAAGTTGAATGAAAATGAAATAAAAGAGAGGGATAATTCTTATAATAGGAAAAAGTGTAATCGGACGTTTCAGAAGACATGGACATAAGACAGGGAATGGCTGAATTATGATGATAACAAGAACGTTATGCAGTTGATGTATGGAATTCGCAAAAACAAACACAGAAATCATCCAGTTTTGTTGCGGGTTGTTTGAACTTTAAAATTGAATCGGAGATGAAAATGGTGAAGAGTGGTTGGAGATCTTGTTTGAGACCTCGGTTCTGTCCGACCTACTCTTTATAATCTTCCATACAATTGACATCCCAACATGATCCGTCACCAGCAATACGTTTGTGGAATGTTTCAGAGAGACGGGTAAGAAGACAAGAACAAACCCCATATGGACCCAAAGTGCAGGTGGAGGACGAAAAATGACATTTGGATAGTAGTTAATGGGGATACTCTAGCGTCAATGGGAAAATCCTATGTAAAACAGCTTGGGAACATCTAGCGTCAAGGGGAATTTAACATGGTGGGGACTATCTAGCGTCAAGGGAAATTTAACATGGTGGGACTATCTAGCGTCAAGGGGAATTGAACATGGTGGGGACTATCTAGCGTCAAGGGAAATTTAACATGGTGGGACTATCTAGCGTCAAGGGAAATTGAACATGGTGGGACTATCTAGCGTCAAGGGGAATTGAACATGGTGGGTCTATCTAGCGTCAAGGGGAATTGAACAGAGTGGGACTATATAGCGTCAAGGGAAATATAACATGGGAAATAAAACAAGGAAAAAAAGGGATGGCAATGAAAGCTACTATCTTTTCGAGACTTATGAGTGGCCCTGAAAAGGGCCTTTGGATACTTCTTCTTCTTTTATTTTCTGCCATTGTTCCACCACCTTTTGATTTTACCAATAATTCCCTTCTTCTTCTTTTCGTCGGGAATCCAGTCAGGATGCCCCATAGCTCTAAACTTCTCTTGTATCTTTATCCAATTGTTATTTAATTTTTCAAAGTCCTCTTTCTTTTTTTGGTTTTCATTGTCCTTTCTTTCCTTTCTCTCCTTACTCCAGTTATCTTTTATCTTCTTCACTTCTTCTAATAGTTCCTTTCTCATCAGTTCTTCAGCTTTCTTGAGCGGGTCCAAACCCTTTTGGACATGGGGGTACTCTGTCAAGATATTATCCAAAAAACACTTGACGTTTTCGACAATATCTATTACTTGCTTCAATGTCCCCACTCTAACATAGGGTGGATTAATGCAGCCTCGTAACTTTTTGGCTTCTTCTTCTAGCATTCCTCCTAAGAGCTCCCTGGCTATTTTCAGTCTTTTTGCAAAGTCCAAACTCTTCGCAATCTTCCATTTATGATGTAGTTTTTCCACTTCATATTCCCCGTCTAATATCCAGAAATAGCTGTGTCTTAAATTGTTGAATAAACTTGATGCTTTTGCCATCTTCTATGGTTATTCCGTGGAATGGTTCTAATGTCAGTCACTTTGAGTATATATATCTTAAGCACGGACGTGAAAGTAAACACCCCTACATTCACTTGTCATATTAGATACTATTCACAAATCCTATTATATACTATCCAAAATCACACCCTATACTAACCACACACACGGGGAAGCAGCCAAAACACACCCTATCATATACTATCCAAAATCACACCCTATACTAACCACACACACGGGGAAGCAGCCAAAAACAAACCATACTATATACTATCCAAAACACACCCTATACTAACCACACACACACACACACACACACACACACACACACACACACACACACACACACACACACACACACGGGGAAGCAGCCAAAAACAAATCCTACTATATACTATCCAAAATCACACCCTATACTAACCACACACACGGGGAAGCAGACAAAACACACCCTACTATATACTATCCAAAATCACACCCTATACTAACCACACACACGGGGAAGCAGACAAAACACACCCTATCATATACTATCCAAAATCACAACATATACCATCTAAATAGAGTCAGTGTTTATAATCACACTACTCCTCTCTCACACTCATTGGCAATTGACATAGTATTTCTTTTCTAGTTATTTGGGTAGCCCTGAGAAGGGCTGTTTTTTTTTTTAACTTCAAAATGCACCTGGCTAATGCTGGCATCTCCCAGGTCTAGCCCCACACACACATCTCCTACTCCAATCATTCTCCCAATTCACTCTTGTGACTGGGAGTGCAGAGGGAGAATGAGTGGCTTCACTATCCCAATCTTCTGTTTGAGGGATAGTGAAAGTCTCTTCATTTCTGCCTCTATTCCGCAACCGTGGATGAGTCTGTGGTTGTTGCGTCTGAGGCAGTGGGGGCTGAACCTGTAGTGGACGAACTGGTTCTGGTGGTGAAGGTGTCCTCACCATGGGTTTGACTTCACTAGTCTGTCTCATCATGCGGTGAGGTAAGATGGGACTTTTCTTCTCCTCCTCTTCTTTCTTTTTTCTTTCCTCCTCTTCTTTTTCAATTTCGGCCTGCTCTGCTATGACCTCCATAGCCAGTTCGTCCAGGAGACGCCTAGCATTCTCCAGATGCATTTGAAGCTCTCTTAACTTTTGAACTCTGCTCATCTTCTTTGATTCACCAACGATGGGTAGCCAGACTGATGAGTGCTTCTTTATATATAGTTCAAGCGCGGACGTGATGGAAAACACCCCCTAGATCCAAAAATCTTACAGTATCCCTATCATTACCAAAACACGCGGACGTGATGGAAAACACCCCTAGATCCAAAAAACTTACATTATTCCTATCATTAGCAAAAAAACAAAACAAGCTGACTTTTTAAAATAAAACACTCTCTTTTATACTTGTCTCCTATTAATTATACATTGAACAAGTTATTTTGAAAAAATACGTTGTGCTTATAGACGCACTTCATAACAAAAGTAAAATGAGACAGTGATTATAGACTCACTTCTAATTTTTCTCTAACTTCCTCACATACCATAAACAAATTGAATAATTAATTCTTTTCGAGAATATTTGGGTAGCCCTGAAAAGGGCTGTTTTTTTGTGTTTGTGTGTACGAGGAAGGATGACAATCTTTTATCGTCTAAGATTGCGTCCTCGTTTGGCTACACGATAGGGTCTGCTTCTTCGGAAAGAGAAAGAGAACTCTTTCGTGTCCACACGACAGTCGACAAAACTTCTGTCTGGTTCCTGCTGCTGTTGCTGATGCTGCTGATGCTGTTCTCTCTGCTCTCTCTGCTGCTTTTGAAGTCGATACTTCTCAGTCCATTCTTCTTTCTCTTTTTGAATTTCCTCTCTGAAGAGTTCTTCTATGAGGTCTTCCGTTACTTGTAGCATTCTTACATTCTCAATCTCTTCAGGCTTTGGCATCAGATTGTGTCTGATACGATGCAGAGTGACATAAGCTTCGTTCAGCTTAGCTAGTCTTGAGCACATCTTCGTAGGAGGATGAGTCAAACAATGGATGGCCAGACTGGAGACTACCCCTGCTTTATATGGTTCAAGCGCGGACGTGATGGAAAACACCCCTCTGCGGTTTAGGGTTTTGAAACGTTTAGATAGTTTGATGTGAGGGATAGAAAGAAAAGTCAAAGAGCATTTATATGAATACAAATGTAAAACAAACGACAGACGCATTGGTTTTCAAAACACAACATTTTTATTCAAATAACAAACATTATTTCAAAGAACAAACATTATTTCAAAGAACAAACATTATTTCAAAGAAAAAACATTTTTTTTCTTCCATAACACCAATACATTATCTTTGACATGGTTGACAACGTTGTGAATTAAATTGAGATTTCCACTGTTGGAAATCATTGGGCGATTGATGTACACTACGTTTCCTAGCTAAAGACAACAGATAACCATAATGGTCACAAAACCATCGATCTACTTTGTCATCGTTTCGAGACGAATGACGATCAAAATAAGTCACTAAATGTTCTAAAGAATATCCAAGACTGCGATGATGCAGATAATAGATACAATATTGTCCACACACCATAGAATCTGTGCTTTGTAATTTCACATTATTGAATCGTGTCGTCTGAGCATTTCTTCTCATAAAGTCAATGATATCATCTTCGAAAGGAGGCAATCCATACGAATCAAAATACTCCGCACAACCCTTTTGAGGAAAGTAGACAGCTACCCAGTGAGTTCCTGGAAGATGACTGTCATCTGTGTTGATGACATAAGCTTGATTCTCTTGAGGTTTGCGATGAGGTAGTTCATCTTTAGCACACACGACAGGATTCCAAGAAGCAGTGTACGAACTACGGTTCAAAAGATAATAAAGTTCCCAGGTATCCATTTTTTGTTGTGTAGCCTTGTGTTTTTCTCTCCTTTCTTCACAGGTGATGATAAGTCATCAATTCAATCCAGACTTTTTGTTTGAAACGGTCTGACAAGTAACTGATGGTTTGCTTCGTCTCTTTACTTTTGGCCAAGAGAGCTTCGATGCGATCGATTTCTCGAGCAAACAATGGAGGAGAGGAATGATCACGTAAGCCTTTATACCACTGAAGTAACACGTCTTCTTCGGAGATGAGACTCCAAGCTTCGTTCAGATAATTGTCCAATTTTTCTTCTTGACTCATCATCATACATTTATCGTGTTGAATTTGACTGGGATGATCGATTTGACATCCATAACAATCTTTTTTAATCAGGTCCCTCATTGTATCTTCCAAGTGTTGTGCAAAACAAGCCACTAACTGTTGTTCCTGTTCTGGCCATCTGGATTGCATGATCACTACTTCTTCTTTTTGGTCTTGGGGTTCTGCTTTTTCTGTAACCTCCCATTCCATGGATTCTCCACTATTCAAAGAAGGACAAGGGCCTTCCATAATGTCTAATAGTCTAGAATGACTTCTCTCAAACTGTTAATTTCTATGGTATTATCGAATTCAGCATACAGAATGATATTCACCGTTTCGGGAAGAGGTGCTGCAAACTGAAGTTCCACACGCAGTTGCCCAGATTTTATAGGGTGGAAATGTCCCTCGTCGCTGCCTTGGTCTGGAGTGAAATCAAAAGCCCACAACGTGTAACCTCTTGCATAGTCGTCGTAGGAAATACCGTGACTGGTGTTGGTTCCTAACTGTCCTGTGGCTTCGTACAGCGACAAGTACGACCTCAAGTAATTTTTCTGTTCGCCAAAGTCGGGTTCGAAGGGTCTGGTACACAAAGTTTTGCCATCGCGACTGACTTCAATTTTGGATACTCTGCAGTGCTTAAACTGGAAAGGATTTTCATCGTGGGCACCATTGAGGGCTGCATTGCTGACGATACCAATGAATAAACGTTTGGGTAACTGTCCTTGGAACAGATGATCTTCGATCTTAGATCGGAGTCCAGCGGCAATGGTGAAAGTTTTGACTTCCACGCGTCGTATCGGATACTTGGCTGTCGTTCTGCTCAAAGTGTGACTGATATCATTTCCCACTTTAGGTAACACTTCCACGCGACGTACGTATAACCTGGCTTCTTGGATAATGGTTTTGTATTCGTTGGCATGAGCCATCAAATGGAAAGCAGTACTACTTCGATTCAGTCTCAAGCGAATATCTACTCCGTTCAGCAAATACTTCTCTTGAAACCACATGTCCAAATGCAAACGATCGAACAGTTCTAAACTACGTCCTTGCAAAATTTTCTTTCGACGCTCGTTAAAACCTTCATTGTGAGGATCGGCAGGAGCGCTGCCATCAGCAGCTGCTGCTACGGGCAAGGTTGTGTCGTTAAACTTATCTGCAGTGTCAGGTTTCCATACCACGCAAGCATCTAGATGAGTGTTCTTGGCTTCTTTTCCGTACGTCAAGAGATTTTCGAGGTACGCTCGGTAAGGGTAAGTATCCATGCTACTGCTGATCAGTTTGTTATTCATGTACAAATCCACATCGCTGAACAAGGAATGCATGAAATTGTTGACAGGAGCTACTCTATCATTGGCTCCTGGATTGGTGTTGTCTGTTTTGCTTACTTTCACTTTCAAATACAAGTAACTGTTGTTGAGATCGATGTAATCTTCGGGTTGTCCTTTGATTTCAAACTCGATGGGGGCTGAATCCGTCAAAGAGGAGACGGGATGAAATTCGACCCATTGAGCTTCTTGCATGGTCATCATCGTGGGTGGCATGGCAAAGAGATCCAGTTCCGACTTGGAACAGGCACAAGATTCTTGGTGCATCATTTTTTCTTTAGGTTTTTTTTCTTCACTTTTAATAATCAAAAATGTCTAAGTCTCGAGCGGTTCTTTTTTTCTTTGTCTTTCGAACTTTTGAGGTACGGAGACTTTTGAAAGGGTGTCTTCGTCGACGCTTTCTACCTTGTCCTTGCTGTGTCGTCAGGGAAGTAGGAATGTCAGACGTGGTACCGTTCAGAGCATTTATAGGACTTTCTCGTCGACCCAAAAGCTCTTTACCCGTTTGAAGCAAGGTATTTTTGCCTGCTCTCAAAAAAGCTTCTTTTGGGTTTTGTTTGTCAATGAGAACATTGTAAAGAAAATCTTTGCCGTGAGTCAATGCGGCATCTTTTAAGGTGTGCAATCCTCGTGTCACCATTGGTTTTAAAACAGGGACTACGGAACGAAAGGCTGATTTAAACATATCTCCTAAACCATGTCCTCGTTGTCGAGTGACTCCTTGGTACACAGGATACATCACTTTTTCAGTGGTTGGAGAATCGTTTTTGAAAATGGAGTTTCACTGTGACTTTCCCTTTGGTAAATGGAATATTTTGACCTAGTTCTCCTTTTATAGTAATGTTGACACTGTCGAAATACGACTTACTGACGGGTAAATAATGAGGATGCACAAATTCGCGGTGAACGTGATAGGTATTTCCACCTTCTTCTTCAGCGGTAGTGGTATCCACTTTGAAAGGAATGACACGCAGTAACGGTACAGAGGTGTGTCCTACCACGTTGTACTCCACCACATCGGAGTACACAAACATCAAATTGAGTCCTTGGTTCATTTCTACAGGGGATCGAAAATATTTGGTAAAATCCAAGTTACTGGCTATGCCTGGTATTTCTTTTTTGTTCGGGAGTATCTTGAGGTCTCCACCTAAGATATCAAACAATTCAGGACAAAAGGTAATGGCTATTATTTTCTTCTCTGAAAATTTGATCATGAAGCGGCGAGCCGCTTTAATGTACTCAAAGGTAACACTTTCTCTGATTTTGTCCAGGGGTTTACCAAACACAACATTGAACCTGCTTGCAATCGTAGTCACTAAATGTTGACCGCTAAAATAGTAGCCTGCAGGAATGGTCAACACATGAGTGGACAGATGTTTAGTTGCGGGTCCATCTGATTTCTTGTTGTCAATGCCAGTGATGCCTCGTTCATCTAAGGCTTGTTGCAATTGCTTGTCGTACACTTCAACTGTGAAAAAGTTTTGATTTTCGACAATGTTTTTGATTTGTGTCGGGTGTATTATTTCCACTAAAGCTGCTTCCCAATGATCATCTTGATCCAAATGCATGGCTTGAGGTAATTTAGACGTGTAACAACACAATGTGTTGTTAGGAAACACCTCCATGGAACTGTCACTGGGTAACGTTAAGTAAAATTGGTTAATAGTGTTGTTCATATTTCCAATGTTCTTCTGTCCGAGGAGTCACTCGAGGTTAAAGGAGTATCTAAAAGAGGATTGTGATTGGAAGGGTGACTGTCAGGAGAAGGACTAACGTTGGCCGCCAGACTCCCAATATTGTTACTGTTGTTCCCGTTGTAAGAGTATTTCAGGGAAGGATTGGGAAGAAGATACCCGATGCAACTGCTGAGTAAAATGGTCCACAATTGTTTGTCTCCTTGTTGCAAACTCAAATTAGCAATGGCTGCACCAATGACACAATATACCACAAAGATTTGACAGAAAAAAACGATTTGTGTTTTAGGGACACGTTCTCCACACCACACCCACAAGGGTTGCTTTTGTAAATCTTGCAGAGATGACGTGGGTGAAGGAGTAGTCACTGTGGTTGCTGAAGCTGTATTGAAGGGCATGATGGTCACTTCTTTTTATAGTCGATGACTTGCGAAGCGTCAATCCAAGAATCAAAACTAGGAGGATATCCTTTCCAACGTACTTTGACTTCTTTGACACGACGTTTTCCTACTTTACGGGTTCTTCGTTCGAGAATGCTTTCAATGTCGTACACGTCGTCTTCTTTTTTGGTAACACGTTGTAACTCAGGCAAGTAAAATGTTCCTTTTAATACTTCTCCGTTCATGTCTTCCAATTTATAGACGGTAGGATGACGATCGCGCACTCGTCCAGTAACACGAAACAATTCGGTGGTCCAGTTGGGTAAGTAACCTTTGTCGAAAGTGCGTTTGGTTTTGCCAATGCGTACCCAATCTCCCGGGGTTAACACTTCTCTACCTTTCTTGGGGACAGCCCTCGTCCGGGACGTACCAAACAGACGTTCAAAAACAGTCACTTCGTTGTCAGGTGTCACCTCTTGTGGGGCACGTCCAATGCTTCTATGGTAAGATTGATTGTAGGCTTGGACTAAGTGTGGTAAGACGTCGATGTACTTGAGAGTGTGTTGATGCGTAAAATATTTCCACATGCGTTCTTTCAAGGTACGTTGAAAACGTTCCACGATACTGGCTTTGGTTTCAGGATTTTCGGTGGTGAAAAAATGAATGTCACGTTTTTTTAATTCTCGTTGGAAAGCTTGGTTCAGAAATTCGGTGCCTTTGTCGGTTTGCCATCGAAGAGGGTGACGACCACTTTGTTTCAACACCAGTTGCAAAGCTCGTACTAACTCTCCGCTCGATTTGGATGTCAATGGTACGACCCAGGCAAATTTAGAAAAGACGTCGATGACACAAAACAAATATTTGTAGCCACGATTGTAGGTGGCTAAATGAGAGACATCAGCTAAATCGGCTTGCCATTGATGATCGATGCCTTCCACTTGAGTGCGACTTCTGTGAAATTTTCGTCGAATGGGTTTGTGTAAAGTGTACGTCGCTTGTTCTTGTAACCATCGTTGTACTGCTGGTAAACGGAGCTTTTTCAGGCGAGTTTTGGCAGCACGATACAATTTCTGAATGCCTCCGTAACCTGCAGGGTGAGCTGGATCGTAGTAAATGCTGGCTAAGACCTTCTCCATGGTTTTTGTTAATAAGGAACCCACTCTTCGAGGATATTGCTTTGGGTGGGACGAAATGCGGGTTGTTTGGAAACGGTTTTACGTGTCCGATGTGCCACAGGAGTTGACGTCGAAGGTAATGGTGGTGGTGGAGGTAATGGGATAGCTTCTTTGGCCTTCTTTTCTTTTCTCACTTCTGGTTTCCTTTCTTTCTTTTTCACATCTGTCGAAGAAGGAGTAGCCATCATCTTTTTAACCCAAGTTTTGAGTTCTTCTCGTGGGGGAGTGGGGGAAGGGGTCAACAAGGAAGCAGCAATCTTACTCGGAATGGGAGTAGCAGTAGGTGTTTGAAAGAGATCATGGGGTTCTTCTTCCTTGGGTAATGGTGGGGTAACGTCTGTTTTAACTGCTGTAGAGGGTGAGGGTGAGGGTGTCGGGTTATTCATTAGAGCCTTAAAATCGGACAAAGTGGGTTGAGCTGTTTGTTCCACAGCTTTCTGATGAAAGAGTTGTAGCCGTTTCAAGAGTTGACCGTACTTTTGTGATTTTTCGGTTTCGGATAAATCGTGGCGATGGATCAAGGATTGCAATTCGTGTTGTAATTGCGACATCTCAGCCAAATTGGGATTGGGCGGTAAATGGGGGGATCGTTGTTCTTGCCAATGATGGTATTCCATCCATCGTTTGTAAGGAACCAAAGTTAGTTTTCGTCCTTCCATGGGCTTTCAAAGGTTATGTCTGAGATTGTGGTGCTCCATAGTGTCCTTTTATCTTCTACCCATCCCTTGGTTAAACCCTTGGGATATCCCTTGGGTCACCCCTTGTAGCAAACCTGGTATTATGCCTGTCAACAAAGGAGCAAGAAAGGGTAAAAATCCTCCGCGTTGCACCAACATCTTTTTCTTTTGACGGACGGATATTTTCTTTTGAACCATTTGACGAAGAACGTGTCGATGTTTGGATAAGCATTTTTTCTTGTGTGGAGACAAAGGTATCGTGCCTTTCAAAACATTCAAACAACATTCACACACGGTATCGATGACATCTTTGGAGGCTGTTTTAATGATTTGTTTTCGCATGGACGGAGAGGCTTTGGACAGGACGGACAACACGTCTCCGTGTTTGGCTAAACGAGGAGGTAGTCCTTTCCTTTTCTTTCCTTTGTGGGGTGAATAAGAATGTTTTTTGCGAGGTGACATCTTTGCTTGTTCGTTTCAGAAATACACTGATGTCAAAGACTTGGTACACACCCTCTTTTATCTTCTTTTTCCTATTGGCTTCTCCAAAAGGTAACGGCATGCTTCGCTAAATCCTCAAAAGCAGGGCTAAAGATACCAGTTCGGTTATTAGCTGCTTTGTCTAGTTTCTGCATACCTTTAATAAAACCAGTAAATATGCCTCCTCTTTGGTGACTTCTCTTTTTCTTTTGACGTTTGGGTATTTTCTTTTGTGACCTTTGACGAAGAACGTGTCGATGTTTGGCTAAACGTCCTTTCCTTTTCTTTCCTTTGTGGAGTGTAGAAAAATGTTTTCTGCGAGGTGACATCTTTGCTTGTTCGTTTCACAATACCACTAGTGTCAATGACTTGGTATACACTCTCTTTTATTTACTTTTTTTTGGGAACTAGCGCTTTGTCAAAAAGGTAACAATGTGTTTCCCAAAATTGTCAAAGGATCCTCCTTTTTGGTGTCTTTTCTTTTTCTTTAAAGGTCTACGTCTTTGGAGGGAAGGACGTTGATGTTTGGTTTTAAAGCTTTTGGTGAGATGACGAGATTGTCTTGTTCCTTTTCCTTTTTGGACGGTAGAACGTCGAGGGTGATGGTGTGCACGTTTTTGAGGAGGCATCCTTGAGTGTTCATCAGTGGTACAGAAAAAATACTGATTGACATCGTGGTTTTCAAGTCATATTTTTATACTGGAATGCGTCGCCACTGATTATCTTTGCGTCGTATCAACTTCATGGCAGGTAACACACGTCGTGAAGGAGTTCGCAATGGACTCAATCGGGACAGTTCTTGTTTGGACAAATCTAGTAAACTCTTTAACATGCCAGATCTTTCTTGGACTTTGACTTTGGGGGCAGGTACTTTATGAGCAGCTGCTACTGACGCTAAGGTGGACGAGGGTGTCTCCGGTGGAGGAGACGTTTTGGGAGACGCAGATTTCCAATGTTTCATCAAATTAGGAAAAACGGGTGTCAAATTGGGTTTGGCTGGCATCACCCGCAACGGAGAAGTGGCAGCCCCTGAGGCTACTGGCAACGTAGTCCCTGCCAAACGTCCTTGTAGATCTTTTCTTACAGGTCGTGGTTGACGAAGGTAAGGTTGTGTCCTGGCCGAAGTGCCTCTTTTGCGGGTGACCGCTTTTTTCTGTGGACTTTTCTTTTTCTGTGCTTTGGTCTTGGTACCCTTGATCTTTTTCTTAGGGGTTTGTTTGGCTTTTTTTGTTTTCTTCTTGGGGTGAACTTTGGGAGTATTGGGATCCCATTTTAAAAGGGAACGAATGATGACACCTCCTAGAGAACCACTGCCTCCAGGTTTCAATATGATTTGCTTTTTGGTGTGAGTGTCGATGCGAGGATTGGCCAGTTGCGTCAAGGCTACTTTGTTTCTGTCAAAAAAGCGTTTGGTTTGATGTGGAAGGTGAATGATGCCTTGCAGTATTTGACGTGCTGTCACCGTAAACCATCGTAAGACTTCTTTGAGACTGGCTTCTAAGACGTGAGCACGTCTTTGTGGATTTTTTTCGCGACTGATGCCGTACAAGGCACGAATCAATTTGATGGGAAGATGAGACTGAAGGGACGTCATGTTGACGATGTATGAGACCAGGTCAAGGTAACCCAAGGTTTTTATAGATTTTTTTAGTGCTTCATAGTGTTATGTCGACGAGGAGGACGTGTACACGACAGGTCCTCCGTCTTGACACCAGTCGTGAAACAAATCGGTACGAAATCGCAAATAATCAGGGGTAGTGGGTTTTAAATCCACGAGTAAATAGGCGTGTGGCGTTTGAGTGGCATCATCGTACGCATGAGTTAGCCAAGGTGTTCCTAACTGTTTGGCTAAAACTTGCACTTGTGATTTATCTCGAGGACTTTTAAACAAGACCACGTAATGAGCATTGAGACTAATGGTACGATGGGCTTTACTTTGTTGAAATAAATTTTGCGTAATGTAAATGACACTGGCATTACGATGATGCCCTTTACGTGTAAACCATAGTTTAATTTCTTCTTCGTCTTCTCCTAACATGTCGTCAAAAATAACCCAATGAGTTTGACTAGGGTCAGACACGATCCCCTCGTCTTCTTTAGGAATGCCTGCTACAAACACAATGGAATCACCTTGACTTTCTTGCAAGAGGCTGTATGCCGATTGCCACTCTTTGTAACACCACACGATGCGTTGAGGTGGACGATCGATCAAATGATGTTTATGTTCGATCAAACGTTTGACAAATTCGGTTTTGCCTGAACCGCTCGGTCCAGCAATTAACATGTTAAAAGGATGACGAAGATACAAGGCTTTCCAACTAGCCTGATCTAAGTGTTCGTCAATGACTTTGAATGTGGAGGAGGAAGGAGTAGTAGAAAGAGTAGAGTGAGCCATAGTCGTGTAGTGGTATGTCAGTATTGACACAAAAACAGACAAGACAAGAGGTTTTTATACTTTTTTCAAGACACGTTTATTTCAATGCATGTTTAAATTCGAACAACACGAAAACATAAAAGCCAAATAGATAAATACAGGAATAAAATACCTAGGCAAACGATCAAAGTGGCATATAAACAAGTCACTGTACAACGTGGTTTGGGTAACGAAGGTGTCCTAGAGGTAGTATGTAATGTTCTTATAGTCTCCTCTACAGGGGGTATAGTCACATACGTATCTTCTCTAAAGGGTCTTTGTGGGGGAATGTCCATGACAGTTCTGTCTTGAACAGATTGATTGTCCTGGGTGACAGATTTTTTTTCTTCTTCTTCTGGTACTGTCACTAACACAGGATTAAAAGTGACTTTTTTCACTCGACGATGCATTTTAGGAACACAACGCTTGGGCATAATGGGATACTTCGTTTGTCCAAGCCTCAAAATCCCAACTTTTCCAGTCACGTACATCTGTCCAATGAGGGTGTAAATCACAAGCTACACACACATCTTCGTACACTGCTTCCGTACGTAAAAGTTGACGAATCTTTTTTTCTTGGAAAGGTCGAGATGTATCCAGATGAAAACGTAAGGCTTTGAACAGAATAAGTCTCTCGTGGACATTTAAAGGAGTCACCATACTGTCTTATTTTTTTGATAGGTAGTGTTCGTAAAGTGTCCACAAGGAATCGGCAGGTAAACGAAATCCCAGAAAGCAAGTCACTAAAACACACACGACACGTCGACCCCAATTCATAGGGTATAGTTCTTGCAATAAGTGTTCGTAATCTTTCACTGTGTGAATCTTCTCATTGATATCCTTCCACGGAATCTGTTGGATCACCAATGATAAAGGTTGTGGCATGGTTGTTCTCTTTTATACTTCTTTAGGTCAAAGATTACAAGTGTAGATTCAACCCAGAATTAAACACAGAATTAAATTTGCTCAAAAAGCGAAAGTGATTAATATAACGTGTAATTTCGTCCCACTGCCATTCAGGGTAACGGTTAAGAAGGATCAAAGCATCTTCAGAGGTAAACGTAGTAAATTGGTAACAGAGCAAAAAAATACCCTTAATCCAGAGAAATCTAACACGTCGGTTAATTTTTGTCACTTTCCTCTTGTGAATTTCACGACACAAAAGTTCTACAGTCACCCCTTGAGATTTTTCTTTAGCAAGGCCTTGCCAAACGTCCTTGTAGATCTTCTCTTGCAATTCACGAGGCAATCCTTGAATATTATGTTTTATATTATATACTGGTCTAGGTGTGTTACACGACATGGAGTAGTAGTGTCACTTCCAATCACTAGGTCCCACTAAAGGTAGGTATTGACAATTCGGAGACCATCGAGCATGTTCCAGGTAAGCGGAATCTTTCTGTTCCCACTCGTAAATGGATACACCACAACTGAAACACTTGACTTTATCCCCTTCGCCCAAGTAGAAAAATCCGGCTCTGGCTAATTCTTCAGGAGTTGGTCCAGGCAGATATTTTGGCCATTTATCTTTGAAGGTTTGAAATCGACTTTTAAAGTGGCAGTATTCAGGCAAACTCGTCGGGAACGAATATTCGACTCTCCTCACTTCTGTTCGATGCAGGTACGGTGAAATTCCTAGGAGTCCACGATAACGTGTGGCACCGCTTTCACATCCCTCAGGTTTGACACGCACAGCATCACTTTCCAGGGTAGATATAGGGGTAGTAGTCATAGCAAAGTTCCTACGATATCCTGCTGAATCGCTAACGTCACAGAGCCTGGCATCACTACAATCGTAAGGTTCACCATCGCACTCTGTAACGCAATTACAGTGCATACCGCAAGGACACTTACAGTTTCCTTCCGGACAACTTCCGTTGCAATGCATAGGTCTTATCCATCCAGTACTTTTCACACTCTGGAAAGGTACATTTGTTTTACAATCCCCAAACTTGAATGATGTCTGTTTAAATGGATTCATCTTCTTTTCGCTGGGTCGTTGTAGTGATAAATAAACTATTGATCGTGGACGATGTCCCTTTTTATATGCTGCCCAATTTTGACGTGACCGTACGGGAGAGTGAAGTGATTGGGAAGTCGTACTCTCTTTTGGTACACGATTTGGTAGACTTTTTCCAAAGGTCGGCTAACGATTTGGTGTGTGGGTAAACGGACAATCTTGTGCGGTTCGTGGGTAGTCACTTGAAACGTTTCATCCTGTCCCGACTGTAAGGCTTCTTGAAGCACGTCAAAGTTCACCACTTGACTGGTGCGATAATTAAGAGTCAATCCTTTCACTTTACATTTGGTGTGCATTTTTCCTTGGGGGTCTCGGTATTCGTAGCCGTAATTTTTAGGACCGCCACTTGCAAAACTTAGAATCTTGTCGTCGGGATGTTCATCGGTCCAGGCTCCTAAACGGTCTCCTTCGATGACAGGGTTACAATCGTTCGGTCGGTGAATGTAGATGCAACTGTCTGTGTCAAAATACAACACGCGATCTCCTAACAGTTCTAACACTTCGTACAATTTTAAGCGAGCGTGGGCTGTCACGTAAGCCGCAATGATGACATTTCCAAATTTGTCGGCTTCTACAAAGTCTAGTTCTTCTTCGTAATTGACTAAGATCAAGTCCTCACGAATGACGTCCACGTGTTTCATGACTTTGGTTGGGTCGTGAATCATCTGGAAGTAGCGAGACGGCTCGGACAAATACTCCGTCTTGGGTAAAGATGGACGTTGTGCCATTTTACCCCACAAACAATTGAGCATGACTTTGGCAAACGATCGCCTTCCTTCATTTTTCTCGATGTGGTCTAAAGTGATACCTTCCTGCTCCCTATATTTTTCTTTGAATTTCTTTTGGTCTTCGGGAGTGTGACACCAGGAAGGATAGCCACTAGCTTCTTGTTTTAGTTTTAAAAAGGAATCCACGTAGTCTGCAAAAATACCTTTCTGTGTCTCGTCGCCCTTGCGGTATTGTTGTGTTTTGGGAAAGTGGTAAATTTCGTGCACTTCTAACAGTCGGTATCCCATGTCCAGAGCTTTATACAATTCCACGCTCACCCACGTTCCTGTCAAGGTACGTTCTTCCTGAGTGTGATGACAAGGTTGATCTTGGTTGCACGTTTCGGCACATGTGCGACACAAAGGAAACATCAGTTTTCCTTGGCAATGGTGAGGTAAAACGGGATGGTACAAGTCTGTGGGAGGTAAGACTTTGCACTTGATTAATCCTTCGTACTGACGAATGTGGTCCAAGTCAATGTGTTCTGTCATCAATTCTGGATGCCCTACGGGAAAGTGACAATATTTGCAGACGTACGGATACAATGAACACACGTCCAAGTATTTGATTTCTTCTCCCTTCTCCTCGTCCGCCTGGTACAGCAAACAAGTAGCATTCGTTCGTCCTCCGTACAAACTATCCCGGGGGTTCAATGGGTCCACCCACTTGTAACTTTCTACGATGCGTTTAAACTCGGGATCGGTTTTCAAACGCTGATCGTACTCGTGTTCCCACATTTCCACTACCTGGTATCCTTGTTGTTCTAACTTCAAACGTCGTTGACACGTGGTCTGGTACAAATCTTCCATAGTTCGTTGTAAAAACTGATTTTTGATGTCACGCTGAGGGTAGCACATAGGACATCCGTGAAATAAGCATCCGTTAAACTCGTACACGATCTGAGGGTTTTCTAAGTCCCAACCATCCACTGAATACGTTCCAATAATCTTTTCGCCTCCTCCGTTGCGAGCGTATTGGATCCATTTGTCTTCCTTGTCGCACAAGTAATGGAGCCAGCGCAGGGCTTTGACTGAGTATTGACGTTTAACAAAGTTCGTCGTTTGAGGACTGATGACCGCTAGAGTATTTTCAGGCATAAAGCGTTTTCGGTACACTAAAGAACACGCTTTGGCAATGGTACAAGCTTCTTTCAAAGGATCGATCCCTCCGTACTCCATGAACAATTCTCGAAATTTTCCACAGCAACGTCGTAAAATGTCCACGTCAGATCGACAGTACTTTAACATTTCTTCTTGAAAGTCAAAAAGGTCCGAGGCATGAGTCTGGTACCAAGCGAAGAAAGCTTCTCGTTGTTCGGTACGCATGTTGTCAGGGTCGTAATAGTGAGCCTCCGGCAAATGGGGTAGAACGGCATATTGATTGGCTTCGGTATTGAAAAAGTGTGGAAAATAACCTTTAGCCATTTCTGGCATACCAAACGTTTTAGGCATGCGACTCAATGGCATGGCCAAGTAACACATCGAATCTTTAAACTGTACTTGTCCTACTTGCATAGAAATGATTTTAGCTCCGTTCAAAGTCACTTGAGGTCGTTCGGTACATTGTTCCGCATAGTATCTGAGCAGAAATTGCCCATCGTATCCCGAAAAATTGTGAGCCATGACCGTAGCATGGCAATGACAATTACCGTAACGTTCGATATCTTCTGTACTCCACGTTTCGTCAATGGGGTTTAAGATCCATCGGGCAAACTTGGCTAACGTGTTTGACCCTCGAAAGATTTTTTCACGTCCTCCAGGAATCTTGTTGCAGTGAGGGCAATAACTAAAGATAGGTTCTTGGATGCACTGTTCGCACGCACGGTGAGCTACGCAGAAATTGGGAATGTGAATACCGGTTTCTTGCATGCATTCGAAATCAAAAAAGATAAAATTCCCTTTCTTCTGGGTATCTTCTGAATGGGGTTGGTATTTTTGAATGAAGCATTCGTGTTCCAAGTCCACGATTTGGTGACAAATGTGACATCGTTTCTTCCCTCGACAAACGTGAAACTTGGCACTATTGGTACGTATGTCTTGTCCACAAGTAGGGCACAATCTCAGAAGTTGACAAGTGTTTTTCTGCTGTGAACCTTGCATCTTCAAATGTTGTTGGTAACAGGTAGGACTGACAAAAGTGCGCTGACACACAGGGCAATGCACTCTTTCTTTTCCTTGGTCCAGACAAGGTTGTGAGGCTAAACATCCCTCACATTTTGATCCACAATGTTTGTGTTGTTCTCGATTGTTATAACCATAGTCACATTTTTCACAGTAGTAACCGTATCCCAGGAATCCAGTGATACTGGTAATGGTATCAAAATGACCATCGTGATGATAGACGTGAATGTATTTTCCGTCTTTGAAATCGTGGCCTCGAAACAAAAGAGGTCCACGCACTTCTTGAGGGTGTACTTTCAAGGTGTAACGTGGAGCCAAGACGTCTTGTAATTGTTGCATTTCTGGAATGCCACAAGGAGTGTCTTTGGATATCCCCGCTTGCTGTAACAGGAGTTCTGCTTCACTTCGTTGTTTGGCTCGGTCCGATTGTTGAATAGTTTTCCAGGCTCTTTTCCATTCTACCGTGTCGTTCTTGTTGGCATACGTTCGTCCCACGACGACAGCACGGGCTAAACACATCTGGTCTTGAGGATTGTTAATTCGGACGAGACTTAGTTTGGTGCTGCGAAGGCTGTCGACCAATAATACTTTTTTGCGTCCTGTCCCCTGGGGAAGAGACACGTGGGTTATGAACAGTGTGGCTTTTCCATCGTCAATGTGAAACTTGTCATTGGATTGTTGCACATGTTGAATTTTGTCAATGACTTTAGAAGGTGTCAGTTCTGATGGACTAGTAAATTCGATCCAAACGGGAGACTTTAAATTATCGTGATGACTAGAAAGTCTCAAGCGATCGTCTTCTTTGGCTTGACATTGCTGTTTCAGTGCAGTTAACACAGAATCCCACACCTCAGTAATGAACCCTTCTGTATTCTCCAAAGGTACATTGGACTTGAAATCTTTAAACTTTACGGCATACGTGTAAGCCGTTGTTCTAAATTTTCGAGAGGAACGCTTTTCTGTCTCTCGAATGTGATAGTAATTTTCAGGGTTAACTAAGGGTAGTGTACTTTGCTTGGACGTCGATTGCTTAGGTGTAAATTCGGGCTCACTCATGTCATCTTCAAAATCACTGGCATGAATTTGAGCCAAGACTTCAGCTACTGTACTAGGCGATACATTACGTTTCTGTCTCTTACTGTCTTTTCCTTTCTCCACAGCATGATGTGACCTTTTCATCTTGTCTGCAAAAAGTCAAATGACTACCTTTTAAAGACCATAACCCCTATATATTCATGTTCGATCCGTGCATATATATAAAGGGTTAGTGTCTAACGGTTCAGTATTCCTTTCACTCTCACATTGACCAGAACGATGGAAGAACCTACACAAGTGGAACTTCTCATTAGAGCTTTACATGGGGTCATACGAAAGTTTTCGTCAGACCAGCCGACAGCCTACTCTCCCTCCTATCGAGATAAAAGTCAAGATACTTGCTATATCTGTAAGAAGAAAGGACATTGGGCTACAGAATGTTCAGATCGTAACAAAAATAAAAAAGGCTACAATAGAGACAAAAGTCAAGATACCTGTTATTATTGTAAAGAGAAAGGACATTGGTCTCCAAACTGCCCAAAGAAACAACAGGAGCAGGAGGAGGAGGAGGAGGTGGAGGAAGAGGAGGAGGAGGAGGAAAGAAATTCTGAACAGGAGGAGAAAGAGGTACCCTCCTCCAAGGAAGAACCCCGTCACGTTCACAAAAACAAGAAAAGAAGACGAAACGAAAGTGAAGAGGAAGAAAAAAAAGCTGTGACAGTAAAGAAAATGAAAAAACAGAAAGAGTGAAACAGAAGAAAACCTATGAACTTTTTTAAAGTGGTCTTGTGTTATGTTATGTTGTGATATTGAATTGTGTCGTTTGTACTAGAATAAACTAAAGAGAAAAAACGTAAGTGTCTCTTGGTTTTGATTTGATAGTATAATTACCTACACTCACACATTCATTCACTCACACGTACATCATGGGTTTTTAAAAACATAAAGGACTTTTGAGTTTTCATTGAAATAGGCAATTGACATAGTATTTCTTTTCGAAATAATTGGAGTGGTCCTGAAAAGGACCGTTGGTGTTTTGTGTATTTAAAACAAAACAAACTCAGAAACGGGATGAAATCCTCTTGAGCTGTCTTAAGCCTTTGCCACGGCCAAGGCCTACTTCGGGACTGGTGGTTCCTGTCAATGATTTGGTAGAAATCACTAACGGTGGTAAGGTAGACGTAGTCACAGAGAGATCGGGTTGTTTCGCTCGAGAAGGTCTTTTTCTCTTCGGTCGTGATAAAGAAGTCTGATACATTTGTTTCAGACTCTTTAACTCAGCTAAAATATCTAAAAGTACCGTCGTAACCGTTTGATTTTCACTATTTTCTTTCTGTCCTTGGTCTTCATTCTTCTCCGTTGCTGCTACTGTTTCTTCCTGGTGTTTTCTTCTTGCTTCTTCTTCTTCCTGCTGTTGCATAAGAAAAGTTTGTTCTTCTACTTTCTGTTGTTGTAAAAATCGCTCCAATGCTTCTTTTTGTCTCTGCTTAAAATCATCGACGTGTCCATAAGAAGATACAGAAGGCAACGAAGGTTCCGGAATAAATTCTTGCGATGTTAAAAAATCCACAATATCCCAGTTAAAATCCACTTCTTCTGGATGTAGATTTGTCATGACTTTAGTAGTCACTGTTGGTCCATGACTTGCTGTCTCTACTCCTGTCTCACTCCAATTCATTGTCTTCTTACTGTCCGCCATGATTGACAACTCTCTTGAATCGATTGACTGCGCACAGGCGCTAGTACCTCTATATAGAAAAGGTGACGTCACAGACTGCTCTCTTCCGATTGGATGGCTGTGTCTGACTTTTGTAACGCACGTTTGGATTGGTGGATACACTCAAGCCGTTTCAATCCGCTCTTCCCCTATAAATAACCGCAGTACACGGCATTCAATTCACCTGTTCTCATCAGAAGATGTGGACTAATGTTGAATCGTCAACCCTTGTGTCAAGTATGCTGTTTAGGACTGACATACCCATGTATGTCAGATCATCATGGAGTGTCATTGATAGGACGGAGACAGCCTATTGGAAGAGAAGAGTCTATGTGGAAAGACAAGGTTGCTTGAAGAGAGTTCTCTTCTATGGACCCACAGTAAGGAGAAGTTTAAGGAAGAGAAGAAGATCTGTAAGATGTCCTCTGTGTTAACAAGACAACGTTAACATTACACCTAACGGTCCTTTTCAGGGCCACTCATAAGTCTCGAAAAGATAGTAGCTTTCATTGCCACCCCTTTTTTTCCTTGTTTTATTTCCCATGTTATATTTCCCTTGACGCTATATAGTCCCACTCTGTTCAATTCCCCTTGACGCTAGATAGACCCACCATGTTCAATTCCCCTTGACGCTAGATAGTCCCACCATGTTCAATTTCCCTTGACGCTAGATAGTCCCACCATGTTAAATTTCCCTTGACGCTAGATAGTCCCCACCATGTTCAATTCCCCTTGACGCTAGATAGTCCCACCATGTTAAATTTCCCTTGACGCTAGATAGTCCCCACCATGTTAAATTCCCCTTGACGCTAGATGTTCCCAAGCTGTTTTACATAGGATTTTCCCATTGACGCTAGAGTATCCCCATTAACTACTTTGGATCTCTTTCTGGAATTGGATCCAGATTATCTTGAGAAACAAGAAATGTTATTTGACTGGTGATTTGAAGTAGGATTTATACTTCTGTACCTCTGCATTTCATATGATAATGCTATTTATGAAAGAAAATTCTTGTTAATCTCAATACAAGTGTGTGACATAGTTTTGTGGATAGGACTAGTAAATGTTTGGCAGGACTAGTAAATTTCTCAGTACACTAGTCCTTCTGGCTACCAATAAATTTGTGTTAAATTCAAGCCATATATATATATATATATATATATATATATATATATATATATATATATATATATATATATATATATATATATATATATATATATATATATATATATATATATATATATATAGTATTGTCTAATCAATTTTAGCTGATACCCTTCCTACAAATGTCATATGTATTTCCCTGTCATACTGAAAATGTTGTGAGATTCATTTAAAGTAAGACACAGGGTTATTCCAAAGTCGGTATTGAACTTTCATCATTGTAAGTGTTACAGAGCTCAGTTATACAGTCAACATCCTCAGATTGTTTAGGCCTTTCCATTGGAATAAATCGAACCTAAATTAAGTCTTAACTAATTGTGTTTCGTGATTTGAACAGTCTATCTTTGATCAGAGATATTATATTTGGTTGTTAGAAATTTATTTAGCAAAAGAGAATTCATGTAGTTGGTGATCGTAAGATCTTTTTTATATGTAATGAAATCATTTGAAACAAAAAGGTTTTATGTTCGTCGTCAGAAATAAATTCATAACAATGGTTTTAATTAGTTTAATTTAAATAAATTAATTAATTAGTTTAATTTAAATAAATTAATTGCATTAGAGACGTATTGATATTTTCGAAAAGTCAGAATAACGCAGGTGATGGATTCTTATAACGTGTTCAAATAGAGGACATCTTGCTATTGTCTTTTTCTGGAGCAGACGTTGAGAATGTCAGGTCATTGCACTAACGTGATTGTTCAGACAATCGAATACTCTTCAAATCACACGAGACATCAAAACTCCCAGCATGCCCACATAGATATTTCTTTTCCAACTTTTGCTATTTTTATAAACCTTTACATACTGTAATTCATCCTGACAGTTTGTTGATAATTGCATAATTTTCTCCCTGTATATTAAAAATATCCATTTTAATATCAAGCGATATTCTACATTCATCGTTGTTGAGAGACAGCCAATAATAAATGAATGGTGTTGAGGGAATACACGCGTGACACATGTAATTGAAAGCAGACACCACTTTCATATAGTCCTCCTTGCCAAGCCGGATGAAGGCGAACAGTGACATTGTTGCTTGCAATCACTATTTTCATCATGTAATAAGTTGGTTCATTGAATTCAGCTCTGGGATTGGAACTATTCAAAAAATCATTTAGCAACAGGTACAATACCATATGATGACTTTAGAAAAGCCGATGATTAGCTCTGAACCATTCGCATTAAAATACTTTTTTCATTATTTATTTGATTTATTCAGCATACACAGAAAATTCTTTCTGTTCCACACTAAATACCTTTCAAAAGCAGTAACCTGGAAAAGAACGACTTCTGCGTTCCCAACAAACCTTTGTTTTAATAAAAAAAACAAAAGAAACTAACTTCATAAATACCAGAGAAGAATTACATATGTTTAGGATTTTAATATTTGTTCGATGAACAATGCCAGGGGCAACAATTTCGATTTGACGTTGTTTGCATAGCGCCACAAGCCCAGTGTCACTGTGCTAATACATATAAATTTACAGGTAAATGACCATATACGTAAGAGGGATACGAATGTTAATAGAAGTCTGAACGAATAGTATGCTCGAGATCTATATTAGGAGCTTCAGTCAACAAATTACTACACAAGCCTACATCCGTTTAGCCGTTGTGAAACCCCTGAAGAAAAATGAGATATTTAAAGTATTTGTAACTATTATATCATTTTTAATATATTATTTATCTACATTATGATTTAAAGTCTCCGTAAATCAAACCTCGTTTGGCATTTAAAAATTGCTTTATGTCCATGTAAAAATAAACCGAAGCGGTATTTGAAAGCTCACCTTTAATTCCTAAACTATTACTTAAAATTATCTTCAAATATTCAGTATCTCTCCCGATGAAGTTCCAGAAAAGACAATCATCGGACTCAAAGCCACATAACTTTATCTATGTTTAAGACGAAGCAATATTCAAAAGTGTTCAGTAGATAAATAGGAGACCATGTCAAAATTAGATTATTTAGTTTATATATCATTTGCCTCAAGCATTATCGCAAACCACCAAACCTTATTCACAAAACAAAATCATAAGACATAGTTTTGAAATAACGAAAACCAAAGAGATAAGTTAACGTAACCGGAATTTTATTTAATCATGTTGAAGACAGTTTCACGGCAAAACGGCTTATTACTCGTCTTTCTCAAAGAATTTCCTAAGATTGTAAAACAATAACATTCTATCAATAATATCGGTACGACAGTTGCATTTTATATTAGCATTTCTTTAATTTTAAGAAAGCATTAATATAGATGCAAGCATTTGCCCTCAAAGCCCTAGACACAAAATGAACGTAGACGTTTATTTTTACACGATTCAAAGGTCAGTATGTTAAGTTCGTAAATTTAGTCCATCTTAATTGTATTGTCCACATCATATTAAGCCTTATCGTCTAATACAAAGTATATATATATATATATATATAGATAGATAGATAGATAGATAGATAGATAGATAGATAGATAAATATGGGTGTTTGCCTGTGATTGAGTGATTACTTAATCCTTGTCTCCATATTCACCAGTATAAGCTGCATTAAAGGAATAAAAAGTCACTTGCAGTTATTCATCTTATTTATCTGGGTGCTTATGAAGCGTGTATAACTTTTACGTGGTCAATGTATCTGCATGCGCCTGCAATGTAATAAGTGTTTCGTAGCTAGCATACTTCACACGCTAAATACAAAGACGTTCATTTCAAGATTGGTTTGGAGCACTGATAATTAGCTTTCAACAGCACTGAATGAAAATACATGAAAACCTGTTGCGTTTGAAGCAATAATATAAAAGTTCACACAACGAAACAGTACAGGTAAATGCATAAGTACGTCTTTTAAAATAACAAAATAGAATATTGTTTTACTAAGTTGTAATTTTCGTAAGCTGGTAACGCTTTTCCTGCAATATACAGATAAAGAAACCCATGGTCTTTATTTATATATCAATTTGGACCTTGTATCAACGTTTACTCCATTATGAAGGCAACGGTAATGTAGACATTTAAAATTATCAATTGAAAGTACATAAAAAGTAACAATTATATTGTCATTTAACATGTATTCCACTTTCCAGTCATCATCGAAAATGGATGTACTCACGGTTTATGTCGTATAATACCAAAATACATCCGCAATTACAAGTCTAAACGGTTTTGCTACGGTAATTAAATTGATGTAATTGTGGAAACCTTACACAAATGATAAGAAAATTTACCCGTAAATTTTGTCTTAGGATCAAACAATTTTCGTTCTGGAAAACTGAAAAAGGGGACATCTGGTTTACCCTCTCCACAATGGCCTCTGGTCAATCCTAAGATTTTTTTGTTCGGTTAGCCACATTAACAAGGCTAACTGTATCTTTTCTCCTTTAAAGCGAATTTTGAGGGAGGCATAACACCGACATGTTGTTCCAAAGCATAAACCTCATTCGTCCCAGATATGTCTTTTCATATTATTAACATCATTTGTCTCAGATTGTTTGTTCCATGTTGCAAAAACTTATTATAGGGACCCCTAGTGGTCTCAATCGCTATCCGTTACGGATCACACTGTCTTCTCACCTCTGTCTGCGTGTCTTCCATTCTAAGATTCGGCTAATGTGGGTATGTGAGAAAGCTTGACAGTAGCTTCTCGTGGGCCGGTGGTTCTCACCGGGAGTTTTCCCTCGTTTGTCATCCACCATTAATACTGACCACCATGTAAGGCCTATCGTGTGCTGAAAAAATTGATTTAAACACTACAACAACAACAACAACAACAACAAAAACTAATTTGTCCCCTTAATGTCTTTCCATATTGTAAACTTCTTTCTTCCGAGATATGTCCATCCATATTGCAAATCTCATTCGTCCCAGATATGTCGATCCTTATCCTCCGAACGATTCTAAGGGTTCAATACTGTTTGGGTTCCAAAAATTTGAGGCGAACGCCCCATTTATGTCAATACTTGATTTCGATCATTCTTACCACTCATTTCGTTAATAGAAAAATGACCTTCGCAGACAGAAGTAATTGAAATTAAACATAAAATAACACGACTAACCAACC
Source organism: Unio delphinus (assembly GCA_029339505.1). NCBI lineage: Eukaryota > Metazoa > Mollusca > Bivalvia > Unionida > Unionidae > Unio > Unio delphinus. The sequence continues at coordinate 1,372,350 of JAQISU010000174.1, forward strand.
GGAGATACTTACCAGATAAATTAGAACTTTCCTGATGAAACAGCTAATTAAATTATTTAGTACCAAGTCCCTACACTTTAGTGGATAATTCCATTACTAGACTACCTTAATTTACCACAGACAGCGACTGACTACTAAATTACCTAATAGCTCGTTTCCAGTCTCCATAAATAGTGATGACATAGACTATTTTCCACTAAATAGATTTACCACACAAACACGGGGCTTTCGTTATCTCAATTTAGTCTGTACGATCTTAATATATCAAGGACATCAGTTATGTCAGGTTTTAATTCACTTCAGAGGTCTTGATACGTTGGTCTGAGAGTAACTAATTTGTTTTAATAGTATGTAATTTATAGCACTTGAAATCGAAGTGATACACTAATTATCATATATTTCTCATGTGAATGTGTTTTAAATGAAGGAGCGTTTGAGGTACATAACATTGTACAGGTTTAAAAAGAATTGCTTGTGTTTAGAGTCGTTCTGTCAAGCATTTAATATACATAGGTTTGATTATCCGGTAATTACGCACATCCAATGTTACCTTTTCACCATTCACAAGATTCAGTACGTTGTTCTCCTATTTTTATACAATTATCGAAATTTCGTGATATATATGCATATCTTCCATACATCTAATTCACAACATTCAGAGCCCTTAAGAGGCCATCGCCCAATAGTTCGTCGATAATGTGTATATTTACTCTTTGAATCACTTAAAATGGTGGTTAAGTGACAGTTTATCTACGAATGCTACTATCCACCTACCTTGTCTAACATTATGTGTTTCTGAGCTCATGTTCACGGCGTCCTTTGAGGACATCGTATAGGTGAGAATAGAAGTGTATGTTGATATACAATGGCATTAATGGCAAACATGACTAGCATCCAAATTAGGAATTTGCACAAGTGTTAACTTCCATTTAACATATTGATAATCGGCCATTGTTTACTCTTGGCAGTTAAGGCTGACAGGGACAAATGAAAATCTCATCTTTCCTGAAGACTATGTATGTGGTGCCAACTACAAATTAAACATGATATTGCAACTTTAAACACAACATTGTGCCAAACCGATGTATTCTTTGTGGTTTACAACCTCGGTTTATTCAGGTCTGCTTACACAGCAGGGTTCATCATCAATACCAATATTGTCCAATAAACATAAGCTAGAAACAAACACATCAATAGTTTCCCTCAAATGTCATTGACATAGTGTGTATGTTTTCATTTAAAGCTCGCGATAAATTCATGTGCGTCCCGAATGAATTAATAAATGAATATTTTATACAGGAAAGGTTTACCTTTTGTAAGTATTCATGCTGACAGATCCGAAACGTATGCTATTTTCAACGTAGAGTATACGATAAGCATAGTTTTGTGCTTCTGTTTGGTATGTGACGTATGAAAGTGCAGCGTTAATTTGGCGTTGTGGTCTAGCAATCCCAGTCGTAAATGAGCAATGTGTCAGTTATAGATATCTGCGGGAACATATAATAATATATTACACTAATATCTTTGTTAATATTAAATTAACGGTCTTATACAAACAGAATGAAAGAATAAATCAATTGGTAGGTTTTGCTGAAACGGTGAAACCACGAATCATATTACCTTAAAAAAAACGCTTGCCGAAGAAAGAAAAAATTTAAAAAATAGTAAACGAAACCGCATCTTTCTGGACCACTAGAATGAGGTATGATAGTTTATAAACAAAATACATTATCTTCATTGTATACGTAGGCTGCGTATATCAAGGAATTCCTCAATGAACAATATCACATACATTCCTGTAAATTAGAAACATACTTTGAGGGGCTGTGTTATTATCTGAAGTATAGTGTCAGAGGCCGAGTGTTTCCATCAGTCTTTGTCGGACTCTTAATAGCTTTTAATCAATTTCTTTTAACATGGAAGATAATAAAAGAACATCTGAAAGCTGTGAAATGATGTGATGAATGAACGAAAGTAAGCATTAGTAGCCAATTTGAAGTTATGATTTATACGCACGTTTCATTTGCCGTTTATGAGATCTGAACCTACACCTTCCTCCCCATTCCCTTTCGTGCGTCTTCATATTCCGGTCATAACGCGGTAGAAAACACAATTGTATAAAACATATATCATTTTGGAGACTGCTCTGAATGATGTTTCCCTTAATAATTACAGTTCGTTTGAGCTACATTTGCCTAGTTCAGCTTTGGTTACATGCACCTAGAAATGTGTTCATAGATCGGGATTGAATTGCAAGCCATAGCATTAAATGCTTCAAGGAGCTTTAAAATGATTCCCCGAAAATACCTACTACAATACCTGATACTCCTTTTGTATGTTTCTTTGTTATTGTTTTTATTCGGCAATGATGATTACAGGAAGATAAGCTCATCTGATCAGTACATATTGTTATACAGGGATTATTATAACGAATAGCTAATATAGTCGGTATTAATGTTGGCTTTAGATGCTGCTTTCATATCTTCAGAAACAGCTATGATTTCCACCCAATCTCCATTGACGATATAATATAATATGTTCAGTCTTTAAGTGCTTCTTATGGTTTCAGTTCTTTCAACATCTGTTTGTTCTCGGTGAACTGTTATAGTACAATGGTTACTTTGTACTATATAAATATTTGGAGGTTATAACGACGTTGGTTGCATTTATTTTGCTGGAACATGACACTTGATAAATAGGTAGATAAGTAGTCTGCCGTGCAAAGCAAATACTTTATGAAAATATTCAGATAACAAGGTATGTGTTTTAAGAATTATGTGGTCTTTGTGGTCTAATTATTTGGTTTGGCCATTCCGTTCAATTGCCTAAAATGTCGCACATGTACTTTGGAATGAATCGAGATGCATATATTATTTTGGGTGTAACTCCAGCTTACAAAGACAGCGATCTTTTGTGTAACCTATAGATTAACCGCTGTTTTTAAGCAGTAATATGCTACGTAAGCACCAAATATGCTACGTAAACACCAAATATGCTACGTAAACACCAAATATGCTACGTAAGCACCAAATATGCTACGTAAACACCAAATATGCTACGTAAACACCAAATATGCTACGTAAACACCAAATATGATACGTAAACACCAAATATGCTACGTAAACACCAAATATGCTACGCAAACACCAAATATGCTACGTAAGCACCAAATATGCTACGTAAACACCAAATATGCTACGTAAACACCCAATATGCTATGTAAACACCAAATATGCTACGTAAACACCCAATATGCTACGTAAACACCAAATATGCTACGTAAACACCAAATATGCTACGTAAACACCAAATATGCTACGTAAACACCAAATATGCTACGTAAACACCCAATATGCTACGTAAACACCAAATATGCTACGTAAACACCAAATATGCTACGCAAACACCAAATATGCTACGCAAACACCAAATATGCTACGTAAGCACCAAATATGCTACGTAAGCACCAAATATGCTACGTAAACACCAAATATGCTACGTAAACACCCAATATGCTACGTAAACACCAAATATGCTACGTAAACACCAAATATGCTACGTAAACACCAAATATGCTACGTAAGCACCAAATATGCTACGTAAACACCAAATATGCTACGTAAACACCAAATATGCTACGTAAACACCAAGTATCCTTTCTAATATATAGAGGAGCTTACTATTGCTGACAGAGAAATTTATATTCTTTACAACTGTTCCAGAGACATGAAATAACAGTTCGAGTTTCGTCCGTAATATTGTATAGCATCATTAGCAAATATATACCAATTAATTATATGACATTTTATCCGTACTGTTCTGAATATTATAAAACTAAAATTATCCCACTGTCCTTTGCTACTTTCGGTACTCAACACTTCAGCGTCGTGTCTTTTAAAAGATTTGTACAAATATTCCTCTTTCAAAAGAAACGCATGGACGAACTACGTTTATCATAAGAACTGAATGCGTGATGTATAATTTGGCTATTAACGTATCTTTAATAATTGTGCAGTCAGGTTTGACGGCACGCCAAACGAATTATGTATATACTGTAAATTATTAAAAATGTAAATATAACGATTTGTAAAAAGTAACTATACGGAGAAAAAGGCATCGAACTGGAAATAAAAATTACGTAATAGATCATAACATATGGAACCGCAAGGATTTTAAATACCTGCCAAAAATGAATAATTGCACAACTGTAACGTAATTAAAATAGAAAAAAAGATAATTAAAATGTGTTTAATAAAGTCAAATATGTTATCTGGTTTATCATGAACTATCTTCATTATGTTGGCATAAAACGTTCCATTCAATAGGATGGAAATAGATACGTCCAACGCGAATCTGTTCCACTCGTAGAGGACACTGACAGGGTACACACTCTGGTGGAGATTCGCCCTTCATGTGATATAAATTATTTATGTATATGTGTCCGATACATGAGTTGCATACGGATTGATCTATATGAGGTATACCGTTATTTAATACTGGCTGTCATGCTTCAAAGCTTGTTAGTGCATATTTTATTGTGTATACATTGCCAGCTATGAGAATATGCTGATTATATAAGACTTGATATCAGTATGAAAAATATTATATTTGGAAACGGGTTACAGAAGGGCATCTTTAGCTACTTTATTGACGTCCTTTCAATACGCCTAATACCAATGTGACAAGACAGCCGACGGTGCAGAATGTTTTTATCAGATTATCGAAGCAGTTCATTTTTCAGCAACAGCTACGCTATAAACGGGTTGTCAAGTTTCAGGTTAATCTTGCATTCCGAATAGAAAGGAAATAAAACGAAACGACATTTTGTGTTTAAGTTTTGATATAATTCAATACTTTGAGTAAGGCTGAAATGTTAGCTATAACAACGGAAACTATAACTGGTTAAATATCCTGCCTTGAGGAGTTGCACTGGTATCTCTTATTCGTTTCGTCACATTCGCAACCAAATGAATTCTGGGGGATTATAAATGAAGACTCTAATTTGATTCATTTTATCCTGAATCGAAAGGTTTTGTTGACGACTTTCTGTATTCGCACATATTTTGTTAGGTTTTGCTAACCTTGGTGCTGTTGTCAGAATAAAATATGTGAAATATTTACATTGTTTTTTTTTTAATGTATTTTGCTTTTATTTGGGCATAAACAAATGTGATATATCGGTTTTGATCGATTAAGGGACTATATATATATATATATATATATATATATATATATATATATATACTGATGAGCCCGTTTGTGAGCGTTTCTGACAAACGATTTCAGTCTGACAAGATGGTAAGTTTCACTTCTTTAGATGCTAAATCCACATCAAAGTTCCTGCTGAATAATAATGGAGTCCATGAAAAGAATCATGTTCTTTGTACTAGAGGTTTATTCAAATCTTCAATATTTATTTGAACATAAAGGAACTTTCTGTTTTTCAAGCCTTTGATACGGCGGTGGTTCGGGCTGGATTCACTACAGATTTGATGAGGGGAGGTTTTGAAGATTCTTTTCCTGTCAGTATATTTTCAATTTATGATAGGGTTTTGTATAAGTCATCTGATGCATTTCCAAACCAAAATAGCTGATAGGATTACTTAGAGATTCAAATATATTCACTTATATGCTTGAGTTGTCTGCATGGACACAAGAACGACCATAGCGTGTTATGTACTATTGTAATGTAATGTAATAAAAACTGTAAAACACTCTCAGATATGTAACAACAACTGTAAAACACTCTCAGATATGTAATAAAACTGTAAAACACTCAGATATAATGCTGAACGTTAACGAGGCAGTTGTGAGACAAATTGGAAAACTATTTTTCAAAATGTTTAGAGTATAATGAAACTAATAGTCTGTTTCCATATTATGTTTTATTGATTAAGGACCAAAAGTGCCAGAAATAAAATGACCGCCATGGAAGTTTGTAGACGCGAATTACATCGGATAAAGCCATACTATTTGCGTGGTATATATTGTTTAAATGCCTTGAAAAGCACTAAATGTGCCTAAGTTAATTACATCTGTGTGGAAATATATGTAATTTATGTGTGGAAAGTATGTTTAATTTATCTTTATGGAACGCATGTTTAATATATATATATATATATATATATATATATATATATATATATATATATATATATATATATATATATATATATATATATATATATATATATATATATATATATATATATATATATATTAGTGGAAATAATGTAACCTATATATGTGGGAAAACGATATTTAATATATTTGTGGAAACTGTGTTTAATATATAAGTGCGGAAATTCTATATAAGGAAACTATGTTACACAAACACAATTCAGTCATATCCGTTTTCTCATCGACAGTCTATGTGTAGAAGCTAGATCAGATATCCGCTGCTATCCGGATCATCGAGTCATAAATGGAAATGCATTCCTCTACAATATCCATGTTATCAGCAATGAATGTTTCTCCGTCAATGATTACATCTATTGCAAGGTGCTACTCACGTCTGGGAACATACTCTTGGGGACAGGTTTATGATAAACATGAACCCCACAAAACATTTAGGATGCTTAGTATTGCACATTATGTTGTATGAAGCGTTGGGAGAGGGGGTAAGCAAAGAACAAAATTAATCTTCAATATGTTGGCATCGAATCCAGAGTGCGCCGGACTACCAGAATATGGTGTGTATACTTTGCCATTATTAACGCAATTTGGATCATTTAAATTATATCGCTACGATCATTTAAATTATATCGCTACGATGTCTGGACTGTGGCAGTTTATAGTTTATGCCTAGCACTGTGGCATCATGCAGCAGAACTGTGATTTGCTAGAACTTTTTTTTTTTTTACAATAGATCATTGGTATAACTAGTCCGTGGTTGAAACTCGCGAACTGCCGCACCTGAGGCGGACGGTCTAACATCTATAGCTCCTGGAGCAGTCACTACTTGATCTAACCCGTGGAGTAATTCCATTTTGCTTATTCATATTGATAGCTGCAGATGTGTCTTTTAGATCGAAATAAAAGTGGCCAAGGCTACAATAGAACACGAGGAAATGGATTTATAATCCCATCCAACTTGGTTCAGGGATGAATTGGTCTGACCGCTTCAGACAACATAGACATCAATGATTCCAATCCAGACGTTAGAAACACTTAGCATAACACTTGAGATAAGCGCATGGCAGAGAAGACAACCCCATGTTGTCCTGCCGAATGGCAGTGAGTCATTAAAATGTACGATAGTAAGGGTTATGGAAACATTAAGACAAGTATCCCTGTCACCATCGTCAAAGTAACCATTGAAACACAGGTTAGGAACGTTAAAGCAGAATGGTTTTCAAAGGAGACGTGTTCACCTATTCCAAGATGCAGCTACACACATTTATGTGTATCTACCAATATGAACAACCAAAACTAATCAGGACATCTGTACATCAAGGAAGCAAAGACAGCTGCATGCATATCCATTTGTCAATTAATTATTATCATTAAATTGCACAAAACCTTATACATGAAGTAGCACGCCTTCGGCAGAAAAGAATGCGATGCTTCGATGTGACTAAGGTATGTTTTCATCGCTAATTGAGCTGAAATGGACAATATCACAGTTCAAGGGATGGTTTGGTACCCAAATTAGGAAGTTACCATACCTGAACGAACTTCCGGATACACTCGGGACAACATCCACCCACCCACCCACCCATACAGACACACACACACACACACACACACACACACACACATATGGTTTGGACGATGTCTGGACGTTGCTGGTGACAACGCTGACATTAACCTAACTTTGTAATCACATTTCGGTGTTAATATTCAGCAAGGAGGAAGAAGTAAATAAACAATACTGGTGGCATTATATTAGCGTGGTCTGCATACTACAACTGTTTTGGTCTCTGGGGGCTTCACTGCGCAGCTCTTTGGCGCATAATTGCATATGTCATTGTCATAATCGCGTTAACTGTGTAAAGTGCAATTGTATAATCAAGACGGATGTGGAACACTTATCCGATGAAGTCAACGTATTTCACAAAGTGTTAACTTCATTGTGCAACAATTATACAAAATTAACGATTTTAGCAAGTGAAACCCTGACCAGTTATTTGGGATTTAACTCGCAATATCGTAAGTTCTATATACATTTTCACTTTTGAACTCATGGTAAATAATGTATTAATTGGCTTTTGCAATGTTCTTGGCTTCTCACTCTTTTCTATTAAGGATTTTAGACTAATTTTGCGTGCTAATAATTTAGTCATACCTGGGTGTCAAGCTTAACACGATCCTTACGTCTAATATGCAATATTGTATTCGCTTTTTTATGATTTTGTTTTAAGTAATCCTATTTTTATTTGCAGTATTGTCCCATGCTTTCTTTATTTTTGTTCCTAACATGGGGAAGAAAGCACGGTGCATGAGAAAGGAAATATATACAACACCTTACTGGGTCTGTCCACATGTACTTATGCAAAGCGTAGTGAACACTAACTGTACAATTATTCAATTCAATCAGTCAATTACTAATGTTAGCATCTATCTATTTTAACGAGAGAAAATCGATAATACATGACGTTCTATCATTATATGATCTCATAACGTGGAGTCATTCGAAGACGACTTGCATATAAAGCCTCATTGTACGTACAAGTACAAAGGTCCCTTTTGTAATGGATACTTAAATAAAGTATATAATCAACTACTTGCAATTTACCGTCTGTACTCACGTGGAAGTCACAATATGTATACAACAGTCTACATAAATATACCGTATGTACCAGTCAGCAAACCTGGGCCTGAGTATATTTCCGTTTGAATAAAAACGCTTGTGTTTGTACCGAAATCTCGGGCATCGACCAAAAAGTAATATTTTCTGGACTACTGTTACTAAACCGAAGATAATTTTAATATTAATTTTCTTCATGTATGTGTCAAGTTGAAATCTGATTAAACCTGCAATCTTCCATCTGTCAAATTCGTTTCGGATAAGAAATCTTTTTCCGAACATTGTTCCATGAAGAAATGAAATTATAATCAATGAGAAAATGACATTAGATTATAGTGTTTTGTCGATGTTCGGTGTTAAATGCATTGGTCTTCTATAATAGTACATAAGGGTCTCTACGGACTTACTTTGCAAATATTACTTTTACGCGATATGAAATAAATCAAGCTGTTGACGTTAGTTTTGTCTCCATGTGTCATGTACTACTCGATAAATCTCAAACTGTATTTATTGATTTGTAAAGAAACCACATTCATGCACAGTTATAGATTTCTTAATTTGACAAATATGCTTGGGGTGGATTGGTGGATCATGTGCTTTGTAACTTAAAACATGGTTTTACGTTTGAAAATTCAGGACGAACTTAATTTAGATATTTCTCTGCGCCTTAAAAAAGAACTATCATGATGGGTGGGTGGATGGGGTGATTAGGATTTTTAACATAGCTTTAACATATTTTCAGTCATATCGCTACGATGTCTGCAGTGAGACAGTTCATAATATAATGATGTCTAGCACTGGGGCATCAATGCCGCAGACATGTAGTATGATGTCCCACCCAGTCACATCATCCTGACTCTAGACCGACCAGTCGTAACACTAACTTCTTAATGATGAGCGCCAAGCAAGACAGCTGTTATGAACTATCATAAGTAAGAATGGTAGTTTAATATGCTAAAATGTGAAGCCATGTGTCACGTAGCAAATAGGTCTATATTAATAATTATTTGAACATTTTCTCTAAAATTCATGCTTTTCTGCATTTTATATTATGAATGTTATTCTTGATAGCTTTATTGATGTGGAAGTTTAACACTGACTGAATACAGCCACATACCAAAAGCTATTTTCTCAAATGAATGGACATGAACAACCGTATCTATAGCCAAGGTTATTCCAGAAAAACCACAAAGCCAAAGATCATTTGTTCGAAGAAGCATTTTATGGATACAGTTTATCATTATACCATTTATTTTTATTCTGAGAAAATCAATGAATAATATGTTTGCTGAATTATTCCGGTGCTAATGGGTTGTCGTTGCATTTTACAGCATTCATAGCAGTTTCTGTTTATGAAACGTTTTGGGGAATCAAATAAATAAACATAATGGCACCATCTTGAAATAAAAAAAATTTCATCGAGAAATGTTGATGCAGACATTTTATTACATGCATTATCTGAGTATTTATAGTTATAAATTATCCAAGAGTGTAGACGTTTTGGTGAATGGAAAGAAAGTGAGATTACGGTGTACTATAACACTACCAAGCTGATAGCTGCGTCCGCATATAAGACATTAGAACCTTTTCGAAGAAGATGGGGCTTTTAAATATATTTTTGGACTGTAACAAATGGGATACTATTATGGGACACGCATGAACAAACTGACTACCACACATTTTACAAAACTTCGTGTTTGACTAGGCGATGAGCGCGTTGGTGTATAATCTATAACTATCCCACATTATGTTTCTACTTACTCGGTATAATCTTCAACTAACAAGAGAGACGGAGTCTGTATTAGAGAAGACGTGTTCGCTTTAAAACTGGGTGCGATGACATTCGGTCTCTACAGTTACATCAACTGGGCATGGAAAACTGTCTTAAAGTTTACTTGATCATAATTCAATGATTGAGATAGAGTAGTTTGAAATAAGTAACAGGTTAGTCAGTCAAGCTGCCCATACTTCTCAATTCACATACGCCGTCTTCCGACCATTGGTTTCCAAGCTGACCTATATAATTTGAACAGGACGAATGTTGAAACTTGTGACCGTGAAAATGAACCGTGCATTCCGTTTGAGAAAAAAAAAATGGAATGAGCAGCAGCATCCCTGCTCGTCTTGGATAAGATAAAGGGAATGTGATAAATGGCTATTAATTTGATTATTCATCAAGATTAGCATATCTCATGTTCACTGTCTTTAATTAATGATTGTACATTTGCAACGGATTATCAGCGGGCGATTACAAAGACAAAGTTCCCATGCTAGGGTGCCCTGTTCATAGTTGATAATTGATTGGACAAATTAAAATTGAAAGTCCTTAGTAGGAAAGGTGTAGACGGTAATGTTTTGAAAGTAATTAGGACTAGTCTAAACTGAATGTTATCATAAAGAAATGTTGCATTCATCGTATTCAATGCAACAGTCTCAGTCATATGACATTAGAAGCACTTCCTGAAATTAAACCTTCTGTTTTAGTCTTGCTAACCCCCCAAATTGAATGTCGATAAATTACAGAAACAGAGAGAGAGAGAGAGAGAGAGAGAGAGAGAGAGAGAGAGAGAGAGAGAGAGAGAGAGAGAGAGAGAGAATGACAGATGGGGGAAATCAGAGATAGATAGATAGATACACAGACAGACAGACAGACAGACAGACAGATAGATAGATAGATAGATAGATAGATAGATAGATAGATAGATAGATAGATAGATAGATAGATAGATAGATAGATAGATAGATAGATAGATGTTAATTATGACGTGTATTACAATAAATTCAGTGTATGACATTTAATAAATAGTAAATCACACACGACAGGCAATCAAAACTGCTGTATACCGTTTTCGTTTGTAGCAAATGTTACAATGAAACGCTCTACATTATAACGAACTCCTTTCTTTCCCTAACTAAACTAGAATGCGATCTTTACCTACGATATAAACAAAAATCTTAATAACGTTATAGTGTATGTCGATGTGGTCGTGCAGTCGCATGTTCTCATCTGAAATTACATATTACATGCTGTTGTAAAGTTTAATGCTGCATGTACTATAGTTTCATCATAGGTCTATTCAATCCTGATTACTGAATGCTTTCCACCGTAACTGTCATCACAAAACCTTCAAGCAATTCTTAATGCAATGGACATTTAACTTTTTGTCTAGGTACTAAACTGGTTGAAGCTAAAAGCACGTTTGCGTCTAATCGTCACAATATAGGATATTGGAAATTTATATGTGTAGCTTTCATTGTTACATCACAGCGAACGACATTTCGTCCAGTTTGTAATGCAAACAAATTTCCAAATATGTCTACGTACATTAACATCGAGTTTTGCCGAACTAAAAAAAGAAGTTAAAAGAAACGCATTGATCGCTAATTACGCCAAAACGACGACAATTTACAAAATTAGTTCTAAGAAAATAATTTGACTTTAAATTATATCTGACGGTTTGCGGAGTCGGTTATAAACACAGATGAAGACCTTTCCGAAATTTCATGCAATGAAATGTGATTTATATCAGTTTCAGAATATTATTCTAATTATCCCTATTACCTGGTCAACATATTCTTAATGAGCTGGAAGCTACATAATCACTTTGTATTTATTTGCTCGTGTTAAACTGTTTGAAGGGTGTAAGTTGAAGATAAGTATGTTTTTTATTATCATTCTCATTAACATCAAAAAAGTGCTTTTGAGGACTCATGCTGACGCAGCACTGCAATTAAGTCGCTTACCAAAACGGTAAGTCTTAGCATCAAAATAAAAGGTTTCTTTCTTTAAAGCAATTTTGTTCTTCCAAGGAATCTCTTCAACGTGTACTTGTCTAATATTGACGATAAATAACGAAATGTATAAAGAACAAATATTACATTCGAATTATACAGTACCTTCACCAATTACTTTGAAATGTAATTTTAAACACCGCGAGGAAGGGGATGTACACGTAATCGTTAAGACAGTATCCTTTCTGAATGCACACTTGCAGACGAAAGCCGGAAGGCGATGCTTGCTAATAAGTATTTACACCCAAGTCTGTATCAAGATATGATGGTAAATTCAATTTGCTAGCTGCACTCGTTAATACTGAATGCTTTTAAAGAGATTGTGCTTTACCGTCTCATTTCGTTTCACATTAATAACAGTTGATAGATCATATAGGCTGTCAGACCTCTATATTGTTCTTGTGTCACATGTTTATTGTTGTAAAACCCATTTTTGTGCTACATGATGTTATATTTATATCTTTTAAAGAGTTCGTCGAAGTGTCCTCTGAATTGGTTTTAGAATTCCGTTAAGTCGAGTCCTCTTAAAGATGATGGAGAAAATGTATATAGCCAGAGATAATAAACAAGGAAATTAGCAAAACAATAACAATGACGATTTGTTTATAACTAATATACATATTAGTCAGTAGTAGTTTAAAAAAGAAAGTAATAAACCTGACGTTAAAACGATGATATGCCTAAATATGTATCGTTCTCATGTTTTATTGTACAGTACGTAACTTTCTTAAAGTCCAATGGCAGCTACAAACACACACTTTCAAATGATCAGAACATTATTTATCACAACTTTGTACATATTGCCGTTAATCAACGCTCTCAACATTAGTTTATTTTTTAAAAGCTGCCGTGAATCTGAAATCAACATAAGAACGAGTCATGCAAACGACAACACATAAGCAGGCTTACCTCTACTTGGCACGAACATGTTAAGGGTCAAACAATCCTCTGACTTTAACTGAATAAAGGGGACAATCCTTGTAAAATTCGAACCGCTCAGCGCAGACAAGTTCTTCACTTGATTGGTTTCATTAAGCTCATTTTGGAAGCAAACGGGACGCATCGAAAATGTCAAACGCGTGTACTTCCATCTTTCCATAGGGCTTGCTGGGGGCATAAATCGCATGCGTCCCCCATATGTTGTTCCATACTGTAGCCCTCTGTATGAATCCACGGGCTTAAATTTCGGGTTTGAAAATTCAGCGAGAACACCTTTTATATCCCCATACCTAGTTTTGATAATACGGGCACCCATTTGCTTGGTGTAAACCCGACCTTTACAAATACTGGTCATTGAAATAACACACACTACTACAATTTTAAACGAAAATATGTCCATTGTGAAGTTTGAACCTTGTAAATGCAAAATAATTGAATCACTCTATATAATTTTCCTGCGGCTCAATCAAATATGTTATCGGAAGACATTAACGCATTATCAGAGACAAAAATATAACCATGGAATCAATTTACAGCTCGTTTGCAATCTTCCTCAAGCAGCGATGATTCAAGGTTTACCGCTGTTTGGATTTACCACAGCCACCGCAAGCCTTTCGAATCTATATATATTCCCGTATGCTGTTGGTGGAGCAGAAATATTAGATCAGATTTTATTTTGTCAAAATCCGCTTACGCTTCTTCTATGGGCTGGGCTGTAGATGCAGTGTCTATAATTATAAACCGCTTACAGTACTCGGTATAGGAGTTCTTAAACAATGATCATTTATTCTCACAACTGAGCGAAACATTTGTTAGAAATTTCTAGATCTGCTCCGTGCACGCATAAAATTGATACATATATGAGATGGGTTAATAGAATCCTTTTGACTTCATTTAAGAGGTCTATACAAATTGTTTAACAACTAAGATATTTATAAACTGTACTGGAAGCCTAATCATGTGTTCGGTTTCGGTATGTTAATCAATATTAATAAGACCGTTTGGATTAATCTGCAAACATGAAAATAGGAGAGAACGATTCCTGGATCATGATTAATCCGCCTACAATATACTCTAAACGGAAGAGTTAACATATAGTTGAGAATATAAGAACGTGCATTGATCGTGTTTAACCTTAGACTCAAAGAAAGGATATATATATATATATATATATATATATATATATATATATATATATATATATATATATATATATATATAATGTTTAACTACTAGCACAATGAATGTCTCCCTGCACTGATTTTTTTTGTGTTTTCATTGGCTGTAACTCAAAATTTTTAAAATGATTGAGCAATCAAAGTCAAAGTAGAAACGGTAATTCTGCTGCATCAGTACTTATCCACTTAGTAAACGTTTATATTTAAATGTGCGCGATTGAAATTGCATATAGTGCAGTTGAGAAGATATTTATAACATGTCAAAATTGAGATCGCATTATTAAAGTAATATCGCCAAATGTTTTAATCAATTGAAGTCAAATTCACCTTTTAAATATTGATCTATGGGACAGTAATTACGCACTAATGCTCGTCATATAATATTTTGAAATAGTTTTATATTAATGAGAAACTTAAGAAGAAAAAAAAACAGCTTACTAATTTTGTCAAGACGCTGGTTCCATATGTTTAACTCTTTATGTACATGTACAAACCATCTCTATAACATATCTAATGGGCTGAAAACTCAATCTTGATCGGTGTATGGGGATTGCGATAAATTACCCAATGTTTTTATGGTCACAATCAAACAGCCTCAGCAATTTTTCGAAGAGGCGAGAGGAGTTTGGTTTCTAAATTGACAATGTTACATAAATTGAACTGGTTATTGGTAATGGAGTTTTAGAAAGATGACAAAAAGGGGATTAATACATTAACAATTTAAGCAGCTAAATTGGAAGATGAAGATTGTGCTGCCGATACACATTCATGTCGTGACACTAAATTGTATTCTCTCTAGAAGCCCCAAACCTTACCATACCAAGTAAATCAGTCTTAAAATCAAATGTCAAGTATCTAACGAAATTGTCGATACAAAAGTCTCAATATCCCCGGTTTGTAAAATACACCATAATCTATTTATTTTACCTCAAACTGAACAAGTATCCGTTTTTTAAAGGAAGTGGTCGTGAACTTCGAATGAAGACGATTATGAGTTACCAATATGAATGGTTAACTGATACGAAAGTGTGCGGCGATTTGAACGCTCAAAATGCATCATAATAATGAAATGACCTGATCATACATTGTTAAAGTTCTAACGTTAAAGTGCGATACATTTCAGCTTGATATGTGCAACTGTTACCTTTCTGTTCAATGAAGCGAACACATAATATGCAGCAATAAGGTCTGGATTTTTTTTTCTTAGCAATATACCACTATAGGGTGAGATATGGTAAATTCAGCATTGACAGCTTACTATTGAAATATAAAAAATAGCCATCTCTGTGTAATATATAGATACAAGCTGTCTTATCTGTGAATTTCAGATCTTTTTTATAGCACGTGGAATTCAGTTGTAATTGTTCGTTTATATAATTTCAGTGAGTATTTGTGCAATTAAAAAATCCGATCTATTTAGTGCACTACTGCCGGACGTCAAAATATTGCTGCATTCTGGTACGATCCTGTCCAATATAAATCCCGCATCAAACCAAGCCATTTCAAAGAAGACAAATATAGTACTTGCCACTGTCCTGTCAGATAAGGCTAACTTCCGCGACAAATTGGTCAGGAAAATCAAAGAGAATGTTGACAACCCCAGACTATAAGGTCAACCAATTCATTCCATCGCTTAAATGCTATGGCAGTTTTTATTTGACAACACAGTGGGATTTGTCGATGAATATTAATCTTCACGATCGTGTCGTTCTACCATTCCACCGACCGACCCGGTGGCCTAGTTGTTCCAGCGTCGTGTATTCGATCTCTGGCCGAGTCATACCAAAGACTTATAAAAATGGTACTAACAGCTATCTCACTTGTCGCTCAGCATTAAGAAGTTAGTTCTTGCAAAGAAAAGGTCTGTATGCCTGTATCAATGATTTCAATTAATTAATTAATTCCATTCTAACTTTCTTTAATAGATTATGTAATTGAAATACACGTGTATTGTTGCATAAAGGAAACAGCCCTAAAATATGTCTACAAATAGTATACTATTTATGTTCAGAGTAGTCCATATCATAATTACAATGCCTATAAAATTCAACATGGCACACTTATGGCGTCACTCACAGGTTCGTGCTGACGTAATGACAACACGTCTGAAAAGCTAACACAACCAATTTGAGCCAAAAATGTATCTCTTTTTATACTGTTAACACTCAGCGCATGTATCAGCCAGGGCAATAGTTTGTGAAGTAGCAGTGAAAGCTAATCACATCATACTGTGAAGGAATTGGCATTGCCGGCAAAGTGCGCCCAATGTGAAATAAAAGATAATTGTTTGTCATCCTATTCAGACGACCATCTTAAGGTTTAAAAAAATATCAACATAACATTTAAGAAAGGCATCACAGATACTTTTACCCTTCGACTTACCAATACATTAGGAATCAAAAATAGTTCGATCTATTCTCAAATTCTCTCTCAACCATTGTTTAGTAAATAACAGAGGTAGTCCGAATAACATATTTAATGGTAGTTATGGGTATACGATAGGTAAGATATGATCCATAGAATTGACCAAACATATGCGATAGACCTACCCACAGAGCCGCATTTTGGAGCAATAATGTGTGTGTGTGTGTGTGTGTGTGTGTGTGTGTGTGTGTGTGTGTGTTTCCTAAATGTCCAATAACATAGACAAGTTACAATGACAATTATAATGAAGATGTCTTGGACCATTTTAACTGACCATATTTGAAACTGTTTTTTTGCTTCCCTAAAAGTAGTTTCGATCTCTGTTACCAAATTGAAACAATAGCAAACACTAAATCACTAAAAATACGTCTTTGGTTTAAAGTAAATATTGTCACATAGAATATAATTATCAATGATGCAAATGGGAATCGTTACGGCTAAAATGAAACATTAATCATGCTTAATATAAAAGAATAGAGAGTAAAATATTTATAAAGTTGAGCGTATATGTACAAACTTGTACACAAACAAAACATGGCAGTCGTATGTTAGGAACGCTCTTTCACGTCATTTGATGTTTACAGCTGTATGTCATATTGATATCATTTTACATTACAAAGCATAGTGAAGACTAATACCCTTGTCAAAATAAAACTGTTTTTGAAAGTACTAATGTAGTAGATACGCTTGGAAAACAGTCATTAGAATTGAACATAGTGTTGAGTATAGTCAGAATCGATACAAAACGAGTATAATTCGTTTTAAAATGAAAATAACTTACCTAATTTCTTTCAACACTTAAAAACAGATATTTCCATGATTCATTTTAGTCAGTAGAGTAAAGTTCTGCTTTTTGAATCTCAACAATAAATACTGATTTTCAGGCAAGCGTGAATATTTTAATATTTTTATTAATAAATTATAAAGTATTTTTCAACCAGACAAAACTACTTTTATATCAGACTAAACCAGTATCACAGATGAATGGAATGTATGTATGTATGTATGTATGTATGTATGTATGTATGTATGTATGTATGTATGTATGTATGTATGTATGTATGTATGTATGTATGTATGTATGATAATAATAATAATAATAATAATAATAATATTATTATTAATAATATTAATAATAATGAGAGCTTTGTTTTGCGCCTAATTTTGCAAAGCTCTAAGCGCTTTACAACATCAGTAATGATATGAATATTAAAAAAATTAAACAAATGAAATTAGAAACAAAAAATGGCTTAAAATATTTAAGAAAGGAAACATTTTTACGTTGTTATGTTTGTTCGTGCAGTCAGAAAAGGTGCGTTTTAAGAGCACTCTTGACAATGATCACTGTGTAATTGTGTCGAAATTCAATGGGCGTTGATAAACCCTGGTGTGCGAAAGAACATTGTACATCTGACTTCATTTTCATAGGGGAATATTGAGTATACGATTGTCAGAAGAGAAGCGTAAGTATCTTGCTGGTGTGTGCACATGGGTGAGACTGGTAAAGTATGCTAAACTGGAGTCCGAAGGTGAAACGTAGCACAGAGAAAAAATAGTTTGTGTTTAATTCTGGATCGAATGGATAGCAAATGTAGAGTACAGAGCAGTGGGGAGATGTGCTCTGATCGTGGTACTCTAAGATGGTCTGATCAGCTGTGTTTTAAACTTTTTGAAGTTTCTGGAGTAGATATTGATACGCATCGTACAGAATTGAGTCACAATAGTTCAGTCTCGAAAGTACTAATGAACATACAAGTGTTTTATTGGCATCAACCGAAAGATTTTTGATTAGTCTCAGCTCAAGATATGTAGAATTGCATTTGTTCATGACATGTTGATACAATTGTGAGAGTCCTGTCTAGAGTAACAAATAGGTTTCGTACTGACTGCGTGAATGTAATGTTGGTGTTGCTGATATGTATTGGCTTGATAGTATGGATGTGAATGAGAAAGTCGTTGTGTTGTGATCACAATGGCCTCAGATTTATCATCATTAATCTGCAACTTGTTACATGTCAACCATGAGTTCACATCAGAAATGCACCTCTAGACTCCATGGATGGTAGCATCAACTTCCGTTGGGTGGCTAGACTTGTATATTTGGGTGTCATCTGCTTACAATTGGCGAGACACTGGTGATGATCTATGACACTTGAGAGCGGCTGAGTGTATACAATGTAGCGAACAGGTCCAAGAACATACCCCGGTGGAACACCACAACATAGAGCAATTGGGCTGGAGTGTATTCAATTTGCAGATTCAATTTGTGTCCTGTTGACTAAGTAGGACCTAAACCACTGAAAGGCTGTATTCTGAAGGCCAAGTACATGCTGGAAACTGTGAAGTAATATATCATGGTCTATTGTGTCACATGCTGTAGACAAATTAAGGATGGTGAGGGATGTAATCTTATTGTTATCTAAAGCAAGGATAATGTAACACACTACTTTAAAGGAGACCAGAAACCAATGGAAATAAAGAATACTAATAACAACACTAATGAAGGAAACCTTATTCTGAAGTATTATATGCCACCGCAATCCCAGTATTTAAATATTGGTATATGTTCAAAGAGCTGAATTTCCGTGACCTCGCATGCAAAATGACCGCACTTATTAGGTTACTCTCGTCATGTGACGTCATAGTAGCGACCCCAGCATCCCGACTCACGATTTTGTATTGCTTACGGGAGTAAATAGCACATTAAGAAAAGGCTGTGGACAACATGTTTTTTCTCTTTTCCAAATGATAAAGGCATAGAGAAAGTATGGATACATTATTACAAGTGAGTCGATTTCAATGCAACACCATACAGCACTCCGTGCTCATTACATTTATCAAAGGAATGTTACCAGAGGGATCCTGAAAAATAGAACCTCTAGGATACGCGAATGCTAAGCCTAGACTAAAAATTGAAACTGTTCCAGACATACCATTGTATATTTTAAATCCTGGTAAAGAGTGCCAAACGTACAAGTTACGAAAATAAGCAGAAGGCCGAGTAAGTGCTAATAAAAATATGACAGCCCGACACCTGATCGTGCTGATGAAATGAGTAAATGTTTTTTTTTTTCAAGATCACAATATAAATAAAGTCACCACTGTCCTATGTGAAATTGAGATCTGACTTTAATCAAATGGAAGCTTTGCTAAAAAAAATAAGATTCTTAATCTTAGCCCTTGACACAGTCGTGTTTCGAGAAAAACAATTTTAAGTAATCTTAAAAAAATTAAAAAATTAATTTAAAAAAACAACCTTTTAGTCTATGCCTATTATACGTAAAATGTATAAATGGTAATCTGTAATGATTGGAACTGATATAAAACTGTCCCTTGGGGAGTTTAAATAGCAGCGATTAAAAGAAAAGAGATCCGATATAAAATCAAAGTTTCACATTAACTGGCTGACAATACAAATTGGGGGAGACGACTATTGACCCCGCCCATTCGCTCCAATGTATGAGCGCCCATGAGACACTCCATTTCTCCGTGATACGCCTTATTATCCCCCAGGACAAGACCCTTTCTTCATATTCTGCATAGTAGTTAGATGTTAGAATTAAGTACACAAACATAATGACAGTTTAACAAATTAACAATTATTTCTTATCATTGCACTTATCTTGTGAAAAGGACTGGTCCTCTGACATAATTCAAAGAAACCTTGTGATATAGAATGTGTATGCAAGCACCAGAAATTGATTGGCAAATAAACGATGCCCAATTTAGTTGTAACATCGAAGCCAAAGACTTCATTTTAAGAGTTAAAATCTGCAGTCGTAACGTTACCGTACATGTGTGTGGCCCACCCTATTTCCTTTAGTTTAAGTGTTAAGATATGTAACACTGTTTACTGAATGAACTATTTATTTTGAATTAGTTTTTTAGGGGCACATATACTTAGTCGTATATTTTATAATATTCCCTTCTTTTAATTTAATCATGGTAGCATGATACCGCAGACATGTAGCATGATATTCCTCCCAGTCAGATTATTCTGACACCAGGACGACCAGTCCTAACACTAACCTCTTAATGCTATGCGCCAAGCGAGGTAACTCTTAGCAACATTTCTATAAATGTTTGGTATGACTCGTCCGGGGTTTAAATCCGCGACCTCCCGCGTTCTGGTTTAGCGCTCCAACTACAAAGTCACTGGAGCTGTCCTGGAATTAAAGGACTTCTATACAGCACTCTGGAAAGAAAATATGTCTTTTTATGGCTTTAATTACGCGTAAATTACACTGCACAATATGTTTGCTGTTCATAAGAAGGCAGAAGTTACCAAAATCCAAAATTTAACCTCAAATATATGTCCAAAACAAAGATTATAAAACCATAGAAAAACATTATTAAGTTGGCACAATAAACAATGAATGTGTGTTTATGTGTGTTTGTGTGAGTATGTGTGTTTGTGTTTGTGAAATTTCCTCTTATAAATCATCTTATAAATCTATATTGTGTTTTCACCTTATGTTACTTCCAATTTTATTTTTTTTTAAATAATAATTTTAGGCAATGGTTTTACTTAGAAATAATGTGATACTTTACGTGTCCTTTCGTAGGAATTAGATTAGAAGATCGGCCCAAAAGATGATTGTGTGCATAATGTATATATAATTCGATACATCGGTGCCTAATTGTATCGATGTTGCAAGACTAAAGACATTCTCAAAATATATATTGTTACGGATTCGATTTATATAAAGATGTGATACCTTCTTTCACCTTTAGATAACTTAATGTTATACAGTAGTGATATTTAGTTTTAGCACATTAAGTGATCATCATACGTCATTAACTATACCTATACTGAATATATGCCATTTTTGTGTTATAATTTTGTGAAAATATGAAACATCAACCAAACGCTGAATGTGCACAATAAATGACTTAGAAGAAATAATTACTGTTCGATAGCATACCATATGCCAGAATAAATATTACTGGCATATTCAAAAAGGATATTGTCATATAACATTCATTGGTCAGGATTTCATTCTGAATACTTTCATCCAATTACTTTCTTAGTTTATCGGAAAGCTTTGTTAATATGATATGTTTTAGATACGTGACGGAATCAGTAGACGGAACAACTTCTTTGGGAGTGAGTCCTTGCGGAGTTAATGGTAATCATGTAATTATCAAACCACTTCTGACTTTACACTTAAACAAGGAAAAAACCTACCTCAGTGTCAAGAAACAAATCCTTCCGTGTCAATTAAACATATCTTACAAATTAGATTAGCACCTCCAAGGAAATGTTGCCCATCGAGCACCAGATAAACATGATGATTAGAGTACGTTCTTTAAAACCGATCGATTACCAACGTTGTCATCTGAGATCCCTAGCGTGCGTTATATGCATTTTTAATTATCGAATGAACGGAATCGACACAAGCCAAAGTTAAAATTTGATGACCTATTAAGGAAGCTCTACTGAATACATTTTGCATTAAAACAAAAATTGCTTTTATTTTCTGTTCGATTCGAAATGTTGAAACAGGTTTGATATTAAGCTCAAGTTTAATGGAATAAGATATTAAGCTCAAGTTTAATGGAATAAGACTAAAAATCGCATTTAAAAGCCTTTGACATATGTAGTGGTTTCCTCGTCGTTATAAAAACAAAATAAACTTAAATACACTAGTATGATCACATAACTAATTGGTGTCTCCGATGGAATGAAACTATTTCTTCCATGCAATTTCATCATTCATTTATCTAATGGTATCTTAAACTAAACAGACTTTTCGTAATTTAATTTAATATAAGTAGTACACAAACTAACAAGTATGCTCATTGAAACTATTCCTTTGATAAACGGCAGATCCCTGTAACGAGGACACCTTTGTACACGGATCAAAATGAACAATAAATAGCTAAGAATTGTAATGTACATTCTTCAACATGATTCAACTATTGATAAACGATCTTGATCAAATTAATTTTTCGTTACAAAACAAGTTTTTATTCTTGTGGTAACAGCATTTCTTATCACATGATGCTGCCAGTATATCTGGTGGAGGAGGAACCCAGAACAAATCTGGGAAGATTACACACGGTACGCTACTGGCAAGCTTTATAATCTACCAGCATTAGGCCAGCCTTAGATTTTAACACGGACAGACGCGAGATGCCAGGGATCTATACAAGAAAGCGCCCTAGACCACTCTGGTGTTCTCAGTAAGACTTGCAGATTCTTTCGGCACAGAAAGGAATTGGGGGTTTAGGGAAATAGTCATAAATTATATACATATGAGAAAAGAAGACGCAATTGAGAAGAGCTTTATTCATTATAAATGTTAATGGTATAGTTACTTTAATATATGTGTACAATATAACGATTGTTACGAGTCTATTCCCTTAAAACTGGAAATAGGGAAATGGCAAAAATAACAAGCTTTGTAAAACTGAACCAATGATGTATCTTTCTAGAACACAAAGTGAAAATGAGAAGAAGAAGAAAAGAACTTATGATGTTGAGAATTAATCCCAAAATAATCCAATATTTAATGACACAAGACTTAATAGTTTAACATCCTCAATAAAATTCAGTAAACGTCCAGAACCAATCCAAAATACTGCAGGCAATAAGGTAGCTGTTGTAACAAGATAACCGGGTGAGATATCAAGATTCACAATATAACACTTCTGACGATAATATAAATACAGTGTTTTATAATGAATGAATTGAATGAGCAATTCATCATGAATACGTGGGTCACCCAACTGTTGGATTAATCAACATAAGAACGCACAAATGTAATAAG
Organism: Unio delphinus; assembly: GCA_029339505.1. NCBI lineage: Eukaryota > Metazoa > Mollusca > Bivalvia > Unionida > Unionidae > Unio > Unio delphinus. The sequence continues at coordinate 1,396,205 of JAQISU010000174.1, forward strand.
GCAAAAATGCAAACAAATCACTTTATCAAATACAAAGACAAGGGGTGAATGATTCACAGTGAAAAGATGGATATAGTTTACTCAGTTAGCTAACAATGTAGAAGTTTACTCATGTAGTCAAATGAATCGACTCATATAGTGAAATTATGCAAACCAGGAAAAGAAGTATACACCTTATCTTTACAGTCCAGAAAGATACAATGGGTTTTACGAACCCCTGAATTATTTCGCAGCTAATATATTATATGCAAGGAATATAATATATGCAAGGAAATATACTCCGTCATCAGCACACGTTTTGTTTAGCTCCTCGGCTGCTTCAAGTCAGCTTCGCGGCATTTACGGTTGATTCCTGTGTTGATTTTACAGCTTGCAAGTTGCACCACATCGACGTCATTAAATTCGATAACCTCGAACGCTCGGGTCTCTCTAGACATCCTAGAAGCTTCAAACCCTCCGGAATCTCCAGATGTTCTAGACTGCACTATACAGCTATACACAGCTGAAAATAAAACAAATATACATGTCACGGACATACAAACGCAATACTGTTATAAACGGTTGTTACACAGATTAAATTACCGGTACAATAATTGCAACACAACAAGTTCAGAAATGAACCTAACCCTCCTAGATAAGAATCCTACTGTACAAACCATTTCTTAATAATGTAGCGTTATATTACTAATATAAATCCTTTGCTAAGTCGCAGACAAGAATATAAATATGTGCATTATACTGCGTAAACCAAAGCTACATAGCAAACATACAACAATAGACGTGGTGGTGCAATAGTTATATTTTATATACAAGAAAAAAATAAACTTACATATCTCTACAGCTGAAGATGTGCAGGTTATTATAGTTGACAAAGACTATCCGTAATGTGAAGACAATTACCTACGGTGAGGTATTTATACACAGATATCGTCTTGTACTGAAGGCATTCGGTCCTTCCCGTCAAAAGTACTTCGCACGTGCGGCATAGGATTGACCGAACTCACTATTTTTAAAAACGACACAATTTACATTATTTACCCTCGGTTATTGTACACCAAACAACAAAACTTTAAGAACATGTATTTAATACATAAAATGGTAAATACAATTCCGTGACATCTGTATAGCTCCTAGTGTGTCGATATGCTAACAGACCTTTGCTGCATCCCCGAAATATATATAATTCCAGGTTTGAATACAATATAAATTTTACTGCATGTTTCTATCGGAGAATTGTATCACAACATACTACTGTTGTATTTCCAGAGAAAATAATAACTTAAATCATTTGAAGAAATAAAATGTTCAGTCCAAACATTAAATACTCAAAACAATTTATAATACAATTTCTTAAGAGCTCTATCGTAAAGCATCTAATACAATCCTCTCACTTAGCATTCTCTACATAACTTCAGGTCACAGTTAGCCTTTGCAAGAACAAATCAATTATCTAATGAGATCTATTATCTGATAACCATCTAGAATGATCCTGATGTTTAAAAGATAATAATATGGATTATGCATAATTTACATTGAAATACAAAACTTTTACCTAAGTAAACATATTTTCGTCTTCCATTAACAGTAATACTGATGTTAAACCCACATAAATAGTGTATAATTTAGCAATGTATTAGGTGATTGAAATACATAAAATAAAAAGGAACAATTTGGGTCAATCAGAAATTAACTCAGTTTTGGAAAAGGGCAAATCCAACATACGCTGTTGCATTACAATAGCATGTAATTAACAAAATTTTTCAAACAAACTTACAAACAATTAAATACATAACACGATGTGCAATAAAAATTAGGAACGATAAGATGGATTTAGATTAATAATTTAAAATGTTTCTTAAATATAAAAATATATAGCTATCACTGTCAGTGAAATTGAGCTGTTGCGTGACATAAATTGCAGTACTTAGATTATTAATAAAAAATGCACGCTTGTGTCTTTCCGATAGCAATGAAACATATACAAAGCAAATTCACAGTATTAAGAGTACGAAATTCGATATAAACAAATGTAATTTGGGCTTGAAAATTGAAACCTTCAATAAGGTAGCTTGATTTGTATCAAAATCAATTGGTGTAATTAAAGTAATGTATGGTGCGTAATAAAACGTGATTTAATATTCAAGAATAACGACCTTTCTTTTCATATGATATTCAGTGCAATTGCATGTCAGATTACGCCTCTCATAAAGTCGACAATCCATGGTAGTCAGGGAATAATGTTAAACGAAACATCAGTCCATAATGGAACAATCGAATAGGTGATGTAAATGGGACATCCGCATATATTGATAATTCTTTAGCGGAGGAAGAAGATAATTACTTTCGTAACTGCTAGGATATAGCAAAAAATTCACGAAATCTCCGTGCTAGTTATTTTTGCATACAATGTGCTAATTCCTAATGCAACCATGTTTAATTTTTCTATTTCATTTATATTTTAATTCTAATTTTAAGAGCACCACGTGACTGAATTTTAACTATAAAATGCGTGTCTGCCATGCTGGGATATTTGTTAATACAACGATTTATAGATATAGGATATACTGTTCAGCACATAGCATATCGCTCCTTAGTGAATTGGTGTCTTTACAATATATAATAAAGTCTTATTTATTCACAGATGCACAGAAGTCTGGCACGCAGTCTGACTCACAGAGACACATAATCGCTCAATAGATTGTCTAACTAATTTGTTATGTTGTTGGCCTGGTGGAGATATTGATTGGTCAATGATGTAGTAATATGGCTGTATATAGTGAATGTATGACCTAGTAGTTAGAGCGTCCGACACGGAAGCGGGAGGTCGTGGGTTCGATCCCCGGCCGAATCGTACTAAAGATTTATAAAAATGGTACTAACAGATGCCACGCGTGGCGCTCAGCATTAAGTGGTTAGTGTTATGACTCGTCGGCTTGGTGTCAGGATAATGTAACCGGATGAGACATCATGCTGCATGTATGCAGCATGATGCCTTTGTTTTAGACAGCACTATAAACTGCCTCACTGCAGACATCGTAGCGATATTACATAAAAATTGTTAAAACTACGTGGAAATTACTAATCAAACACCCACCCCAAACCACACACACATATATTTTGTATAGAGCAGAAACTTTAGAAGTTCCAAGAGCTTTACAACATTTTAAAGCAACTGTAAATATAGTATTACAACAGACAAACACTATGAAACTAGACAATATATAAATATAATGCAACTAGTTAAGGTAGGAAACATTATTAGGAATTTATCTTTGTTATTGCAGTCGATATATGTGAGTTTTAAGAGTACTGTTGAATGGGATCACTGTGTCGAAGTGTGGTATTTGTTCCACGTTGATATGCCCAGGTATGCAAAAGACCGTTGTCCACATGACTTAGTTTTCACGGTGGGATTTATGAGTATACGATTGTCAGAAGATGAGCGTAAGTATATTGCTGTTGTGTACACACGGATGCTGTCGAATATTATGTTGGGCTGGAAGTGAAACGTAGCACAAAGAACAAAGTTTGTGCTTGATTATAAATCGAATGGATTTCCAGGTAGTGTGCAGAGCAGCGGAGAGGTGTGCTCTGATCGTTGTGCTCTAAGGATAATCCGATCAGCTGTGGTTTGAACTCTTGGAGGTTTCTGGAGTAGATATTGACACGAACCAAACATAAACAAGTTACAATAGTCCAGTCTTGAAAGTACTAATTGTGTCAGGGCATCAAATGAAATATTTGCGAATGGAACAGATGCATCTGAGCTCAAGACATGCAGCCTTGCATATGTTCATGACATGTTATTGCAATGTGAGAGTACTGTCCAGAGTAACAATCAAGGTTTTGTACTGACTGTTTGAATTTAATGCTGGTGTTGCTGATATTTATTGTTTACGGTGAAGGTTGAAAATAAGAATTTCTTTGTGTTGCGATTAGATTAGCTTCAGTTGTTACATGTCATTTCACGTAACAAATGCAAGTCTCAACACCTTGGATGATAACATCAACTTCAGTTCGGTGGCGAGATGTGTACATTTGGGTGTCGTCAGCGTACAATTAGTGCAACACTGGACGATACTATATGGCACTTGATAGCCGTTGAGTGTATATAAAGAAGAGATTAGGTCCAAAAACAGATCAATGTGGTACACCGCCACATAAATCAACTGGTTTGGAGTGTGTTCCATTTGCGGACACATCTTGTGCTCTGTTGAACTTGTAAGACCTGGACAACAGTAAGTCTGTATCATGAATGTCACATATATCAATGTTTATTTATCCAATGCTGCAGACAAATCAAGGAGGGTGAGGACAGTACTCTTTCTGCAATCAGATAGAAGTTGTGAAGGAACAACTGTTTCTATCATTTATTATTTGAATGGGAGATTATAAACTGGGCGGTAATTCTGTATCGCAACTGTATGGTGATGACAAAATAATTAAAATTGTGTTGTGAAGCTTATCTCTGATGGTTTGTACTTTGTGACGGAAGACATTTGCAGACTTTTCTGGAAGGTCGTCTGGAGAGAAGGTAGTTCGAAGTGGTGTATATTTGTTCCTTGACATTAACTTGTTAGTAATCTCGGAGAGCTGTTTGAAGCTGAAACTTCCCATGATTGTTGTACTGTAGTGGGCTGAATTTCCTTGAATGGACTATGTTTGTGACGTTCTACTTAGCGGCTTCATAGATTTGCTTATGAATAGTGAGTCTGGTGGAAAACCAAAGCCGCTCAGCTTTACGTGGATCTCTTTGAGCAGTGTGAGAGCTCGTTACTAACACTGCTATACTACGGATACCACTTTTGAATTGATACTTGGTGGCTGGGGTATGTTTGTCGAGCAATGTACGCAGCCACTTATCGAGTCATTCTGCTGTAGGAGGTATGCAAGTTGTTAAGAGGTTTCTCTTAGAAGCAAATAAATGTGATGGGTTAGAGACTGATACGTCAAGATGGCATAAATTGCAGAGTAGATCTGATGCAAATTCCTGGGCTAGCAGGGAGGACCGGAAAATATTATCATCAAGTCTGTAAAGAATCCAGTTTAAAATGTGATCATATGTATGGGTGGGTTGGTTTTCTCACTGTTTGAGGCTGAAAACAATAATGAAATCTAGGAATTTTGATGTGCATGGGTTTCCAGGACAGTCAAGTTGAACGTTTAATAAATAATTATAAAAAAGGTTCTCATCACTCTCTATTTCATTATATTTACAAGACATTGTCCACAACATATAGGCAAAGGATACTTAAGGCTGACCCTTGCATGTCGTTATTATAATAGCAAAGCAAGTTTGTTTCTGTACAATCAGAGAGCGCAGACGATGATATGTCTGATATGAGCTCACGTCAGGAAACAGCTTTTGTCCTGCAATTATGTTACCAACAATTTCCTTGAGCTCTTGCTGAAACGCATAGGATGAACCTATATGTCTCCTATACCTCGTTGTCTTATTATTCTTGCCAATATTCTTGTTTACACAAAAATGATGGAGGAGTATGATGCCTCTATTTCAATTTGACAAAAATGATGGCGGAGTATGATGCCTCTATTTCAATTTGACAAAAATGATGGCGGAGTATGATGTCTCTATTTCAATTTGTTTTATAATATTTTTTGTCCTTAACATGGCAAATTTCAGTGTATTCTTCGTTTGTATCTGCCATTGCTCTTATATATTATAGCGGTGGTCTGGAACAAATCACATTGTGTTTAACTATTACGAAGTCAGCACGGTAAGTGATTTGAGTCATTCCAAAATAAAAAGTGTTTTACAGTCATTCAGACTATGCTGCGTTATAGTCAAGATATCTGGATGCATTGAAATACCATAGAGAATACACTCACATAGGTTCATACATGAATGTTGGCATTTTATCGTTATAGTTTATCATATTGTGTACCACATCGAAGGAGACATAATAGACAACTTGGAGATGGTCAGGCACGGTGATAGTTGTAGGCTAAGTGATGTCGGAAAAATTAAAATGACACAAATATCTGTAATGGCCGCATATTTGGGATTATTTCAACAATACATATTTCCGTCGATGAACCAATTTGGCTTATTTCATCGCACGAAGAGGCGCGTCATATTCTATTGTTGTCATTATGATCATAGCGCAAGCCAGCATCTCTTACCACAGATTAAACATGAAGTAGATACATATATACGTTGTGACGCATACGAAAATATTCAAGGAAATAGTATTATGTCTCTCGAATTTTGGTACTACATTTACTTGCGAAAGAACATGAACCCCAGAAACATTAACATTTCTTGATGTAGAGAGTTCTGCTTACTCTGTTAGATTGTTTTGTTACAGGATACTTCAGACAGCACGGACTGCAATAAGAATTTCGTAGCTCTAATATTCACGTTAATACAACATTTACAAGCTTTGATTTGCACAGGTAGCACGAAATATGGTCAAGCACAAGTTAGATTATATTTCAACGTGCCAACTATGCATCTTGATAAACTAAAAAGATTCCACATATAGCGATCGCATTATCCGTCTTGTCTCTGAGCGAGCTGAAGATTGTTTTCCGAGACCAGGTACTGCCTAGATGTATGAGGGTACTGGTTTAGAAATAAAATGCGTTAGGTTTCAATGGCATGGATCTTTGTAAACACCACTCTGGTGCCGACATAAAACTTTATACAGCAATGCAACTAAGTCTATCGGACAAAATCTTTTTAGTTGATTATATGGCGGTGATAAAAAAAAATCAGATGGCAGCTGCTTGTGTAGTCGCGTGCCTGTCCCTCAAAACGAAGCCCGTATGTACGCTTCTTAAGCATAAATGGCACATTGTTTCTCTAACCGGTTATTCGTATAACAGCCATACAATATTTGATTGAGGGAAGTCTCGATGTAACATATCATCATCTTGTCGTAACAAGACATTCTCCATTCTTCATAAAACACTTGTTTGCATTCTGTTTTACTCAAGCCGTGTTATAAACGTATTATTATAAATATTGCGAGCGTGATCTAACCCAGAACAATGCTGATCTAAATGACAGTTACGCAAACGCGTCTTTAATTTAGCGCTTGTTTAATTTTTATTGACAAACGCCTATTTCGTCTCTAAGATATCATTTCCAGTCGATTACATATGGAGACCTTACATGGGCGACAACGTTAGGAACACCCTCGCACCTAGGTAAACAGATTCATTCCCGAGTACGCATTTCTTCAGTACGATAATGGTGTAGGTTCGTTGTTTTAATTTGTTGGTCTTTATTTATGTCTTTTGGGATCTTGAAGTTGAAATTTCCGTATGTCAAGTTTATATGTAAGTAGCACAATTCAGAATAGTTTTATCGCATTGTTTTCTATCTCATGGACGATCTTGTTAGTAAATGTCATGCCGTATTGCTGTGGCGTCTACGATTTTGTATTGGTTTTGGCCATAAAGCAGATGATAATTGGTATCATTTCCAAACGATTCCATGGTCCAATATGTTTGTGGCCAGGGAGAGACGAGTCGACATTTGGCTAATGATATTTATATTAAACGCTTCAAAATCAAAGGCGCTACCATAATGTTTCTGTCGCTTGCAGACAAAGCAGTGGCCAACTGTTGTATCCTTGAATACAAATATCATCGTAACAGACATGCATTATATGCAAGCAAAGCATAAATCTAATTTTTTCAAATGTTGGCATCAAATATTTAAGTCAGCTAGTTATACCAGCAAACGAGTGTATTTTTTAGATGTGAAGTATCTTTTATGAGGCATGATGCAAAGATACAAAACACGTGGTTATTCCTTAATTCACGGATTAATTGCCTGCAAAAATTTAATACGTTTGTACACGCGCATTTGCTATAAATGTTTTATTTTTCTAAATCGAGACAGTATATCATATACTCCTTCGCTTGATAAATATATGCAGTTCCCTTTTCGCAGTCAGAGAGATAGATTAGAAATAATGCATTGCATATCGATTACGCCAACTGGACTATGCATATTACCGATGGAATGGGCTCGCTACAGAAACAGTTTGTGCCTAACGTGGCGGAGTACTGTATGAATAGTACGAGACAGTCAATATAGGTCTCATAGGTAACATCATCCCAATTTCATTGTAACCGTCCATGACAGTGTATATTATGGTGAAGCCGATATTGTGGCCATGATTTTATGGAGAACAAAATATAGTTCTGACACATATTTAAATTTGATCGTTGACTGTAGCAATGTCTGTTGGATCAGCTGCATATATGTTGCCAGCAAGACGTATTGGCCTTGTTTAACTTTAATATTAATGTCTTGCAAAGTCTTCATCATTTCTTTCAGTTAGGCTTCGTGTCACTGCACGATTTTCGGCAGCTATGACCGTTTTGTCAACTAGAAAACTGTAATTTGCTTCATAACTAAAACTGGTCCATTGAGAAAATAATTCATCGCCTGTCCCTTCCTAATTTTCAGCTCATACATGTCTTCTCTCTAGCTAAGGATATCAAGTCTTCTTTTAGTACTGCTAGTGTTTTAACTTCTGCAGCTGCTGTTCTGAAATCTGATCTTGCTTTTTTCTATTGGTGTTTAACGTCAACAGAAACTTTGCAAAGATTTCATCCGTAACTTCCAGATCCCTAATCTAGTTTCCTTTTTAATGTCCAGATGCCAGCTTAGTTGGGGGGAGGGAACACCACAAAACAATCATGACATATTCTGTTTGATATATTTTAGAACGTCATATTAGGACTGTGCTATGTGTACTGAATTACAGCATTTTTGCGTTGCAGCGAAGACTATTCCGTGATTTTCATTTAGATTGCCTCTGTCAATTGCTTTGTCGCCAAATACTATCACAATATTATAATAATTATTGAGTTCTTCCACGTGCATCATCTGTTCTGGATCGAAAGACGTTAAACGTTTGGCTTTATTAATCAGAAAGGGAGTTAATCATTACCTCATCTAAGCCTCTACAATGGTTGCAGAAATGACTTTGCTTAGCGTGACTCCATTCCCAGCATTCTGAGCAGCAGATATATATCTTTTTCCAGGCCTGATGAAACTACTCTCATATAGAAACATTACTGCACAAACTACTATGTCATGACCTTCTCACGTCTTCTAAATCATCATGTATGATGCTCCTGTTTTATAGCAGACTATATATATAAGTACTTAGTATTGTGCACGGTCAGACGATAGAAACGTTGTGTCAAATGGGTGGACAACAATTTCTGATGCTGAATATAAATACGCTAGGGTTAATATAGCAAGCGAGTGACATGGCCTCTCAAAATGTCGACTCAAAATATGTGTGTACAGTCCAGAGAGATGCCGCCAACACGGAGTTTGCTAACCAATAGTCCAGTAATAAAGTTTCCTATGGTTCAGGTGCACATTGCTCTTTCCAGTGCTTTCTACCGTGCACATTCATTCAGCAGCTCTCATTGGCAATGAATTACTGCTGACTAACGAAATCAGTTTGGGAAACAAAATTAATAAAAATATTTTATCACCTCCTGCTGATACCCAAGCAGCAAATAAGAATTATATTCATGATAAATGTATGAGTAATTGCAATGTGCCCGATCCATCTGCTGGCTTACGGATTTTTGGTGTCAGGAAGAAGTAAATAATGATATCTCAATTACATTTCATTGCCTGTCAAGCATTGAATTGTGTTGCAATAGGCTAGCAGATGGTAGCTTTTTTGCTATTACGTTCAGGCCTGCTAGCCATTTGAGATGCATTGATGGTAGACACAAACAAGGGCTCTCTATCATTGGTTCTGGAGCAATGTCAAATATTTCCTAAGACTTAAAAACAATATTTGTTTAGACTTAACGACTTCAATAAGAAGAGCAGATGCGGTCAATAAACAATATGCAGAGAGCAACATAGTTGGCACGTTTCCAGCTACGACAGCAGTTATATTAAAATGACGTCAGAACTCGCGGAGGGTCATTCATTGTATTGTATTGTACTTTTGAATTGCAAATCGTGTGGATTTTGTACAGGAAATATCTGTGGTGGTTTATAGTTCAATAATTATTCCTGCGCCAGAAGGCTTTAAAATTTCCACCAAAGTTAACGCGCCAAATTGCCTTTAGCAACGCCAGTGTTGACGTGATGATCGCAGTAATAATGTAGTCGCATTATCAGACAATATTTATGCTGGAGCAAAACAATATGTTCATATTAGGAGCGTACGGCAGTACTAGAAGTGTTCTTTAGCGATCATTAGAATATTTTGAACAGAAGTGGCTTTGATGTGCACGCCTAATCCGACAATTCAAACAGCTGCCATTCTTTCTATGTTCCTTATTGACCATCCATAAATGAGCTTTCGACTGTTTGCTTCTACTTTCTCTTTCTTGGATATTTTTAAAGCAGTATGCATTTGTCATTTTTCGTTTGGGAATAAGATGGTTAGCAATGAACATATAAATACGTGGCAGCTTGTGGCATAGAGATTCCACCTGGATAAAACTGTTCCCTAGTGTATACTGTATAGTCTTTAAAGTACATAGGTTCGACTCTCTTGTTTTAGCAGGTGTGTGCTGAGACAACATTACTGGGCTAACTTTTCTAATGGCAAGGTATTATAGGCTCTTTGACAAAGAGTAGATGATATTCCGAAGAATCCTTAATTTCAGTTCCGATAAAGGGACTTTACCAGTGGCAAGATGATCTTGAAGATCTAGATAACGTAGAAGAAATGTGAAACTAAAGGCAAACTTCAGCAGACATTTTTCACTTTATAGTGAGGTAAAAAGATTAGAATAAATTGTAGACGAATGTTCTAGAACACGTTATCTACAAATGACGAAATTAGCACATGCGGATACATTCCTCTGCTTGAAATATGCAGATCAAGAGGAAGCAAGCCATCTTTGTGGTGCGCATTACGCTGGAAACCCCATTAGGACTATCTTGAGAATATTGAATATTGCCACAAATTGGCTCCAATTATAAAAAGACTAACTAGAAGATGTGTGGCTGCCTATGTTACAGCACACAATTAAGGATTATCATTACGCATCAGTAAAAAAAACATTCCGCTAATATCATTCAGACGGCTATTCATTCTATCAGACACTGATTTTAGCAGCCAAAACATGCGTAAAGAACGAACATCTGCACAAATGGTAATGACGCCATGTAAATTTAATTTTCCTCCATAAATTCTAGGTTACTGAAGACTTTTCACACTGCGATAGTCATGCCATATTGAAATGCATTACACAAGATTCAACGAATCCCGATTTAAATGCCAATTTTGTCAGCAAATTTGAATGTGCTGTTGTATCAACATGTCTTGAATGTGCTCAAGTGCCTACAGTCTTGATTTATCACAATTCCATTGTCCATAGTGTTTTCAAGCACATTTGCAAAACTCTCGTAATGATACTTCCGTCCAAACACTAATATGAGAAAAATAAATAATTGACATATAGGACGACTATCGAACTAAATCTAACCACAGCATGTCTACCACATAACCGAGAAATTTACCCTATAAAGTCGACAGGTTTTGCAACATTGTATCATTCTTTACATAAACATTGTAGTTAAATCCCAAGGTAAATGTACACATAGCAGACTCTTGTAGGTAACTTTGAGTAAGTTAAATTGCAAGGTTTTCATCCAGAGCAAATTTTATTTCCTCAGTTCAGATTTCTAAACAGGTTGCCCGTTAAGCATGAGGAGGGGCACATAAATCAGATAGGAGTGCGATGAAATTGTGTACCGTATTAATTCATATAGAAAACAGGGATTATTATTCATTTGTATCGTTTCTTTATACGTCACTACGGATTGATGTTTGGAAATTCATCATTGATCTAGATTCAACAGCACACGGTTCCGAGAATGTTTTCTCATTGCGCCATGGGCGGATCACAATTCGACATACCACTAGTATTGGAATATCAAATTGCTTTATACCAACGCTTTGAAAGAAATGTTTTTAATATATATATATATATATATATATATATATATATATATATATATATATATATATATATATATATATATATATATATATATGAATATTGTTACATCTATTGGATTTAAATTATTTATTTTTTAATTGTTAAATCCAAATTTGTCATTTAGGGTTTAATATTCATTAATTGGGAGATTTTTTCTAGAAAGTTCAGGCTGACCATCCTTTAACTGTAAACAAGTTTTTGACCTTGGCTTGTTGAACTAATTCCTGACCCTGCTTCAGACATTGTCAACAAGCTTCTAAAACTATTGGTTAATTTCAAGGGCAACTTTTTATTTTTAGTTCTTGGGTGTAGGAAATATCTAGAGTACGTGATTTAGTGAAGGCAGTCTCTTTTTGTGACCTTCCATGAACTTCTATCAATTTCTAGAAAATCACGTGATCACTTGTTTACTTAAGAAAAATAGTTATATAGACTGTTGTTTGGAATAGAACAGTTTAGTAGAATCTGGGCTTTAAAGTTAACAGTAAGTTTATTTATTTTATGAAAATAATTGTACTTAATAAATTCATTGTTCAAAGTTATACAAGCTTGTTAGTTTTCACTCTTTCTGTGTTGCTGCTTATTCGAGCCTAAGCACGTAACAATATATATATATATATATATATATATATATATATATATATATATATATATATATATATATATATATATATAAAGGTATATAAATAACTCCTCTCAAATAGAATCTAAACACACCAATACATGCAGCTGCTGAATAGACGTAAAATAGAAATGTTAGCTGGTACACTCATTTGCCTGTACTACTTGCGTATACTATAAAAATTGTTTAGACGTTCCTTCGTATTCGGTTACTATGCATGTTTAAGAATGAAATGTTTCCTATAATAGTAAATACATGTATGTGTAGAGTTTTACGAAATGTTGAACAACTTTGCTTATATTAAAGATGAGCTAAGCTATGCAGTAAAATCTTCCATTAATGATTACATGGGAAATGTCTTTTAACCATTGTGCTCTCATTATAGTGCAAATCACATCCATTTTTGATAATCATATATAGACAATTAATAATAACATTAATATTTTTTTAATATTGCCATTTATGTTGCAAAATCTATACTCGTAAATGAATCAGTGTTAATCGTAGAATTGTCAGGTGTCGAGGTTGGATCATATTATTGTTTACATTTACTATTATTATTATTATTAGTAGTAGTAGTAGTAGTAGGAGGAGGAGGAGGAGGAAGAGGAGGAGGAGGAGGAGTATGTGTGCGGGTCATTGAATTCCCAACCTCTACTTGCATTGCACAAATATCATTATAAGGGCTAGGCGTATTTTACGTGAGCGATTTGAAGTAAACATTTCCAGCACACATTTTGTTTTTGGTCAACATTAATCAATTTATAGAAAGATTGACCTTTAAGTTTAAAAACATTTTATTTACAACCGATAATCGTTACATTCATTTATGTTAAATAGTGGAAATAGCTTGGGTTTAGCTTTAAATACCTATACATTCTGCTTGCGCTAGATTTTCCCAGCATGCAAACAATGTATATACAGTAGTTATTTATAACCAGATTCTAATTATAGCTGTTTATATTATTTAATGTTTTCAAATGTCATGGTGTTTGTTCTGGTTTTTTTTTCGTTTATTTATGTAGTCATATCATTATATATTTTGTAAAGCGTTTAGAGCTTCTAAACATTAGGCGCATAACAAGGTTCTCATTATTATTATTATTATGATTAGTAGTAGTAGTAGTAGTAGTAGTAGTAGTAGTAGTAGTATAATGATGCACACATGTCTTTGAAGTTTGATATTTAGTGTCTTTAAAACTATGAATGCAAATCAAGTTTTAAATGACTCCTGAAGTGATACCAATCCTCCTTTTGTTCCTGGTGCTTACATACAATGATGTCAAGTAGTTTGACATTAATGTAATTCTCCAAGACAGTTTGCGTGCATCCTAACATTCGATTCAAGTTCTCTGTTTCGAAGAAATATACCTATGCCAAACATAAATGACATTTCTTTAATCACAGAAGAATCGATTCCATTACACGTGACAGTAGCAACTATCAGGATATAAATCTTCATGTAAATTGACAATCTAATCCACCAATCGCATGGAAAGTGCATAATTGCAATCGTGTTTTGTGTGTGTTCTGTATATTCTGGAGATATTTAATTTGTAATTAAATTGGCGTTGTGTTGTTGTTTTGCTTACCAATTTATGTTGTACATTTAAACGTGTCCGTTATGCAAACCATCTTGACCTATTATTTTAATGAATGTTCCTTGTCAACCTGTATTTCATGGGACGGTTACTCAAATGATTCTTGTTCCACTATTAAAACAAATGGTAATAAATTTTGAGCACCAATTACAATCTTAAATATGATTATTTCTGGTTAAAGTCACAAAAGCCATTTGTTTCGATAGACTGATGGTGATAATCAATTTTGACTACTCTTCTGCGCTGGTATGGAATCTACTGTGTGTTAGAGTTGATATAATTTAAGTATATTTATTAATCACGTTTTTTTCCAAAAGCGTTTTCGCACACGTCTTTAAACAATCTCATAAAAAATTACCATTTTAAATATTTAAGGATGCCTAGCGCAAACTTCTACTTAAGGTTTAATATAATGTAAACGTATGAATATAACGCTTTGACATCGCTGTATAATCCCTTCTTTACGAGAACGTATTAGAGATTAAGGTTAACAGTGACCTTATATATAGATCATCATAAAAATACATTAATTTTGTAATGTAATTTAAGAGTCTTAAATACAATATTTTGTAAAGAGGTATCCTCTCCAATATAACGTAACCTTTGTAATCGCAAATTCTTCTCATATACACAGACAGACAGACAGACACACAGAGACACACACACATACACACACACACACACACACATATATATATATATATATATATATATATATATATATATATATATATATATATATATATATAATATGACAACACAATTAAAGGCAATAGGGTTGCATTTAAGTCAAGTAAGTATATTGGATACTTTTACTTTTCCATCACTGGTTAGGTTTTAACTTAACTTTTAAATAACATTTATATTGATTATTTTGATAGGTATAGAGTCGTGTTTAATATGAACAATCCCAATTGGATCAAAATATGACATCCATTTTCATATCGATTCCCAAGGGTGAATGACAGCTGTCTAGTCAATCAGTCAGTTTTTGTTCTTGATGAAAATGCAGGTCGGTCAATTCAATAGCGTTTCGAGAAATTAATCATTCGCCATTGATACGTATCCTTGATACGTATTATGTCAGGTGAATATTGTCGACAGAACTGCTTGTAGCGGTGATAGTCTTCTCCAGTGAGGTTGATTCAGAAACTGAGTTGTTTGCTTGCAAAAAAAGCGATCAAGCTTGAATGCAGGAAAAGGATTACTAGAAAGTTGTTAATTGTTTTGAACATGCAAAACGATTTATTTTGCACTCAAATTCGAACTGAGACTGCACGCATAATTACTTACACAGAAAGCAGTTATGCTGCATACACGAACAAAGGGAAAGATACATTGTCTGAATTCCGAGAAATCTAAAATAGTATTTAATGTAGAATATATATATATATATATATATATATATATATATATATATATATATATATATATATATATACATATATATATATATATAATAATAAATATTGATGCATTATCAAAACATTTTCCCATGGAAGTTGATTGTTTTCACACGAATAGAACACGTTAGTTACGTATGGGATATGTTATTTGAAAAAGGTAAAGCATTATCGTTTATACGGAATTCAGTTTATGAATAAACATGTAAATCACGATAGCACATCGTATCTGGATACATGCAATAGTTTAATCCATCAATACATAGATACATACATAAATTTTTGCCGAAAGTCTTTGATAGTGTAATGTACAAGGCCAGTATATTAGCAGCAGAGGAGGTGAACAGACTAACTTTTACAGGCGTCGATTTAGCAAACTGAGGCTTTCTCGAAAATGCTTAATATAAGCCTCCATTCATCAAAATAAAATTGAAAAAAAAAACGACGCCATTTTTGTTGTCACCATCCCCTTTGCTGCTTGGAACTTTCAGTTCTGAGTTAACGATGCTTGGAAAATTCGTGGAGTTTTCGGGTAAAAAAAAAGACGCCATTTAGTTGACGTTCACCTCCTCGGCTGCTAATGCGCTAACTAAATATTTGATCAAGTCCTTAAGATTTCACAAACAAACTAATTTGTAAAACCTCACCTCGTAAATCAATCAGATTATTAGATTGGTCAGTGAGTTTGAAATTAATTCTCGTTAACAAATTATTATGACATCGCATATAGACTAGATTAGTTGGGTCTTCAATAATTAGAAATCCTGGAGGAGCCGTTGGTGCAAATGAGTATAAAATATATCCTTGCTGAGCTTGATTTGATTGTTCGAGATTTATTTGATAATTTCCTTCGATAACATCACATACTAAATTGAGCGCAATCACCGTTGAAATATTCACATTGTTCGGAGCAATATGTCTACCGCCGCCTTCTGGATCATTATTATATTTCAGAATATTTGCTGTAGGATTTTTCGATTTTTTCCAATTATCGTGGATTCTTTTGAACCCAATATTAATAGCATCGTCAAGTTGTTTCTTTAGTTTATCCGGATTATATCCAGGGATTTTAAAATCTTTAATCTCCGTTTTATTAATCTTATATATATCCGCAAACTTATCATGTAATATCTCTTCATTTAATACTTCTTGAATAATTTTCGAGTGAAATATTTTCATATCGTCGATGATTTTATTACCCGTTTCTACGACGTTGATAAATTCATCCTTGGTGAGAGAGCCGGATTTAATAGATATTAGCAGTAGTGAAAAATCATTATTCATTGCTGTGAAATTTCCGTTAATGAGAGGAACATAAATTGATTCAAAAATTTCTTTATTCAAGAATTTATTAGGAGCATAATCTTGATAACTTTTGACTTCATTGACGGGTTTTATTTTGTTGGTGATATAATCGGATTTCTTAGGTTCGGGTGGAAAATCCTTCGAATTTTCTCGCGAGTTATCCGGTGGTAATTCAGGCCATCCTAACACTGATCTTATAGAACTCTGATAAATATCTACAACGTATCCTTCTGTATTTATCTCGATAGCGGATGATAATGTTGGTTCGTGAACTGTTATAGCGATTTTTGATTCTTTTCCGGTGAGAGATTTTATTCTGCGTTGAAATTCAGCATTGATCTGTTCGATTTGATATGACCCAGTTGGTATAGAAACAACCTGCCAATCTGGTGTTCCGTCTTCACGATTCTTGTTTGCAAATACCAAGGAATTATTCGGTTGTTGACCACCAAATGCTACCGATCTAATATTAGGCCAGCTATGATACACTCGTAGTTTTGCTAGTGCGATCTCGCTCACGGGAACAGGAATTGGAAAATTAACACTAAATTCGGGACGTGTTGAGGTTATTGATATCGTGCTTGTTTTCACTGGTGTTGTATTTGTTACTATTTGTTGAAGTAGTTCTTGCGACAACATTATTATTATTATTCTGCTCTAATTTCAGCATTGTTGATTTATACAATTGAGCCATAGTTGAAAATTCGCTATCTGATATTGTTGTGTCATCCAACGACGATGATATCAACGAGGATAATTGCGAGTAACCGGCAGATGCAATATGATATTTAATTAAATAATCATGTAGTTTACTCTGGCTACACGATGATAGTTTTTTTGTGATCCCAGTTAATATACCAGCAATTGTAGCCACTGCGGAAATAGCGATTGGAACTACGACCGGAGCAATCATTGTAACCGAAGATAGTATTATTCCAGCAGCAGTGATTACTCCTGACACCGAGTACACGGTGATATCAACTGTGGTTATTCTTCGTTTGTATTTTTTGATTTTTATTTGATATTCTTCACAGAGAGAACTGAGTTTAGTTTGAAACTCTTTGACTTGATCATAGCGATACTGATTCGATGATGGAGTCATTTTATTTTAAAAGCGCTAGCATTTTCAATTACAAATTACTTTGTAATTTTGAATCGTGAAAGAATTTTTAAATCAATTTAATTGTTTACTTAAATCCACTACGAATTCTACGTACCACGTTACCTAAACCCTGACTAGATTTCTATCTGTAGTCGTTATCGTGAATTGTTCAGTTGTATCCTTGTCGATTATCGTTGATACCGTATTATTGTTAACTTCAGATGAACTCGACGATGATATATTAAATTTAATCGGTGATATTATTGTTAATCGATAAATACCCTTTACGGTTGCGGTTATGTTTAAAATGTTATCTGTAGGTGTCCACGTATATGATCCGTGTTGAATCGTGTATACTACGTTGTTGACGATAGATTTATTATGAGGAATTTTTACTTTTTCAACAACGTTTATCATTCTCATTGCATCATCCCTTATTGCGTTGTTGAATGTTTTAAGTTCATCGATGGATTTTTTAATATCGGGAAGTGTTATTTCAATTTTATCAAATGGGCTCCCAATAAACTTGTCCATGAGGTTTTTACGAAACGTCATAAATAGTTTCGTGTGTTTTTCATATTCGGATTGAAGAGTTGCTAGTTCCAATATAGAATCTTTTATTGTGGTGAGTTTTGGTGTGGTTACTGGTGGATTTCCAAAAAATTCTAGCAGGGGTTTATCAATTTTGTCAACTATATTTCTTTGTAATGTAGTAAACTGATCAAATAAAATTATATGATCATCATACTTATCATTAAGCGATTTTAATGAATTCACCGTGTTATCGTATGTTGTTAATTTATCCGTAATTGTTGAAACAAGTACACCTGGTTTGAGTTTACCCTCATCAGAAAATAACGCGATAGTATCCGCTGCTGCGTCTCGTTGTTTAACCAAAATATCATTAAGAGAGATATTACTACTTTTCAATTTACCCTGACGATCTTGAAATACAACTATTTCACCAGGATCAACATTTGCTAGGTTTAATATTTCGGATATTTCATCTTCGATTAATTTTTTAATATCCTTGTTATCAATGGTTTCAACTCCACTATCAGGTTTCTTCAGCGATGATAAAGGTCGTCCCCAAATATCAATCATTATTATAGAAATCTTTTTATCATTTAAATCCGATGGATTTTCAATCTAAAGATTTTTAAGGAGATTTGCCGCTAGTATACTCATTTACTACTATATGAGGTGGTTTCGAAAATCTTTTGGATATAGCATCAAGTACGTTTAATACTTCATTACCACATATTGGTGGATCAAGCATTGTTTGTGTTGGTAACGTAGAATACCAAGTCCTCATTGGAAGGGTTTTAATATAACGCATAAATTCTTTCGGCGGCGCTAATCCATATGAGTCAAAATAAATAATACCACGTGGATCAATCGCGTATGCAACCCAGTGAGTTCCAGGTCCGGAGCTGTTATCTAAATTAATAATACCGGTTTCAACATCATTTGGTTGTGCCGGTAACTGATCTCTCATAAAAACCCCTCTGAAATTTTTTATTTTTAATTTTTTAGCGGTATCAATTAAATCAAAATTGGACATGGGAACCATCGGTTCCTGAACTATATCGTTCCTGGAATTCGAAGACCCTTTCCGCTGTACCATGAACTCGGGGTTCCTGGTAGTCTTAGACCCTTTCCTTTTTTTTTATATCCTTTCCCAGTTGCCTTTTTCAATGCCATTCCTGCCGCGGTACCAATAGCTCCTAATGCTGCTGCCTTCGCTACCGCTGGGGCTGCTGCGGCAATCAACCCTGGAATCAACACTAACAACGGGAATATACCACCAGTCTTTTCCATGTTTTTAATCGCGCTCGTAGAAAGAGTAACCTGAACTCCTTTTTTTTCTTTCAGCGCTTTATTAAAATGATTAGTTTGAGTTTTTGTCAGCGATAGCTTATTCCCTCCGCCATTCATTTGATTAGGTTTCAGCGTTATTGTGGTTCCACATTGCTTAGCTGATTTGGATTGTAATTTTTTTATTTGACCAGGTGTCAACGTAACATTGATATTACTATACGACATTATACAAAATAGATTGATTCTAAATCGCGAGTCATTTTTAAAGAATTTTGGATTAAGAAAATCTTACAGATTTTCCACTGGTGCATCTACTAGTCTCATTCGTCCACCAACACCTTCGAGTATCATTGATTTATCACTAAGAATAACAGCAACTGCTCTGTAATTAACAACATCACCAGCAACAGCACCAGGAGGAGGAGCAGCAGGGTGAACACCAGGATGTACACGAGCTCGGAAGTGTATATCAACTACGGACTGTTTCATCAAGTCAAGATGTTCTAGGGAAAAGTAATAAATCGGATACAGACCTTTAAAATCCAATTGTGATATTTGTAGACCAGTATCTACATTTTGATCACGTCCCATAAATGATAGCAATCGATGATAAACACGTGCAATATGATTATTTTCATAATTAAGTTGTATATCCTCTGCTGGTTCTTGTTGTCCGTTTATTTTCAGCGAGACTTCACTACACCCAAGTTGATCAAATATCATATGACTTCTTTCTTGATTGTTTAATCTCGTAATATCCTGTAGAGCAACAAATATATGCCGTGGAGCTGAAACACCCTGTCGTGCTGCCAAATGCCATGTAAATGTACCATCAATATTAGAATCCATGGTATCTGTGGACGTTGTCAACCAGCTTAATAATCTCTTTCCCCCTTGATCCATAAATGATAGCAACCGCGGTTCTACTGACAATGATGGAGTCAACACTGGCATCCACAGTGATAGTTTTGATAAAATTACTTTACCATCAGCACCGCCAATACGCCAGATTGCATTATTATCATCACCCTTTCTCACTAGTGCTACAGTATGCTTTACTCCATAAATAACTTTTCTGACGTTTCTACAAAATCCAAATATGTGATGGAGCGGAATCGCACATGAAAATCGTCGACGCTCTCCTTGCAACATTGCTATTCTTGTTGCAGCTCCTAGATTGAAATTCTCATCATTATTTATAATCATATCCTCGATACCACCAGCAGCACCAGCACCAGGACCAGCAAAAGCAGCAGCAGCAGCACCAACACCACGATCATTTGGTCTTCTTATAACAAATGGATTTTTACCCGCTGTATTTTTAACATCCTTTGCAAACATCATAGATGGACCGGCCGATCTTGTATAATCGTCAGAGTATCTTGCTAGCCCTAGTATTGTTGTTGCTACATCAACTTCACGTTCAATAGATTCGATTTCTTTTCCATCAATGAGATATCTAGCACTTTCAAATAATGCCATGATACCATTATTGACAAAACCAACTTGGATATTAGCTGCATATGGTGTATTAGCTACAACATCTGTTACAAGTTCACCTTCGACTTCAATAAAGGCTTCAGCGGGTAAAAAGTATTTACTGGTATCATGAACTTGAAGTTCAATTCTTCCTCGAAGATTAGGTTGCACTGCGTGATAAGCAAAAAATTGATAATCACGTACAGAAGTATCTTTAAGCACTGGGGCTTCCATGTCAAATGCAACATCAGGGTTTTGTTTGAACATTTTTATTATATATCCGATGGTCTAAATCAAAAATTCTGAAGAATTTTGAAATTATTTTAAAATAGTTTCATATGAAAACCCCAGGAATTCATTTAGAGAAAATCGATTTTCATGAAATTATGTCGACGGATGAGCCAAAAAACAATACAAAATCAATAAAAAAAACATCGAAAATTCGATGAAACAACATATTTTAGCCTAACATGATAAAAAATCTGATCAAAATCGATTTTCTCTAAATGAATTCCTGGGGTTTTCATCCTCGATTTTCATGAAATTTTGTCGATGAATTGCATAAAAACACTAGAAAAATGAGTAAAAACACTAGAAAAATGAGTAAAAAATGTAAAAAATCTAACAAAATTAGCAAATTATAAATATTTTATAATATAAAAATAATTATTTAGTTGGGTGTATTTTAATAATGATGATGAAAATATCTGATAATGAAGATAACGTAAGTAGAATCAAAAGTGATTCTGATACAAGTGATTCTGACACAAATATTTCTAATGCTAGCATTTCTACAATAACCATAACAACTGAGCATCCTATTCAAATAAATAGAATCACAAGTGATTCTGACACAAATATTTCTAATGCTAGCATTTCTACAATAACTATCATAATTGGAAATCCTGTTCAAATAAATATTTCTAACGTTTCCGGCGAATCTTCTTAAAACCACTTCCCGAAAGCCCACTTCCTGCTATCATATTTGCTGTTATGTTATCCTGGGCGTTAGTCATTAATGATTGTAGTTTTTTATCCACGGCGTTATTTATTATTTTACTAACCTGTGTAGGCATTACTGCAGTAGATGGTAGTGAAGTCATTCCAGAAATGCTAGCATTTCCAGGTTTTGATTGGAAATTCGAAGAATTTCGTCGTCGAACTAGCGCTGTTAGTTTATCCTTAGCGGCTGAAAATGCCTTACTAGCAAGATCACCAACAGTGTTAATACCCTTATCTCGGATAACATCAATTGCTTTCATTGCTGCCTGTTTTGCAAATGGAGCTACTTTTGGAGCCATTCTTGAAAATAATCCCATTATAGTATTACCGAGACCATCTCCATAGTATACTCGGTATTTTGGTAATCGTGAGTTTACCACGTAGACGTTAGTTGGTTTATCATGGTTGTAGTGTATGATCATTCTCTATTCAATTGCTATTTATCTAATCGCAAAATCCGTAGGATTTCCAGTGACATTAGTCACTATGATAACCGTAGAAATTCGAAGAATTTTCGGCTAACTCCTCAATGAAATCTCTATATGTTGCAATATCCATGATACCACCTTGAAATAATCTCCTACAGATATCAGCTGCTTCATTGATTATTTCCAGTGAGTTATTCCCGGCTCGTTTTCCTCCTACAAGTACTTCTAATCGTGCTATATCACCGAGAATATTACCAGGACATGTTACACTAGCGTGAAAATCTATAGGATTTTTACCAACTAAACCACTACCCTTTTTTTTAGTTGTACCAGTTGCACCCTTCAGAGTTTTCAACTCTGGAGTTTTACTCTGAGAATCAGCCTCTGCCATTATTTGTATTTCATCAGGGATTGGGTCTGCTGTGTATACTGGTGGTGGTACTGTGATCCCCTTTACCATAGCTAGAAATTGGTCATAATCAGATTTTATTTTTTTGTTGATTTTATTTTCCCGGCGGTTTGCTAAAAACACCTTATTTGCCCAAAGGTCTTTACTGTTTATAAATTTTTTAGCCGCGTCGTCTATTAAATACTCATTTCTCTTCACTTTTTTAATGTTGTTATTGGTAAATTTAGCTAAACCATTGAGTGTTGGGATATTTCTGATTGTATTTAACGCATCAACTGTAAATATATTTTCAGGAGAATAATCCCCCTTTGAAACAGCTCCCTCTTCTTCTTCTTGTGGTTGTTCTTCAGGTTCTTCTTGTTGTTGTTCTTGAAATTCTTCAGGTGGTGGTGAGGAAATATCAACATCACCTAATCGTTCAATTTCTTCCTGAAGTTCTCGTTGTTGTTCTTCTTGTCGTCTTACAGTAGTTATTATATCACCAGGAAGTGTTTTTAATGATTTTTTTGATTGCTTAGTTCGTTTTGCTATTTTCTCTAACACAGGGAGAAAGGACTCTTTTTGCGAGCTTTCTTGTTTAGAGATTGCTGTTTTCACACCCTCAGTTGCACTAACAATAGGTTTGAAGAGTTGTTCTGTATCCTCTGTAAAATCAGTCTGAAATAATTGCCGCTGTTGAAGTTTTTCACGTATGCGATCACGAAGGGGTAATATTTTCTTAAGAGCTTCAAGTCTTTCTTTAGTGTTCCGTGTAGTTAATGATTGTCCTATCATTATTAAAAGAGTATCACTAATTGTCAAATTAAAAAATCCAAAGGATTTTAGAAATGCAAATCATTTCGAAAGAAATCACTAACTAAAAAATGCAAATCATTTTAATACTTCCTTGTTGTTACACACATAATTTTACTTCCTCATACCGTACTGGTTATACAAACAAAGGAGGCTCTCTACGCGTGGGCTCATCACCTTCAGAGTTTTCCATTAATGTTTTTAATTGTCTCACTTTACAATTAATAAGTCTCTTTTGTTCATATTCTAATCCTAATTGCTTTCGTACACGTTCAACGATGCTACATAATGGTACGAAGACATTAACATCTTCAGTATTTACTAAGCTCTCACGTATAAGCTTTTGGATATTCTTAATTAAAAAATATTTTTTAGATAGGACATATTTTCCGGTCTGTTCTGCAAATTGTATATCCTCGAAATTGGTCATAATTTGATCACAATCCAAACCTGAACATAATTTTACATTTTCATCCTTCAACTTGTTGATTTCAATAATAATCAATTTGAGATTTTCAATATTCATATATATATAAAAATATATTTGTTTAAATAAAGTATTTCAAATACAAAGTATGAAAATTCTTTAGAATTAAAAATGCAAAGTATTTCAAAATGAATTCTGGATACACTAAGGTGTTGATCATCTTAGTATACCCAGAAGCTTAATGCGATTATAGGTGATTATGATTATATATAATGAATGACGACGGCACATTCACCGTTTTGAACCCCTTGGTGTTTTATACATCAAGCAGCGCGCTCAACGGTTACAACCGACAAACATATAACAATAGATTATAGGTGAACAATGAATGAATTGATTTCAATGACAATGACGACGGTACAACAATAGATTATAGGTGAACAATGAATGAATTGATTTCAATGACAATGACGACGGTACAACAATAGATTATAGGTGAACAATGAATGAATTGATTTCAATGACAATGGATGACGCGGGCTATTCTACATTCAAGTGTAAACAAAACCGCAAAATCGAAACTTTGGTTTTGAATGTCAATAATAACGTTCATACCACGTGTGACGGTGTGGTTTTGTTTACACTTGAATTTCGGCTAAATGCCCAATTATAATAAAGACGAATTTGTATATATACACTCATTACGACGAGGTGATATAAAATAGGTGTAGTGATTGTAATTATTTGTTTGTTTATTAGCGATCACTGACAACGTTGAAAACACATATAATACTTGAAACAGACATTAAAAAAAATGTTTAAATACGACGTGTTTATAAAACAGTTCTGTTAATACTTGAAAAAAGACAAAATTGATTGTGTTTTGTTCGGATTTATTTAATTATAACAACCAATGAAAAATCGAAGATTTTCCAACACTAGCGTTTCCGTGTTTAAGATCCGTAACTCTGTCATTGGTGGAAATCCTATGGATTTCACACGCGTTATACCTAACGGAGTTATCTCCCGTAAAATCCGTAGGATTTCTATTTACGTATTATACATAAATAAACCGAATTTTGTTTTTAAAACGCTTTGAAAAAGCGGTCTTATAAATTCCTTCTGCTACTTTTTGTACCGAGGAGGTGTGAATATCGAAATACCTACCAGCTTCTGACATTGATTGAAATACTATCTCCGTGTCAGTATTAAACGATCTTACAGGTCTAGCAATTTTCGGGTATTTCCCAGTTCTTCCTCGTTTTGTGTTTTCACATTGAGAAATAACTTGAAGGTTGTTCAATTTGTTATTCTTAGTATCGGAATCAATATGATCAATAACAAAACCATCTTTGATTGATTCGTTATACACTTCGAAGACGAAACGGTGATTGAGATACATTTTCCCTCCAGCTTTAAATATCAAATAACCCATACCATTATCCCGCCCAACAGATTTCTTATTTTTACTGTGTCTAACAACACCATCACGAGAAGCTTCGTAATTTTTAATAACAGGATGTCTTTGAAATTCTTGGCTCATTTGTATATATAATATATCTATTTGTCTAATTCGTTAATTGGCTGAATTATAACATTAACAAATCTTTTTATATAGTCATCCGTAGTTTTTATGATTTTGCCGTCATTGACGTCGTCAGGATTTTTGATTCTTCGCTTGTCATAATAACGTTTTAACTCTCTATAACGCTTACCCCCGCAATTAATGCATAACTGCGACTTGCCTCTTACACCTACCCCACAATGCAAGCATGGTAGAGGTCCCTCCGAACCGTTTCTCACACTCTGCATATGATACCCACAGAATTCATTTCTACATGATTTGTTACATGGAGTCTTTGATCCAATCATAAGCCATTTGCAATGATTCATTATATAAAATTTTCTTATTTAAATACTTGTTTTAATTATAATATGAAGGAGTTCAAGAGATTATCGAAAATTAAGCCTTGGAAAAATGTTAGATTTAATCTCGATAGAATCTCTGATATACCTAAAAGTCTAGTAGATGATAAACCACTATTGAGTAAAATCAGCGACTGTTTTAATGAGTTTAAGCGTGATGGAGCATCTCATACGTGGTCGACATTTCGAATTATTGATGAAGATGTCAATATACCCATAATTGATGCTACTATGAATGATATAAGAGCAGCTGTGATACTTTCACACCTTGGCCAGAAATCTCTACTGAAGTATTTTTTTAGAATAAAATTCATTATCGAAGAGGAAGGTGAATGGATTATCAGAGATAAATTTGACCCAATCCTTAAGGATAAAAAAACTGTTATTGTGAGTAGAGATTCCAAACCAGGAATTCTAACTGGAATTGACAAACCATACTATGAGAAATCTTACCCTGTAACAGCAGTTGTGTATGGGTTATATCCAATAAATAATAATCCAAGTATTGCAAAACTAGCTCCGATGTTTTCATCATCAGTGGCTTTGCCACTTAATTGTGTAGCAACACGGTTAATAGAACACTTTACAAATGCATCCCGGGGAAACAAATTAACTGATCTACGAAGAAAAAAAATAACCGAATGGGAACTAACAGTGAAACAACGCGGGGCAACGATTTCCGATATAGCTAAATTAGAAGCATTATTAAAATTTCCAATATCGGTAGCGACAATAACCGGAGAAGTATTATACGAACCGAAATATCAATCGCGAGGAGCTCCAATTGAAATTATCGATCATAACAAACACGCGTGGACACCAGCGGTAAATATATTTCCACGAGAAAGAACTGTTCGATATATCCCTAAAGAATTTTCTTGGGATGGTTTCTATGAAGAGAAATTATTTGATGCTATTCACACATTAACCAAAGACGACCCTGTGTCAATGTGGTTACTCAGGAGTAATGAGGATCCGGAAATAGGATTTGATCAGTTTGTAAAACCAAATGGTGAATTATATCGAACTGAAGAATTAGATACTAAAATGAGAAAAATCGCTAATGAGTATTTAGAAGGAAACACTAGTGTTTCTACTGTAGAAAAACTACTTACGGATAGCTTCACAATTCCATCAGTGGTAGCTCACTTTGCAAGAGAAAAAAACTCATGGCGTCCAACACGAAGTGATTTTCTGGAGGACGTGAAGTTGAGTTGCGTCGAATTTGGTCATGGAGGATTGTGGAATACGAAATACTCACGTGATGGTATGATTTCAATTGATATATCCGCGTGTTATCCTGGAAGTTTTCTCGGATATGGAGAATGCTCTGAATATTTTAAACGATTTGGACATCCCACACATGAAATGACTCGTGTTGCGATTAATGGTCCATTGCCTGATTTTGATTTAACCGGGTTCGCTCGTGTGATATCATTCGAATTAGCTACAGGGTTACATCCGTGTAGTTATCTTTGGCTTGGTAGACATATGTATGAAAAAGCGTGGATGCCAATAGTGCTATTGCGATATATGATCGATTGTGGTATGCTAATATCGTTAATTGTCAGTGAAGCGATTATTTGTTATAACGCTCAGAAAGATGTTTGGTTACCAAAACCTGATCTAGAAAAAATAATTAACGAACAACGAAAACAATTAGGAGATTGTGAAACACTTATGGATTGGTCTAAGAGGTTATTCGAAGGTAGGAATAGAGAGGCTAAAGAGCTCGGACGAAGAATAATCGGTAAATTCACTCAAGGTGGAAGATTTGACAATGCAAAATATTCTTCGAGATTGATCTTAGACAATGAAGAATACGATTTTATCATAACCGATTTAATAAAAAAAGGAAAATTTGTAACCCGTAGGGATGCTTTTCGATCCAATGGTGAGAAATTAGGTACGGTTATTACCTACTGTGATGGATATAGTTGTCAGTACACAAATTTGAGAAGTTCTATGCTAGCCTATTCTTGTATTAATCTATTCTCGATGATAAACAGATTTCCCTATACCGCGGTTAGAGTAGCTACTGATTCGATGTATATCCATGAGAAATACAAATCAGATGTAACTAAATTCACAGATCCTAAGGAAGCGTGGGGAAATTGGAGGTTTAAAAAAGAAACATTACATGAATATTGTAAATCCGCAGACGTTGCTATGGATGATAAATACTTGAAAAGTAACCATAATATCTCAGAGATTCAATCAGAATTTTCTACTGCACCGCCCGTATCAGATCCGATTTGTAGATACAAGATAGTTTATTTAAACGGCTGTGGTGGATCAGGAAAGACAACTCGTGCAATCGAATTATTTCGTCGTAAAAATCCTACAGATTTCACAAACATGATTGTGCTAACACCAACTCACAGACTCGCCAGAGAGATGATAGCGCGGGGGGTAAAAGCTTGTACTTATCATAGCTTCTTTCGATGGAAAGGCGATACATGGACTCCTGATCGAATGGGCGATAAATTTATTCCTGAAATAATAATCTGGGATGAAATATGCACGGTATCGTTGACAGTATTACAGATATTTCTTGAATGGTTGTTAAACAAAAACACAAAAGTCGTCATGTGCGGGGATCACGGCCAACCGCAGCCATTTGTTGGTGGATCTCCACATGAATGGCTAAAAGGATTTGTAGATTATTATGAAGAGATTAATACCGACCATAGATCACTTGATGAACAATTACGAGAATTCAAAGCGCTAATTAGATTACAACCGGATAAAATCCAATGTGAAATAGCGCGTGAAATAATCTCTGAAACTCCCATGAATGATTTTTGGGAAATGTGGAAGCCAAATGATTTAATAATCGCGAGTAGAAAAATAGTCAGAGACGCACTTCAGATGAAGTTGTTTGCGCTACATAAAGAAAAATTTGCAACGCTTCCAGTACCACTCTGTTATAGACCTAAGGATACACGAAAGCAGAATATCGACGTTGACATTCCTGGACAACAACAAAAGCAGAATTTAGTATTAAATGATATTGTGCTGGTTGATATCAGCGTCGTTAAAGATGCATTGGGGAACTCAAAGAGTTCTGCTGATAAATCCCCATGGACGTTAGGTTATGCAGCAACAATACACTCTTCACAGGGATTAACTATATCCGATACAACTCTTTGGATAGTAGATAATCATATTGAGTGGTCAAATTTAGTTTATCTCGCAGTATCCAGAGTACGGCGAATAAACCAACTTCGAAGAATTGTTGTTGACGATGAAATCATTGGTAACGATATTATCACTGGTGATAAAATCAGTGATATAATCAGAAAAAAACTCTCTGGCTATAAACAACAGGATAAAAAAAATAAACGAGAATTTGACATTGATGCTGAATTAATAATCACTTTGAAGCAACAACAGAACAATCACTGCGCGAGTTGTAATTGTATAATGAGTTGGAATTGGTCGGATAAAGATCCTCGCCAATTCACCGTAGATAGAAAAGATAACAATCTCGGTCATGTCAGAAACAATGTGATGTTGACTTGTCTTGAGTGCAACAGACGCCGAGGTGACAGCACCTTAGGTGCTAGTTAAGACCACGCGGTGGCAATTGAGTATCTTCGGGGATCACTTGTAATTGTTCGCGTGTAAAACCCCGCTGAGGAGCAGTTGAATCCAGTCTATAGACTGGAGGTCTACCAGTTGATCGTGTTATGCCGGATATTTTATGCGTAGTGACGCTCCAAATAGGATCAGTAGCTCTTTTTTTACCACCCTCAAGCTCTCCTGGTTCGTATAAGTACCTTACAATGACATTACTACCAAGAATTGGTTCTTTGAAATCTTTTTGTGAAATTCCTTGGATTTCCATTTTGATAGACGCCTTCTTAATAGCGTTGACAGGTTTCATATTAATTGTTCTAGTAATCTCATTATTGATTGCGGTAATCACAGCTGGTAATCTCTTGACCCATTCACGGGATCGTTTATCCTGTATGAATTCTTTCGCGTATTGATATCCGAATAACCGCTCAGCAAGGGTTTTATTAAACCGTTCAACAATTGCCTGATCGCGATGTAGCGCAGTGTGTCCTCGTCTGATGGCGACATTATGATGATTCATCGTAGATGTAACAACACCTTGAAATTCCTTGCCAGGATCAACTTGTAACAGATTTGGCCAGCGCAGAGGACCTCGTCGATAAATTTTTTCAAATGCAGAAGCTACTTCAGTAGATGATTTTGTCCTTAACGGTTCTGCTTCTTTGTATCGACTTGCAATATCAACTAACGTTAACGCGTATTTGTAACCGTTGTCATGCGGCAGAAATAGTATATCAGCTTGATGAACTTCATTAGGTGTTGTAACATCAAAATGCGAATAGTTAATTTGTTTAGGCGCTGGTAGATAAATTTGCCATATTGCCTGTTTAGATAACCAGTTTGCCGCTGTAGTTTTTTTCACCTTTGATGCGCTAGCGAGTTTATTAATTGCTGCGTAACCTCTCCAGTATCCTCTCGGAGAATAATAAATAGATTCCATATTAAAATGCTAGCATTTTCAATTACCAGCACCTAACATCAATTTACCCTTCATAGCAGATTTTACCAACCACGAAGCCAATTTTTCTTTGAAGGATTTATCAGGAATAGCATTTAACGCATGAATTAATTTTACATCTGCGAGATGTCTATGTTGAAGATTGCTGCTTTTATAAGCGACATCATGAGCATGACACGCCTTATCAATAGCGTTTATTGGATATTCGCCGGGTCGGGGCTGATTTTGATCATCAAGTCTGATATCTAATCGTGTTCCCGGTCCACAGTAGCTATATCCTGGAAGGTGCTTTTCTCCTGGATACTTTGCCCACGGTGTTCCTGGGAGTTTTGTCAATTTGGCTGCAATATCACCTCCTCGTTTTTTTTTAAAGGTTTCGTGGAAGTAAATCTAAATTTTTTCGTACTACATTGTACGCATTTACCAGAAAGCGCTGATCGATTATTTTTCGTTGTAATCGTCGTCAAGTCATTTGTGCCAGTACGCGTCCTACATTTCACACAATATAAATCCATAATTATATTATATAATGGCATGAATGTAATTGATTATTCAGCTACTCGACGACGGGAACCTATTAGACACCATGCAATGTTACCAAATTCTATTCGCGCGATTATCATCGGACCATCTGGAAGTGGTAAAACACAATTGCTACTTAATTTGATAACGAGATGGATGAAGTGGGATAAATTGTACATGATTGCTCCGAGTGTAGACGATCAACGATGTTATGAAGTATTAAAGGATTTTAATGATGCCGCGCAAGAAATTAACGGCGATGGTGTTATTGAGTTTATAACCGATATCGAAGAGGCACCTAGTATTGATGATATTGATGGAAGTATTAACAATTTAGTCGTATATGATGATATCATGTTAGATAATCAAAAGAATCCTGCTAGAATATTTTCCAGAGGCAGACATAAAAACACCGATGTGATATATATCACTCAACGTTACACTCAAATACCAAAAGTGATCAGAGATAACTGCAATATGCTGTGTGTATTTAACGGAGTTGATACTCATACTCTTAGAAATATTTGGCAAACTTGGTGCGGTGGTGATATGGATCATAATCGATTTAGAAATTTCTTTAGCCACGCTCAGACAATCCCACACGGATTTGTGACGATAAATTTATCAGACCCTCGGACAAGATATCGTGTCGGACTTGATCAAATATTTAGTTAGCGCATTAGCAGCCGAGGAGGTGAACGTCAACTAAATGGCGTCTTTTTTTTTACCCGAAAACTCCACGAATTTTCCAAGCATCGTTAACTCAGAACTGAAAGTTCCAAGCAGCAAAGGGGATGGTGACAACAAAAATGGCGTCGTTTTTTTTTTCAATTTTATTTTGATGAATGGAGGCTTATATTAAGCATTTTCGAGAAAGCCTCAGTTTGCTAAATCGACGCCTGTAAAAGTTAGTCTGTTCACCTCCTCTGCTGCTATATTTTTTTGATTAGGAAATATCGTTTGATTCCATGTGTAGACCAGCGCTCTTAGTCCGTATTAAACATCATATCTACGACGTGCAGATTCTGGACTTAGAAAACAATTTGGCAGCTTTTAAATATCACAAATATAGTGTGGTAGTCTAATTCCACATCTATCAATCAATTTAGACCTTCTTGAACCACCTGTCATTTCTTTATGAAGTGATTGATTAAAGGGTCAGCGTTGTGGCCAAAATGTATCTTATGAACATCATACACAGGGTTTGGAACAGATCAAGCAAATCGATTATTAACTATTTGTGGTCGCATTCTTTGAATTCAGTGTTTAGTTCCTATAGCACACAGTCTTAGTATACACGCTGAATATGACAGTGAAATGCAGTACTCTATCAAAGCCTAAAATGATTAGAGATGTCCAATCAATTGATCTTATTCTATACTAAGGTTGCAAAGTATTCAAAGCTGTTCAGTAAATGACTCAAATGAGATTTTATCCCACTTTACAGAAGTGTATTTGCGTTTATTCTTATTTCCAGGCACCGTCTTTTACCTTCTATATGTAAGATAGGAGATAAAAGAAGAAACTCTAAGAGCTGTATATTCTATTTTGGTAGAAATCAACCACTATATCACGATCACTTGTTCTGTGCCTACTTAATACTTGCTAGCTAGCGACGTAAACGGTAGTAAAATATAATAATTTATACTCTTCTGAAAGGTCTCAGAAATCCATTTATAAAATATATTTTCACTTTTATCACCGTTATTTGGACGTTATAAGAGAATTTACAATGAGAAACCCTATTTAGAAACAAATTTGTAAAACAAAATTCGGCACCGAAAAAGACTTATATACGATTGCTTCAATACGATCAGTACATAGGGGTAGGAAACTCCTAGCTATACTGGAAAATATTTATTTATTAAAAATAAAGTAAGCTATCAATACGCACACCGGTCACAATTGTAGTATCATAATTGAAATGTTTTAATGTCCGACACTTGAGATACAAATTAGTTTGAACGATGGTTGTTTATGTTTGTCTATGTTCAGTTGCCTAACAGTCAATCGCCACGACATTTGGCATAAACATGAATAATATCATAGACTGGTTAGAGACCTCTCGGACAAGACGATTCAAACTTCTACCTAAAACAAATCATACATCCATCACCAAAAATTACTTATGGACTTAAATTTGGCAAATACAGCCGCACAGGAACAGACATGGTACTGCGTAAATCAATACTGAGCCGAGTAAATGCAGACCGCATCTGACACAGGAAAAAGCTTCGCCAAATAATATGGGAACAAGATGAATAGCAGCAGAGGAGGTGAACAGACCAAGTTTTCAAGCAAAAATAAGGCTTCTACGGAAACCGAAACTAAATCAGACAAATCGAAACTAAATTAGATAAACTGAAACTATTTCACATAAAAGGCTGCTATAGAGTCTCCCTAGGTAGGAAAGTGAACAGACCAACTTTTACAGGCGTCGATTTAGCAAACTGAGGCTTTCTCGAAAATGCTTAATATAAGCCTCCATTCATCAAAATAAAATTTAAAAAAAAACGACGCCATTTTTGTTGTCACCATCCCCTTTGCTGCTACGATGCTTGGAAAATTCGTGGAGTTTTCGGGTAAAAAAAAAGACGCCATTTAGTTGACGTTCACCTCCTCGGCTGCTATGAAAATCTTCGATTTTTACTAACTAAATATTTGATCAAGTCCTTAAGATTTCACAAACAAACTAATTTGTAAAACCTCACCTCGTAAATCAATCAGATTATTAGATTGGTCAGTGAGTTTGAAATTAATTCTCGTTAACAAATTATTATGACATCGCATATAGACTAGATTAGTTGGGTCTTCAATAATTAGAAATCCTGGAGGAGCCGTTGGTGCAAATGAGTATAAAATATATCCTTGCTGAGCTTGATTTGATTGTTCGAGATTTATTTGATAATTTCCTTCGATAACATCACATACTAAATTGAGCGCAATCACCGTTGAAATATTCACATTATTCGGAGCAATATGTCTACCGCCGCCTTCTGGATCATTATTAAATTTCAGAATATTTGCTGTAGGATTCTTCGATTTTTTCCAATTATCGTGGATTCTTTTGAACCCAATATTAATAGCATCGTCAAGTTGTTTCTTTAGTTTATCCGGATTATATCCAGGGATTTTAAAATCTTTAATCTCCGTTTTATTAATATTGTATAGATCCGCAAACTTATCATGTAAGATCTCTTCATTTAATACTTCTTGAATAATTTTCGAGTGAAATATTTTCATATCGTCGATGATTTTATTACCCGTTTCTACGACGTTGATAAATTCATCCTTGGTGAGAGAGCCGGATTTAATAGATATTAGCAGTAGTGAAAAATCATTATTCATTGCTGTGAAATTTCCGTTAATGAGAGGAACATAAATTTCTTTATTCAAGAATTTATTAGGAGCATAATCCTGATAACTCTTGACTTCATTGACGGGTTTTATTTTGTTGGTGATATAATCGGATTTCTTAGGTTCGGGTGGAAAATCCTTCGAATTTTCTCGCGAGTTATCCGGTGGTAATTCAGGCCATCCTAACACTGATCTTATAGAACTCTGATAAATATCTACAACGTATCCTTCTGTATTTATCTCGATAGCAGATGATAGTGTTGGTTCATGAACTGTTATAGCGATTTTTGATTCTTTTCCGGTGAGAGATTTTATTCTGCGTTGAAATTCAGCATTGATCTGTTCGATTTGATATGACCCAGTTGGTATAGAAACAACCTGCCAATCTGGTGTTCCGTCTTCACGATTCTTGTTTGCAAATACCAAGGAATTATTCGGTTGTTGACCACCAAATGCTACCGATCTAATATTAGGCCAGCTATGATACACTCGTAGTTTTGCTAGTGCGATCTCGCTCACGGGAACGGGGATTGGAAAATTCACACTAAATTCGGGACGTGTTGAGGTTATTGATATCGTGCTTGTTTTCACCGGTGTTGTATTTGTTACTATTTGTTGAAGTAGTTCTTGCGACGACATTATTATTATTATTCTGCTCTAATTTCAGCATTGTTGATTTATACAATTGAGCCATAGTTGAAAATTCGCTATCTGATATTGTTGTGTCATCCAACGACGATGATATCAACGAGGATAATTGCGAGTAACCGGCAGATGCAATATGATATTTAATTAAATAATCATGTAGTTTACTCTGGCTACACGATGATAGTTTTTTTGTGATCCCAGTTAATATACCAGCAATTGTAGCCACTGCGGAAATAGCGATTGGAACTACGACCGGAGCAATCATTGTAACCGAAGATAGTATTATTCCAGCAGCAGTGATTACTCCTGACACCGAGTACACGGTGATATCAACTGTGGTTATTCTTCGTTTGTATTTTTTGATTTTTATTTGATATTCTTCACAGAGAGAACTGAGTTTAGTTTGAAACTCTTTGACTTGATCATAGCGATACTGATTCGATGATGGAGTCATTTTATTTTAAAAGCGCTAGTATTTTCAATTACAAATTACTTTGTAATTTTGAATCGTGAAAGAATTTTTAAATCAATTTAATTGTTTACTTAAATCCACTACGAATTCTACGTACCACGTTACTGAAACCCTAACTAGATTTTTATCTCTATTCGTTATCGTGAATTGTTCAATTGTATCCTTGTCGATTATCGTTGATATTGTATTATTGTTAACTTCAGATGAACTCGACGATGATATATCAAATTTAATCGGTGATACTATTGTTAATCGATAAATACCCTTGACTGCTGCGGCTATGTTTAAAATGTTATCTGTAGGTGTCCACGTATATGATCCGTATTGAATCGTGTATACTACGTTGATGACGGTAGATTTATTATGAGGAATTTTTACTTTTTCAACAACGTTTATCATTCTCATTGCATCATCCCTTATTGCGTTGTTGAATGTTTTAAGTTCATCGATGGATTTTTTAATATCGGGAAGTGTTATTTCAATTTTATCAAATGGGCTCCCAATAAACTTGTCCATGAGGTTTTTACGAAACGTCATAAATAGTTTCGTGTGTTTTTCATATTCGGATTGAAGAGTTGCTAGTTCCAATATAGAATCTTTTATTGTGGTGAGTTTTGGTGTGGTCACTGGTGGATTTCCAAAAAATTCTAGCAGGGGTTTGTCAATTTTGTCAACTATATTTCTTTGTAATGCAGTAAACTGATCAAATGCAACTATATGATCGTCATACTTATCATTAAGCGATTTTAATGAATTCACCGTGTTATCGTATGTTGTTAATTTATCCGTAATTGTTGAAACAAGTACACCTGGTTTGAGTTTACCCTCATCAGAAAATAACGCGATAGTATCCTCTGCTGCGTCTCGTTGTTTAACCAAAATATCATTAAGAGAGATATTACTACTTTTCAACTTACCCTGACGATCTTGAAAAACAACTATTTCACCAGGATCAACATTTGCTAGGTTTAATATTTCGGATATTTCATCTTCGATTAATTTTTTAACATCCTTGTTATCAACGGTTTCAACTCCACTATCAGGTTTCTTCAGCGATGATAAAGGTCGTCCCCAAATATCAATCATTATTATAGAAATCTTTTTATTATTCAAATCCTATGGATTTCTAATCCGAGAAACGCTAGCGTTTCTACCGCTAGTATACTCATTTACTACTATATGAGGTGGTTTCGAAAATCTTTTGGATATAGCATCAAGTACGTTTAATACTTCATTACCACATATTGGTGGATCAAGCATTGTTTGTGTTGGTAACGTAGAATACCAAGTCTTCATTGGAAGGGTTTTAATATAACGCATAAATTCTTTCGGCGGCGCTAATCCATATGAGTCAAAATAAATAATCCCACGTGGATCAATTGCGTAACAAACCCAGTGAGTTCCAGGTCCGGAGCTGTTATCTAAATTAATAATACCGGTTTCAACATCATTTGGTTGTGCCGGTAACTGATCTCTCATAAAAACCCCTCTGAAATTTTTTATTTTTAATTTTTTAGCGGTATCAATTAAATCAAAATTGGACATAGGAACTATATCGTTCCTGGAATTCGAAGACCCTTTCCGCTGTACCATGAACTCGGGGTTCCTGGTAGTCTTAGACCCTTTCCTTTTTTTTTATACCCCTTTCCAGTTGCCTTTTTCAACGCCATTCCTGCTGCGGTACCAATAGCTCCTAACGCTGCTGCCTTCGCTACCGCTGGGGCTGCTGCGGCAATCAACCCTGGAATCAACCCTAACAACGGGAATATACCACCAGTCTTTTCCATGTTTTTAATCGCGCTCGTAGAAAGAGTAATCTGAACTCCTTTTTTTTCTTTCAGCGCTTTATTAAAATGATTAGTTTGAGTTTTCGTCAGCGATAGTTTATTCCCTCCGCCATTCATTTGATTAGGTTTCAGCGTTATTGTGGTTCCACATTGCTTAGCTGATTTGGATTGTAATTTTTTTATTTGACCAGGTGTCAACGTAACATTGATATTACTATACGACATTATACAAAATAGATTGATTCTAAATTCAATTATAGATTTTCAACTGGTGCATCTACCAATCTCATTCGTCCACCAACACCTTCAAGTATCATTGATTTATCACTAAGAATAACAGCAACCGCTCTATAATTAGCAATACCAGCAGGACGGTTTACACGAGCTCGGAAGTGTATATCAACTACGGACTGTTTCATCAAGTCAAGATGTTCCAACGAAAAGTAATAAATCGGATACAGACTTTTAAAATCCAATTGTGATATTTGTAGACCAGTATCTACATTTTGATCACGTCCCATAAATGATAGCAATCGATGATAAACTCGTGCAATATGGTTTTGACCGTAATTAAGTTGTATATCCTCTGATGGTTCTTGTTGTCCGTTTATTTTAAGTGAAACTTCATTACATTCGATTTGATCAAATATCATATGGGAACGTTCTTGATTATCCAATCGCGTTCTATTCTGTAGCGCAATAAAAATATGCCGTGGAGCTGAAACACCCTGTCGTGCTGCCAAATGCCATGTAAATGTACCATCAATATTAGAATCCATGGTATCTGTGGACGTTGTCAACCAGCTTAATAATCTCTTTCCCCCTTGATCCATAAATGATAGCAACCGCGGTTCTACTGACAATGATGGAGTCAACACTGGCATCCATAATGTTAGTTTTGATAAATTTACTCTACCAGCGGCAACGCCAGCAGCGTGCCAGATTGCATTATTATCAGTACCCTTTCTCACTAGTGCTACAGTATGCTTTACTCCATAAATAACTTTTCTGACGTTTCTACAAAATCCAAATATGTGATGGAGCGGAATCGCACATGAAAACCGTCGACGCTCTCCCTGCAATGTTCCTTTTCGTGTTGCAAACCCTAAATTGAAATTATTATTAACGCTTCCGAGAATATCAAAGGTAGCACCTGGTCTGTCTCTATGTTCAGGGGTATCAAGTTGTGGATCAGCTGCAGTAGCTCTTGGAGTATGTATTTTAATATACGGAATGTGCTCAGCGTGATCAGTGATATCCTTAGAGAACATCATAGATGGACCAGCCGATCTAGTATAATCATCAGAATATCTCGCTAACCCGATTATTCCCGTAGCAACATCAACTTCACGTTCAATAGATTCGATTTCTTTTCCATCAATGAGATATCTTGCGCTTTCAAATAAAGCCATGATGCCATTGTTAACAAAACCAACTCGGATAGTTGGGTCATCTGCATATGGTGTTTCATCATACTGTAAAAGTTCACCTTCAACTTCAATAAAGGCTTCAGCGGGTAAAAAGTATTTACTGGTATCATGAACCTGAAGTTCAATTCTTCCACGAAGATCAGGTTGTACTGCGTGATAAGCAAAAAATTGATAATCACGTACAGAAGTATCTTTAAGCACTGGGGCTTCCATGTCAAATGCAACATCAGGGTTTTGTTTGAACATTTTTTATTATATATCCGATGGTCTAAATCAAAAATTCTGAAAGAATTCTGAAGGAATTTTGAATTGAAAACCCCAGGAATTCATTTAGAGAAAATCGATTTTCATGAAATTATGTCGACGGATTAGCCAAAAAACAATACAAAATCAATAAAAAAAACATCGAAAATTCGATGAAACAACATAATTTTAGCCTCACAGGATAAAAAATCTGATCAAAATCGATTTTCTCTAAATGAATTCCTTGGGTTTTCATCCTCGATTTTCATGAAATTTTGTCGATGAATTGCATAAAAACACTAGAAAAATGAGTAAAAACACTAGAAAAATGAGTAAAAAAAGTAAAAAATCTAACAAAATTAGCAAATTATAAATATTTTATAATATAAAAATAATTATTTAGTTGGGTGTATTTTAATAATGATGATGAAAATATCTGATAATGAAGATAGCGTTAGTAGAATCAAAAGTGATTCTGACATTAATGTTTCTGATACAAGTGATTCTGACACAAATATTTCTACAATAACCATAACAACTGAGCATCCTATTCAAATAAATAGAATCACAAGTGATTCTGACACAAATATTAGAAACACTAGTGTTTCTACAATAACTATCATAATTGGAAATCCTGTTCAAATAAATATTTCTAACGTTTCCGGCGAATCTTCTTAAAACCACTTCCCGAAAGCCCACTTCCTGCTATCATATTTGCTGTTATATTATCCTGGGCGTTAGTCATTAACGACTGTAGTTTTTTATCCACGGCGTTATTTATTATTTTACTAACCTGTGTAGGCATTACTGCAGTAGATGGCAGTGAAGTCATTCCAGAAACACTAGTGTTTCTTATGCTAGCATTTCCAGGTTTTGATTGGAAATTCGAAGAATTTCTACGTCGAACTAGCGCTGTTAGTTTATCCCGAGCGGCTGAAAATGCCTTACTAGCAAGATCACCAACAGTGTTAATACCCTTATCTCGGATAACATCAATTGCTTTCATTGCTGCCTGTTTTGCAAATGGAGCCACTTTTGGAGCCATTCTTGAAAATAATCCCATTATAGTATTACCGAGACCATCTCCATAGTATACTCGGTATTTTGGTAATCGTGAGTTTACCACGTAGACGTTAGTTGGTTTATCATGGTTGTAGTGTATGATCATTCTTCTATATACAAAAACACTAGTGTTTTTCCAAATGCTAGTGTTTCCAATTATCTAATCACGAAATCCTACGAATTTCCAGTGACATTAGTCACTATGATAACCATGAGAATTTTCGGCTAACTCCTCAATGAAATCTCTATATGTTGCAATATCCATGATACCACCTTGAAATAACCTCCTACAGATATCAGCTGCTTCATTGATTATTTCCAGTGAGTTATTTCCGGCTCGTTTTCCTCCTACAAGTATTTCTAATCGTGCTATATCACCGAGAATATTACCAGGGCAAGAAATACTTATATTTCCACTCGAAGAGTTTCCAACACTAGAATTTCCAACACTAGAGTTTCCAACACTAGAGTGAAAATCCATAGGTGAATATCCCTTTCCGGTTTTTTTCTTAGTTTTTTCTTCTCTTTTTCTTTGTTGTTCTTGTTGCTTTTCTTCTTCTTCTTGTTGTTGTTGTATGTCATAATTTTCAATTCCTCTCATAAACATTTTATACTCCAGTTTTCCCTTTTTTAAACGATCAATATTTTGATTCATTTTAAACAACCAATCAACCCAGTCAGGTCGTGATATTTTACTCTTTTTATACTCGTCCTTCAAAAAACGTTCTCTTGAATAATAACTTTGAACAGCAAAATTACCAAAGGTGATATAATCGTTGGGTTTCATTAATTGAAATTGTTTTATTTCTATTATACCCGTCGGAGTGAATTTGTCTATAAAGGGAACACCACGAGAAGTGGAAACTGCGCCTTCTTGTTCTTCTTCTTCTTCTTGTTCTTGCTGTCGTTGTAGTTCTTCTTGTTCTTGCTGTCGTTGTAGTTCCATCTCCTCTGCGATTTCACCTGGAAGTATTTGTACAGCTTGTTTCGTTTGTTTAGTTCGTTTTGCTATTTTCTCCAACACAGGGAGAAGAGGCTTCTCTGTTCTAGGACCTTCTTTAGGGACATCTCCGTATATCGCCCGTTCAGTTGCTGTTTTCACATCTGTAGTTGCCTTGACAACCGGTTTGAAGAGTTGTTCTGTATCCTCTGTGAAGTCGGTGGCCATTGATTGCCGTTGTTGAAGTTTTTCACGGATTCTATCACGAAGGGGTAATATTTTCTTAAGAGCTTCAAGTCTTTCTTTAGTGTTCCGTGTAGTTAATGATTGTCCTATCATTATTAAAAGAGTATCACTAATTGTTAAATTGCTTTGCAATTTTTAATTAAAAAATCCTTTGGATTTTCAAATCCAAATCATTTCGAAAGAAATCACTAACTAAAAAATGTAAATCATTTTAATACTTCCCCCTTACACACATAATTTTACTTCCTCATACCGTATCGGTTATACAAACAAGGGAGGCTCTCTACGCGTGGGCTCATCACCTTCAGAGTTTTCCATTAATGTTTTTAATTGTCTCACTTTACAATTAATAAGTCTCTTTTGTTCATATTCTAATCCTAATTGCTTACGTACACGTTCAACGATGCTACATAATGGTACGAAGACATTAACATCTTCAGTATTTACTAAGCTCTCACGTATAAGCTTTTGTATATTTTTGATTAAAAAATATTTCTTAGATAGAACATATTTTCCTGTCTGTTCTGCAAATTGTATATCCTCGAAATTGGTCATAATTTGATCACAATCCAAACCTGAACATAATTTTACATTTTCATCCTTAAGTTTATTGATTTCAATAATAATCAATTTGAGATTTTCAATATTCATATATATATAAAAATATATTTGTTTAAATGCAAAGTATTTCAAATACAAAGTATGAAAATTCTTTAGAATTAAAAATGCAAAGTATTTTCAAAATGAATTCTGGATACACTAAGGTGTTGATCATCTTAGTATACCCAGAAGCTTAATGCGATTATAGGTGATTATGATTATATATAATGAATGACGACGGCACATTTACCGTTTTAAACCCCCTTGGTGTTTTATACATCAAGCAGCGCGCTCAACGGTTAACCGACAAACACATAACAATAGATTATAGGTGAACAATGAATGAATTGATTTCAATGACAATGACGACGGTACAACAATAGATTATAGGTGAACAATGGAATGAATTGATTTCAATGACAATGACGACGGTACAACAATAGATTATAGGTGAACAATGAATGAATTGATTTCAATGACAATGGATGACGCGGGCTATTCTACATTCAAGTGTAAACAAAACCGCAAAATCGAAACTTTGGTTTTGAATGTCAATAATAACGTTCATACCACGTGTGACGGTGTGGTTTTGTTTACACTTGAATTTCGGCTAATGCCCAATTATAATAAAGACGAATTTGTATATATACACTCATTACGACGAGGTGATATAAAATAGGTGTAGTGATTGTAATTATTTGTTTGTTTATTAGCGATCACTGACAACGTTGAAAACACATATAATACTTGAAACAGACATTAAAAAAAATGTTTAAATACGACGTGTTTATAAAACAGTTTTGTTAATACTTGAAAAAAGACAAAATTGATTGTGTTTTGTTCAGATTTATTTAATTATAACAGCCAATGAAAAATCGAAGATTTTCCAACACTAGCGTTTCCGTGTTTAAGATCCGTAACTCTGTCATTGGTGGAAATCCTATGGATTTCACACGCGTTATACCTAACGGAGTTATCTCCCATGTGAAATTGCAAAATTGAAGATTTTCAATGGAAATTCTTTCACAATTTCACGAAGTAATTTCCAATGCAAATTATACATAAACAAACTGAATTTTGTTTTTAAAACGCTTTGAAAAAGCGGTCTTATAAATTCCTTCTGCTACTTTTTGTACCGAGGGGGGGAAAATATCGAAATACCTACCAGCTTCTGTCATTGATTGAAATACCATCTCCGTGTCAGTATTAAACGATCTTACAGGTCTAGCAATTTTCGGGTATTTCCCAGTTCTTCCTCGTTTTGTGTTTTCACATTGAGAAATAGCTTGAAGGTTGTTCAATTTGTTATTCTTGGGATTAGAATCAATATGATCAATAACAAAACCATCCTTGATTAATCCATTATGCACTTCATAAACGAAACGGTGATTGAGATACATTTTCCCTCCAGCATTAAACATCAAATAACCCATACCATTATCCCGCCCAACAGATTTCTTATTTTTACAATGTCTAACAACACCATCACGAGAAGCTTCGTAGTTTTCAATAACAGAATGTCTTTGAAATTCTTGGTTCATTATATATAATATATCTATTTGTCTAATTCATTAATTGGCTGAATTATAACATTAACAAATCTTTTTATATAGTCATCCGTAGTTTTTATGATTTTGCTATTGACGTCGTCAGGATTTTTGATTCTTCGCTTGTCATAATAACGTTTTAACTCTCTATAACGCTTACCCCCGCAATTAATACATAACTGCGACTTGCCTCTTACACCTACCCCACAATGCAAGCATGGTAGAGGTCCCTCCGAACCGTTTCTCACACTCTGCATATGATACCCACAGAATTCATTTCTGCATGATTTGTTACACGGAGTCTTTGATCCAATCATAAGCCATTTGCAATGATTCATTATATAAAATTTTCTTATTTAAATACTTGTTTTAATTATAATATGAAGGAGTTCAAGAGATTATCGAAAATTAAGCCTTGGAAAAATGTTAGATTTAATCTCGATAGAATCTCTGATATACCTAAAAGTCTAGTAGATGATAAACCACTATTGAGTAAAATCAGCGACTGTTTTAATGAGTTTAAGCGTGATGGAGCATCTCATACGTGGTCGACATTTCGAATTATTGATGAAGATGTCAATATACCCGTAATTGATGCTACTATGAATGATATAAGAGCAGCTGTGATACTTTCACACCTTGGTGAAATTGCAAAGCAATTTCTACGGAGGTATTTTTTTAGAATAAAATTCATTATCGAAGAGGAAGGTGAATGGATTATCAGAGATAAATTTGACCCAATCCTTAAGGATAAAAAAACTGTTATTGTGAGTAGAGATTCCAAACCAGGAATTCTAACTGGAATTGACAAACCATACTATGAGAAATCTTACCCTGTAACAGCAGTTGTGTATGGGTTATATCCAATAAATAATAATCCTAATATTACAAAACTAGCTCCGATGTTTTCATCATCAGTGGCTTTGCCACTTAATTGTGTAGCAACACGGTTAATAGAACACTTCACAAATGCATCCCGGGGAAACAAATTAACTGATCTACGAAGAAAAAAAATAACCGAATGGGAACTAACAGTGAATCAACATGGAGCAAGGATTTCCGATATAGCTAAATTAGAAGCATTATTAAAATTTCCAATATCGGTAGCGACAATAACCGGAGAA
The DNA here is from genome assembly GCA_029339505.1 of Unio delphinus. Taxonomy (NCBI): domain Eukaryota; kingdom Metazoa; phylum Mollusca; class Bivalvia; order Unionida; family Unionidae; genus Unio; species Unio delphinus. The sequence continues at coordinate 1,441,013 of JAQISU010000174.1, forward strand.
GTATTATACGAACCGAAATATCAATCGCGAGGAGCTCCAATTGAAATTATTGATCATAACAAACACGCGTGGACACCAGCGGTAAATATATTTCCACGAGAAAGAACTGTTCGATATATCCCTAAAGAATTTTCTAGGGATGATTTCTATGAAGAGAAATTATTTGATGCTATTCACGCGTTAACCAAAGACGACCCTGTGTCAGTATGGTTACTCAGGAGTAATGAGGATCCGGAAATAGGATTTGATCAGTTTGTAAAACCAAATGGTGAATTATATCGAACTGAAGAATTAGATACTAGAATGAGAAAAATCGCTAATGAGTATTTAGAAGGAAACACTAGCATTTCTACAGAAAAACTACTTACGGATAGTTTTACTATTCCATCAGTGGTAGCTCACTTCGCACGAGAAAAGAATTCATGGCGTCCAACACGAAGTGATTTTCTGGAGGATGTGAAGTTGAGTTGCGTCGAATTTGGTCATGGAGGATTGTGGAATACGAAATACTCACGTGATGGTATGATTTCAATTGATATATCCGCATGTTATCCTGGAAGTTTTCTCGGATATGGAGAATGCTCTGAGTACTTCAAACGATTTGGACATCCCACACATGAAATGACTCGTGTTGCGATTAATGGTCCATTGCCTGGAACTGCTAGCAGTTCTAATTTTGATTTAACCGGGTTCGCTCGTGTGATATCATTCGAATTAGCTACAGGGTTACATCCGTGTAGTTATCTTTGGCTTGGTAGACATATGTATGAAAAAGCGTGGATGCCAATTGTGCTATTGCGGTATATGATCGATTGTGGTATGCTAATATCGTTAATTGTCAGTGAAGCGATTATTTGTTATAACGCTCAGAAAGATGTTTGGTTACCAAAACCCGATCTAGAAAAAATAATTAACGAACAACGAAAACAATTTCTAGATGGAAATTCGAAGAATTTCAGCGAGGAACAAATCATAGATTGGTCTAAGAAATTATTCGAAGGTAGTAATAGAGAGGCTAAAGATCTCGGACGAAAAATAATCGGTAAATTCACTCAAGGTGGAAGATTTGACAATGCAAAATATTCTTCGAGATTAATCATAGACGATGAAGAATACAATTTCATAATATCTGATTTAATAAAAAAAGGGAAATTTGTAACCCGTAAGAACGCTTTTCTATCAGGGGAATTAGATGAGGAAGCTTACAAATCTGCGAGCGGAACTAATAATGTTTGGGTAGATGATGTTCTTCGAAATGGTAAGAAACTAGGTACGGTTGTTACCTACTGTGATGGAAAAAGTTGTCAATACACACAATTGAGAAGTTCTATGCTAGCCTATTCTTGTATTAATCTATTCTCGATGATAAATCGATTTCCTAATACCGCGGTTAGAGTAGCTACTGATTCGATGTATATCCATGAGAAATACAAATCAGATGTAGCTAAATTCACAGATCCTAAGGAAGCGTGGGGGAATTGGAGGTTTAAAAAAGAAACACTACATGAGTATTGTAAATCCGCAGATGTTGCTATGGATGATAAATATATTTGTAGAAATATAGATAATATTTCTGAAGAATTTTCTACTGCACCGCCCGTATCCGATCCGATTTGTAGATACAAGACAGTTTATTTAAACGGCTGTGGTGGATCAGGAAAGACAACTCGTGCAATCGAATTATTCCGTAGAAACGCTAGCGTTTCTAACATGATTGTGTTAACACCAACTCACAGACTCGCCAGAGAGATGATAGCGCGTGGAGTAAAAGCCTGTACTTATCACAGCTTCTTTCGATGGAAAGGCGATACATGGACTCCTGATCGAATGGGCGATAAATTTATTCCTGAAATAATAATCTGGGATGAAATATGCACGGTATCATTGACAGTATTACAGATATTTCTTGAATGGTTGTTATTGAAAAATACAAAAGTCGTCATGTGCGGGGATCACGGCCAACCGCAGCCATTTGTTGGTGGATCTCCACATGAATGGTTAAAAGGATTTGTAGATTATTATGAAGAGATTAATACCGACCATAGATCACTTGATGAACAATTACGAGAATTCAAAGCGCTAATTAGATTACAACCGGATAAAATCCAATGTGAAATAGCGCGTGAAATAATCTCTGAAACTCCCATGAATGATTTTTGGGAAATGTGGAAGCCAAATGATTTAATAATCGCGAGTAGAAAAATAGTCAGAGACGCACTTCAGATGAAGTTGTTTGCGCTACATAAAGAAAAATTTGCAACGCTTCCAGTACCACTCTGTTATAGACCTAAGGATACACGAAAGCAGAATATCGACGTTGACATTCCTGGACAACAACAAAAGCAGAATTTAGTATTAAATGATATTGTGCTGGTTGATATCAGCGTCGTTAAAGATGCATTAGGTGCTGATAAATCCCCATGGACGTTAGGTTATGCAGCAACAATACACTCTTCACAGGGATTGACTATATCCGATACAACTCTTTGGATAGTAGATAATCATATTGAGTGGTCAAATTTAGTTTATCTCGCAGTATCCAGAGTACGGCGAATAAACCAACTTCGAAGAATTGTTGTTGACGATAATGACAATACAATAAGTAATATACACACCGATGATAATATAATCAGAAAAAAACTCTCTGGTTATAAACAACAGGATAAAAAAAATAAAAGAGAATTTGACATTGATGCTGAATTAATTAAGACACTAAAGCAACAACAGAACAATCACTGCGCGAGTTGTAATTGTATAATGAGTTGGAATTGGTCGGATAAAGATCCTCGCCAATTCACCGTAGATAGAAAAGATAACAATCTCGGTCATGTCAGAAACAATGTGAGGTTGACTTGTCTTGAGTGCAACAGACGCCGGGGTGACAGCACCTTAGGTGCTAGTTAAGACCACGCGGTGGTAATTGAGTATCCTCAGGAATCACTTGTAATTGTTTGCGTGTAAATCCTCGCTGAGGAGCAGTTGAATCCAGTCTATAGACTGGAGGTCTACCAGTTGATCGTGTTATGCCGGATATTTTATGCGTAGTGACGCTCCAAATAGGATCAGTAGCTCTTTTTTTACCACCCTCAAGCTCTCCTGGTTCGTATAAGTACCTTACAATGACATTACTACCAAGAATTGGTTCTTTTTGTGAAATTCCTTGGATTTCCATTTTGATAGACGCCTTCTTAATAGCGTTGACAGGTTTCATATTAATTGTTCTAGTAATCTCATTATTGATTGCGGTAATCACAGCTGGTAATCTCTTGACCCATTCACGGGATCGTTTATCCTGTATGAATTCTTTTGCGTATTGATATCCGAATAACCGCTCAGCAAGGGTTTTATTAAATCGTTCAACAATTGCCTGATCGCGATGTAGCGCAGTGTGTCCTCGTCTGATGGCGACATTATGATGTTTCATCGTAGATGTAACAACACCTTGAAATTCCTTGCCAGGATCAACTTGTAACAGATTTGGCCAGCGCAGAGGACCTCGTCGATAAATTTTTTCAAATGCAGAAGCTACTTCAGTAGATGATTTTGTCCTTAACGGTTCTGCTTCTTTGTATCGACTTGCAATATCAACTAACGTTAACGCGTATTTGTAACCGTTGTCATGCGGCAGAAATAATATATCAGCTTGATGAACTTCATTAGGTGTTGTAACATCAAAATGCGAATAGTTAATTTGTTTAGGCGCTGGTAGATAAATTTGCCATATTGCTTGTTTAGATAACCAGTTTGCCGCTGTAGTTTTTTTCACCTTTGATGCACTAGCGAGTTTATTAATTGCTGCGTAACCTCTCCAGTATCCTCTCGGAGAATAATAAATAGATTCCATATTAAAATGCTAGCATTTTCAATTACCAGCACCTAACATCAATTTACCCTTCATAGCAGATTTTACCAACCAAGAAGCCAACTTTTCTTTGAAGGATTTATCAGGAATAGCATTTAACGCATGAATTAATTTTACATCTGCGAGATGTCTATGTTGAAGATTGCTGCTTTTATAAGCGACATCATGAGCATGACACGCCTTATCAATAGCGTTTATTGGATATTCGCCGGGTCGGGGCTGATTTTGATCATCAAGTCTGATATCTAATCGTGTTCCCGGTCCACAGTAGCTATATCCTGGAAGGTGCTTTTCTCCTGGATACTTTGCCCACGGTGTTCCTGGGAGTTTTGTCAATTTGGCTGCAATATCACCTCCTCGTTTTTTTTTAAAGGTTTCGTGGAAGTAAATCTAAATTTTTTCGTACTACATTGTACGCATTTACCAGAAAGCGCTGATCGATTATTTTTCGTTGTAATAGTCGTCAAGTCATTTGTGCCAGTACGCGTCCTACATTTCACACAATATAAATCCATAATTATATTATATAACGGCATGAATGTAATTGATTATTCAGCTACTCGACGACGGGAACCTATTAGACACCATGCAATGTTACCAAATTCTATTCGCGCGATTATCATCGGACCATCTGGAAGTGGTAAAACACAATTGCTACTTAATTTGATAACGAGATGGATGAAGTGGGATAAATTGTACATGATTGCTCCGAGTGTAGACGATCAACGATGTTATGAAGTATTAAAGGATTTTAATGATGCCGCGCAAGAAATTAACGGCGATGGTGTTATTGAGTTTATAACCGATATCGAAGAGGCACCGAATATTGATGATATTGATGGAAGTATTAACAATTTAGTCGTATATGATGATATCATGTTAGATAATCAAAAGAATCCTGCTAGAATATTTTCCAGAGGCAGACATAAAAACACCGATGTGATATATATCACTCAACGTTACACTCAAATACCAAAAGTGATCAGAGATAACTGCAATATGCTGTGTGTATTTAACGGAGTTGATACTCATACTCTTAGAAATATTTGGCAAACTTGGTGCGGTGGTGATATGGATCATAATCGATTTAGAAATTTCTTTAGCCACGCTCAGACAATCCCACACGGATTTGTGACGATAAATTTATCAGACCCTCGGACAAGATATCGTATCGGACTTGATCAAATATTTAGTTAGTAAAAATCGAAGATTTTCATAGCAGCCGAGGAGGTGAACGTCAACTAAATGGCGTCTTTTTTTTTACCCGAAAACTCCACGAATTTTCCAAGCATCGTAGCAGCAAAGGGGATGGTGACAACAAAAATGGCGTCGTTTTTTTTTTAATTTTATTTTGATGAATGGAGGCTTATATTAAGCATTTTCGAGAAAGCCTCAGTTTGCTAAATCGACGCCTGTAAAAGTTGGTCTGTTCACTTTCCTACCTAGGGAGACTCTATAGCAGCCTTTTATGTGAAATAGTTTCAGTTTATCTAATTTAGTTTCGATTTGTCTGATTTAGTTTCGGTTTCCGTAGAAGCCTTATTTTTGCTTGAAAACTTGGTCTGTTCACCTCCTCTGCTGCTTGAATTATGGCCCCAAATCTGTCCTCGTAGGCATTCGCTAGAAATTTGATCATTGAAGCAGCCACGTGTCTCTCTGAGCAGATCACAATCGTAAGGTTCACTCCCCAAACGGATATATCCAACCTGTCTTTTGACGTACTGCTGAGGTTTATTCATCATGGTGTAATACGACGACGCTCCAAGAGCGCTTGAACGCAGTTCACATATGTTTTGACAAGCGGAAATGTACCTGAAAAGGTGTTCTAAAAACTACAAATAATTAAGGAACCACATTCATATGACCCCCTTCTCTTCTGCTCATTCATAAACACATTACCAGGACATGAGCGAGGCTAGCATAACATCATCACAGTGTACGAGAATAGAGGTACGTTGAGGGATTACGACGAAAGAATCTCACTCAAAGCATTATAGGGAAGGCTTTTGCCAAAGTCATTTCGGGAGACTAACAAATATCAGACCCAGTGCTCCAAGAGGCACACTGTGGCTTATGAGCAGGCAGGTTAATAGTGAATATGATCTTAGACCTACACCAACTGATATAATTAAGGCAGCAATCAGCGCCAAGCCCTGCATTGCCTTTATGGACCTCAACAAGGAGATGGTCAGCTGGGTGGGTTTCTTTTAGATACACGAGAAGTCCAAGTGTAGTTTCAAATACCTCATCCTTATCAGTTCATTTCATGACGTCATGGGTATCACGAAACAGGTCGAAAATTCCATGTTCGATATCAAGTGTGGAGTGAAAGACCTTCGTCCTGGAGGCTTCACTCTTTGCCATTCTCTGACCAATTCTCCTAATACCATTCATCGGAAATACGAGTTTACCTATATACGACTTTGGACAGAAAGTTGTACAATTTCGCCAGACTGAACGGTAAGGGAAATATTAGTCCCGCTCGTCCTGATCAGAGTACTTCTGTTCGCAGACAATGCAGTACGATCCGCCGACGCAGAAAGCTCCGACCATCATGAACTGTCTATCTCGTGAATGCTGGCTGATCTTACTTGCAACATCAATATAACTATAGTCATGGGACAAAATGTTGCACTGTAGCCAGCTCTCACAATAGATAGCATTGCCTTGTAGTTAGGTACCTTTATCTTGCTGAAGAAACAAGCATTGGAAAGAAGACCGGCTTTGACAGATACACACTACGTGCTTAAGATATTAATAAATCTGTACTCAAGATTATGATGTTGATCTATCAGGCTTTTGCTCTCAGTATTCTGCTGTATGGCAGAGAAATATGAATTACTTACAGCTGATATGAAAAGAAACTGGCCCGATTTCCTCTCCTATGTTTGCGTCGAATACCTGGTATTTCGTGGCAGCATAAGACAGCACACACTTAAGTTTAAGTAAAGACCACTGTTACTGACTCGGTTACATGTACAGATGAAAGATGTATGACACTCATTATAGAGAAATTTCAAATTTAAAAATACTTTAATATTAACATCAATATTAACAGATGGGATAAACTTCCACGACGCAGCGGTAACTGACTTCGCAATATCAGAGTACATCCTGACAAACAGTGAATGATTCAGTTACACATCTGGTAGCTGAGCTCCAGCCTGGTTATATCTACCACAGAACACACTTGTCACACCTAAGGCAGTCTATGTCATTCACAACTATACCTTGTTTAGCCATTAGAGGGAATGCTACACCAGCTAAAAGGTCATTCGCAGAGGCTACTGCATGACATCGTCTTAACACAGACAGACGGATGTCAACGAGTTGAGTCCGTCGACTAATTAATTATTAGATATTTTTAGAATGATGTGAGCAGAATGCGAGACTCAAAGGATATGTTTTCGATCAAATGTATAAGATTGTATCATCCGTGCTATAAACTAAATTGTGGCCTTGTTAATATGAGTTAACTCAATCGCTAATTACCAGATATGCATGATAACAGAATATTACACGAACTGTCCATTTTATCATCGCAGCATGATCACTCATTCTTTGAAACAAAGCAAATTTATGACCAAATTCCATTGCGCAGACACTACAAACAATGAAATAAAACAAGCAAAGGCAGAGTATATAATAACAGCTACATATCCCGTGGGAAAAGCTTCATTTAGCCCGTCAAGCTGAATTTGCCAAACATAAATCAACGAAACTAATATTGATGAAAGCTATACTATATTTAGGATTTTTGAAATACTTGGTTTTGAGACATGCAAGTTTCACATCAAACCATGTACATCTGTATACAATATGTGTATATTAATATACATGTATAACTCAATCTAAGCATTAAGTGTAAATTGAAATGTTACTATCGGCTCTCTATTTATTTAAATCCATCACAGTCGAAAAAGTATCTCAACAAATTCGAAAAGAATAACATTTTAATAATTTGTATGTGGAAATGTCAATTTGCAATGCATCATTAGACTCAAATGATAAAATATTTCAGAAGCTACATTATTTGAAACGTTCTAAGTATATATATAACTTAATAATGGAATAAACAGCAAACATAATAAATTCATATTTATATTGATTGTCGGAATGATGATAAATATAATTTCTTGATTTCCTTAGTTCGAGTATTTGTGCTTGACAAAGGATGACGAAAGGTTCGAAAATGTGTACTATGTATTTTATGTTATGTACTGGAATAAACATTTTACATACAAATATCAGGTTTGCAAATAGTTGTGATGTGATTCGTTGCTTTCATTGTTTCCATTAATTATGTTGTATTTTTAAATGCATGAAGTCTTATGTTCAGTTTGTGATGTGTTGTTTGTATATTCTAGTTTTGCATCTGACACCATGACCGTACACATTTCCGCGGGTACGTATAAACAGTAATTTAGGATTCATCCAGTAATTCTCACCACATAACTTCGACAAAGACAAGGCTAACAAAATTCCTTTACTGACATGAATCGCTCAATGTAAATTAAAACTATTTCATATTATACTAAATAGTCCACGGAATCTGATGTCAAAAATGCAGCCTATCATGGTGTTTCAGATACGTTCTAACTTAAAATCTGTTTCTTGAAGTTTTGAGTTATTTTGGTCCGATGTCAAACGTCTGCACACAACAAGGATATAACAAAATTATTTAAAATCTGGTATTCATATTCGTGTATAGACAGATAACTATGAAAATCGTACGACGAGAGCTCAAATATATACTAACATATTGAAATTGTTTGAGAACAAATACGATCAGAAGCTAAACGGAAATACTTTTTGCAGTCCCATCGGTTCATTGTTTATTGCAGCATTTATATGCCGGCAGAATACTGAGGTATGTTCCCTTCATTGATTCCTAAATTTTCAGTTAGTGTATTGCACATATAAAGACAGCAGATGCACAGCACGCTTCCATACTTGCAATAAAACATAACACAATAACGACACATAGGGCATTATGTATTGCCCCCCCCCCTCCGAAATACTTAATCGGAAACGTTTCTTTGGATATCCCGTAATTAGAGCCGTATATTGACAAAGTATTTAATCAGGTCCGTACATTTTGCTCTCCAGACGTGTTCCTTATGTCTAATGTTATTTTGTGATTTAGTCATGAAGTGATGTTTCTTAGCGATGTTCTCGTGAACTAGGGTAAACATTAGAGCTACATCAATCTTTCAAACAAGCACTACTGTTATTTCTGACTGGCTTATTTTACGGTGAGATAGTCAAAAGTAAATGCATAAAATCACAGAGAATTCCTGAGAATAACAGGACGGGGTCTTCCATAAATTAACATCAACCTACCATTTGTAAGTTAGCACAGAAATGATACTGAAATACATAAAAGCGCTATATTTAACAGTAATTAATTAATCTGTAGTCTTTTAAACTAATATTTTTAAATCATTGTATAATCCTCGTCTGAATAATCCTGATGGAAAACTAAAGGCAACTGTATACACAGAACGAAATGTCTATTTATAATCTAATTTATTACCTGGTTTTCAGAAAATTGGATCCTGATAAAGTGCTGCATAGCATAATTGGAAGGGATAGTTTCTGTCCAAATTTTAAAATCAGTATATGAATGTGAAGTTTCACGCACTAAACATCAAATTCTCGAGACGAAAGCATTTACATTCGTAGTGCATTCTGCGAACAGTATAAGAAACTAACGGACTTCACTCCTTCATTGAAAAATTCACTATCATTTGATATGTCCACATCGTGATACACGAAACATCGTCACTGATTTACGTGGATAGTGTTCATCTTTGTACGACATACAAACAGTGAGTAATTATCCCAATTTTGTATGCTAGTCTGTGAGTGATTAGAGTTTTAAATAAAACCAATAAATATGACAATTCATGTGAGTAAATTATGAAAATATTGTCTTTACTCAGCTCAGTAGACATCAAAAACATTTTGACCAAGAATTTCCGTCTGTCATTTTGTTACTTGTTTTTCCAGTGGTAATTATGGATACCTATTCCTCAAAATAACACGGATTAGAAAGCTCGATATGCATACCTTTTCTCCATGAGTTTTATATGTTCTATGCCTTGAGTTAGGATCATATTTATATTTTCCGTTCAAATATTCAAAACATAGTGGAATATAAACGGTAAACAACGACCATTACAGCATTTGAATCTGTAATAGATATTGCTACACAAACACTATTTAGAAGACATTTAAAAGAAAGAAACTTTGCTTGTTCTGAGTGTTGTAGTTGCTGTTGTTATTATTATAGAGTTTAACGCCATTTTTCAGCACAACATAGGCCATAAATGGCGGCCAGTATTAATGGTGGAGGAAGAATCCAGGAAAATCCCAGAAAGAACCAGCGACCCACGAGAAGCTACCGGCATGCTTTCTCATATAAACAAATTGGCTGAACCCGAGATTCGAACCCACGCAGATAGAGGTGAAAGCAATAAAGTAAAATTAATAAAATAAGAAACATTTACCAGGCTCAAAGCATATTATACGAAAGACCGTTATGCCAGTCTGCATGACATTATTCAAAATATAGGAAAACATTTTAGTTATTAATTGCTCCACTTAATTAAGTCTAGTTTTATTAGCTCTCGATTTTACCAAAAATTAAAACACTTCATCAGTAAAAAAATAGCAAAATTACTTGATTAATAGTACCTCATCAATCATTTTTAAGAATCACTAATGCAACAATTAAAATCAGCACTTAATTATAAACATTGCTGTTCTAAATCCACATGTAGGAAACGCATCTGTATATGTTGTAAACCAGAATCAACACGTGTGACACAAACTAAGTTATATCCACACACCTTTTCCTACGTTCACATAATTTTTAATAGACAGCAAAATGCAACGATAGCAAAATAAGTTAAATAGATTATACCATATTAAAATACTCATTCAGTACCATAAATATCATATGAACTTAAAATTGATAATAGTGAATTTTGTATCATGCCTGTTTCAGGCATTAGGATAGGTATCTGACATATTGATCAGTTGTTTGAGAATAGCCCTTTGAACTTAGTTATGCTTTGATGGTAAAATGGCAATGGAGAAAGAAACATAAAACGCAAAGATCACTGCCTTGTCAGTCCCAAAACAGCCATTAAGTCAGTTTCTATAATAGAAACCAAAGCATACACAATTCAAAATAATATCGACATATAACGGCCTTTGCCAATATCATTTCGGAGACATTGGAAGGCCATTGGAAAACGAATGACGGAAACAGCTCAGCATTAAACAGAGCTCTGGAAGAAAATATATGCATATCAAAAGAAAAGCGAGTAATAATTCATAATTGGTTTTCCGATTCCGTTTGCATATTAGTCCCAGGGTTGACTGATGCTTTGGATATAGTATATAGATTGATCAATTCATTATCATATCTTGATGACTAGTTTATGTAACTAAATTCTTCCGTGTTTATTGACGACTTTATTTTTTCTTTCCCTGAGTCATTTTTATCTTTCCATCATTTATTTTGCAATCTCTTCTGTTTATTCATTGATGTCTTTATCCATCTCTACACATCTAAATTTATTTGTCACTGCAGTGAAAGTCCAATAAAGTTGGATTTGATTTTAATAAGGTTAGATTTGAAAACTATATATGCGATATCCATTTCTAAAATTCATGTAACACGTTATGTGACAGCGTGAAGTTCTGACTCTTCTCACAAACACAAATTAATTTTGCGAATGTTGTCTGCGGAATAAATGTTATAATCGTATACAACCGACAATCATTTTTGCATTTTATAACACTGACATTTAAAGAAGAAGGTATGGTTTAACGTTTAAATATTCGTTTCTTACTTTGACTAGGAGAGGAAACAAACACCAAATATCAATTATTAAAATATTTCTGCGAGGTTGGAATGCTATAAGAACAAGAAGATGCCGTTGAAAAGAATACTTATGGATCATTTGTAACTGTGGAACAGAGAAAGGAAAAGGATACTTTTGAAGCACAGTTTGCATACTGCACCTCATTGCTATAAATACCAACAACTGGACAAAATATAATCATGTAAATTTTATCTCAGTATATAAGAATTTTAAATGGAATGAATTCTTCGTTTTAAAAAAAAGCCTATGGTAAGATTAAATATGTCTTGTTTCATAGGCAGCCATAGTTATAATCTAAACTTCAGTTACAAGTAAAATACATATTGTTAGATTTCAAGATTTCAGGTGCTTATTGTTATATATATATATATATATATATATATATATATATATATATATATATATATATATATACCTACAATTGTTGAATATGTTTCATGTATATTTCATTGAACAAAGATTACTACTGTTTAAGGAATCGGCTTCCGTTTTTTAATCATAATCTATTTGCAAACTAAAGGTCAAAATATACTTTTTTTACTTCAATTTGTTGACGTCATAAAACCTGCAGTAAAATTGGTTGATGATTTATTTACATCCTTTTCCATTAATAACCTTTTGTTTTTTTTGTTTTTTTTTCCATACGTCGAATATATTTAGATATACTTTAGGAAATTCATTTAAGAAAGGCCGTGACTCATTAGGTAGCTTCTACACAATGGGATAAATAGTATAGAAAAAGATTGTTCACGTCTGTTTTCCTGTTTATTGGTATTTCTGTTGTCTACCGATAGTACTCTTGAGACTAATTTGGTCGATGCTACCCTAATATCGGTTCAAACAAGTAATCATGTTGACCAGTTTTCATTTATGTGTCTGAGAATTTCTTTGAATCCATTAACTACTTGGCAATAAGACAGACACGATGACAGCTGTAACGAGGTGAATAAAAGAAATAATTCAGAGTTATGTATAGGAATGGGAAACCGCAAATAATTTACAAGGGAATAATGCTTATTAATTCTATCTAAAACAAAACGTTCGGCAATTGTTAAACTGAACTATAAAAAGAAATCGAAATTTCTCAACAAAAGGTGCCGTGAATTTTTTTTTGCGTCATCACGTTGAATTGCCAGAAGCGCACTACCTCCCTTTATCTTTGGTAGACACGTTAATGTTTGCGTGTGCGTTATGAAGGTATTAACTGTTTGTTAATCTGAATAGATCTGCAGCTGATAATAGATGGGAAGATATTCTTGTATCTATAGAATATCATTGTATCGATGGTAGACCTTTAAAATTAAACGTGTACAGTTTAACTCATCCGCCCATAACTTTATATAATAATAATAATAATAATAATAATAATAATAATAATAATAATAATAATAATAATAATTAGTAGTAGTATTATAATAATAATACTAATAACATTAATAATAATAATAATAATAATAATAATATTATTATTATAATTATTATTATTATTATTATTATTATTATTATTATTATTATTATTATTAATGACTTTGTATAGTGTCTAATCTTTAGAAGCTCTAAGCGCTTTACAACATATATAATGATATGACTACCGAAAAGAAAACAGTATGCGATTAGAAAACATAATAAATGCTGAAAATATTTATGGTAGGGAACATTTTAAGTCTTTTAGTTTGTTCTTGTAGTACTAAAAGGTGAGTTTTAAGAGCACTCATGAAAAAGATCATTGTGACTTTGTGTCTAATTTCAATGGGTAATTCATTCCACGTTGCTGGGCTCTGGTATGCAAATAACGTGATCCATATGACCTCGTTTCCATATCGGGAATTATGAGTATACGATTGTCAGAAGAAGCGGCAGAGAGGGTGAAAAGACAAATTCGAAACGTCACCCTCTTTGATTACCAACTCGACTAATGGTGACTAGCATAGAAGTCAGTTCAATGACTACACCTAGCTTGACCCAAACCAATGTTGTAGTCGACCCATCTCTGCTGCTCTCTCCATGTGGTAAATTGTCAATCTGAGGATATAAAAAATATCTTGTACAAAGATCAGACAAAATGAATAATTCAGACAAACGATCAATCTGAGATTTTTTTTAACTTAGAGTAATATTCTTCCTCCGTTGGAGGGGTTTCTTTTCTAGGTATCAAAACCCCTTCTTCTATCCTACTACGGTAATACGCCATCAAAGTTCTGTATTTATCTCCACCACATTCATTACAAATCCGATATTGTCCTCGAACGCGAACATTGCATCCAACACAATGTGGAGGACCAGCATGTGGATTTTTTGATAGGATATATTTATGTTTCTTGCAGTATTCTCCACGACATATTTTATTACATTTATCTGTGCTTCCTTGACGCAGCCATGTACAATTTTTCATATATCAAATAGTATCTATTTAATTTAGTTAGAGGATATCTTTATTTTGTCAATTTGCTGCTACAAATTAGCCAAATATTTGATCGATACCTACACGATATCTTGTCCTGGGATCATCCAGATTTATTGTGACAAAACCATACGGTGTTAGTTGCGCACGTGAAAAGAAATTTCTGAATTTATTTATATCCATATCCCCGCTACACCAGGTCCTATGAATATTTCATAGCGTGTGTGTATCAATTGCATTAAATACAGCTAAAATATTAGAATTGTCTCTGATCACGTTCGGAATTTGTGTATACCGCTGAGTTACGTAAATAACATCGGCATTTTTATGCCGTCCTCGAGAAAATATTCTTGCCGGATTCGTTTGTTTACCTAGCATTACATCATCATACTCAACTAAATTATTAACGAATCCATCGAGATCATCGACAGATGGTGCTTCATCAATATCGGTTATAAAATCAATAATATCATCACCGCTCAGCAATCGTGCGTTTTCATTAAATTCCTTAAGTACTGTGTAGAGTATTTCTGTGGGGTGATCGAAGATGGTTTTGTCATTAACCATATAAATTCAGATAAGAAAAACAAATCCCTGGATAATATGAGAGCTATCACGCAGTCTGAATTCCATTTACGGTAATACTGGTAGATGTAAAACAATAGGAAAACGGATGATAAAATCTGTAAATACAGAGACAGGCGAAGAAATAATATTTCTATCAATGAATACAGCTGCCAAATATTTCGATATTCAGATGCGTTCAGTAGAATATGTCGCATAAAATATTACCAAATCTGCTCTCTCAAATAAATATAAACAAAAAATTACATTTCAATACAGTTGAAGGGAGAGACTGTCTCTGCGTAGTTATGTTGCTTATATTACTTTACTTTTTATTTAATATAATATATTTATTTTTTGTGGATATTTTCAGTAAAACATATTATGATGTTCAATATTACACAAAGGTACCATCTCTCACAGTTCGTATACTACTGAAGTGTAAATGAACTGAAAAATGGGAGATAACTCCATATTACTTATTTCTCCGTTGATCGTAACCTATTTTGTCGCTGTATTTAACTAATCAACCAGCTACGTCCTAATTAACATCAGTGAAGCAACATAATCAGATAACAGTTTCAAATTAGTAGAAGAAATTTATTGTTTCTCGCTTACAAACAGAACCCAAGCAGAAATAACATCACGTACCGTATAATTCAAAAGGTTATTTTTAGATTTGTACAACATACATGTACTCGGACCTGAATTTATCGGAAAAACCCACGTTCTGTCTGTACAAATTTTAAAAAAATCAAAAATTAGAAATCGAAATTCAAAAATATTAAAATTTAAAATCGAAATTTAAAAAAATCGAAATTCAAAATTCAACAGATTATGTACGCACATCTCACCATGATTCGACTCATGGTGGGATATCGTTTTACTCACCCCGGTTTTGATATCGGGGGTGTGTGTACATAATCTGTAGAGAGTTCATTGTAATACGTAATTCGTATTAAATTAATGTTGTGTTTTTCATGTTGTCTGTCCTAAATTAAGATTATATGTTCCATGTGTCTTAAACCTGAAAGTGCACGGTGGTGACCTTGGGGTTCAAAAGTTTGGGCTGTCAATAATATGCCTTGAGCCTGCTAGAACACTCGAAACTAGAGGTTAAAAGTTTGTGCTGTCAATAATATGCCTTAAACCTGCAAGGGCACTTTGGTGACCTTGGGGTTCAAAGGTTGTGCTGTCAAAATATGCCTTGAGCCTGCTAGAACACTAGAACATAGAGGGTAAAGGTCATATTTTTAAATTTAAATAAATATTTATATATATATATATATATATATATATATATATATATATATATATATATATATATATATATATATATATATATATATATGAACATCAAAAACATTAATGCTATTATATCTGCAATTTAAAAAAAATGGACGAAAATATAAATATACAACTCGATCCAGAAAAAATAATTTGTGATTTCGAGTCAATCCAACGACGAAATCTTGAAGGTGGTTATACACTTTCAACGGACTATAGGCTGATAAAGAACATGCAGTCTATGATGTTCCAGTCCTTATTAATGGTAAAAGATACAGATGTAGATAAATTTGTACCCCTTTCTATCGCGGTAGAAAACATTAAATCAAAACTGTCTCACGAATATGAAACGAACAAAATTATCAACACACGCGTGAGACAACTAAAAAAGATTATAAATGAAAACGCTGTTACCGATGGCAGCTTGGATTCATTCCTCTTCAGTTCTGTTGTTTTATTCTGTCATAATATGTTTTTATTCTGTTTTAATATTTTTTTTATTCATATTTGTAATGTTTGATGCATTTCATCTTTTTTTAAATCCATTTTAGTCGAAAAATCAAAGAAAAATCTGTCAAAATTGTAATATTTGTAGGGTAAAACACCGAGAAATTCTCTAAATGATTTATCGATAAATCGATAAATTTGCCGTGTTTTGCTCATCAATCAACTAAAATCGGATATATTTTTACCACAATATACAAAAAACAGACAAAAAGGATGAAATTACCGATTTATCGGTAAATCATTTAGAGAATGGCTCGGGGTTTCACCCTACTAAAATCAGAAATGTGACAGATTTTGTACGATAAAATTGACTAAAATGGGTTTAAAAAAGATGAAATGCATCAAATCTGTAAAGAAATATTCTGTTTTACTGAAATCAGATTTTATTCAGAACTATATAATATTTTAAGTGCATCAAGTTCAATGCAGGAATGCGCGTAGTTTATAATCTGATCTTGGTCACACGGGATCATAGAAATATGTTCTCCTCTAAAATGTTCTATTTTTAATCTTTTAGCAGCATTTATCAGATCAAAATCTGACATCGGTATTATATTCCTGGAAGTCTCAGTCCCTTTCCTAGATAAGTTCCCGGAAGTCTGAGACCGCGTCCCTTTTTTATACCCTTTTTCTGTTGCTTTCTTTAATGCCATTCCATCGGCGGTTCCAACAGCACCTAACGCAGCCGCTTTTGCAACGGCAGATGCGGCCGCAGCAATTAATGCTGGTATTGCTGCCAGAAGCGGAAATATACCTCCTAATTTAACCATGTTTTTGATGGCACTTGGAGAAAATTCAAGTTGAACTCCAGTTTTTGGTACCAGAGCTTTACTGAAACGTTTAAGCTGATTACCGGTTAACGATAATTTGTTTGGATCACCACTCATTTGTTTTTTCTTTAACGTTATTTTTGCCCCACATTGATTTGCGTTCTTTGAAAGTAATTTTTTTTTATCTGACCTTGAGTCAGAGTTGCGTTAACATGACTATACGACATTTTTATATTTACTCGATTGATATTAATTACATGTTCTCTACTGGTGCATCAACGACTCGCATTCGTCCACCAACACCCTCGAGTAATACTGCTCTGTAGCTAAGTATAACAGCTATAGCTCTGAAACCAGCAGGAACAACAGGTGGACCTACAGCACCAGGAGGAAAGATATCTACAATAGCTCGAAAATATATATCAACAACAGATTGTCTTTATAAATCTAAATCTTCCAGTGAAAAGTAATAGATCGGAAATAATGTCGTAAAATCTTTTTGAGATATTTGTAAACCGGCATCTACATTTAGATCACGCCCCATAAACGAAATTAAACGATGATATGCACGTGAAACAGTAGTTTGTACAAAATTCAACCTTATATCCTCGGTAGGTTCTTGATGTCCATTTATTCTCAAAGTAACCTCAGTAACATTAAGTGTGTCAAATATCATCGTACTTTTTCTGATTATTTGCTCGTTCATTTGCCTGAAGTTCGATAAAAGATATCTCGTGGTGCTGATACCCCCTGTTGTGCTGATATATGCCATGTAAATTGACCGGCACCATTACCTTGAGTACTATCTGTAGTCATTGTTTTCCACGATAGCAGTGATTTACCACCTTGATTCATGAAAGAAAATAATTTATTTCTTCTGTGATAGATGGAACCATTACCGGCATCCACAATGATAATTTTGCTATCGTTATTTTAGCTTCATCAACAACCCCGTCGGATCGCCAGGCTGCATCATTGTCTGAGTCTTTTCTGACAAGTACTATAGTGTTTTTAGCACCAAATATAACCTTTCTAACATCTCGGAAAACCCAAAAATATGAGCTAATGGAATTACACACGAAAATTCTCCATTAGCGTTCAGCATTGACTTACGTGCTGCAAATCCAAGGTTGAAATTGTTTTTTCTTGATAATACTTCATTTAAGTCTGCGTCTCCACCTGCGGCTCTTACATTACCAGTAGTTAAATATGTGTGATCTGTATGATCATTTGTATCCTTTGCAAACATCAGCGATGGACCAGCTGATCTTGAATAGTCATCAGACTATCTTGCTAGACCAAGTATCGTCGTAGCAACATCAACATGTTGCAGACATGATTAGATATGTTTTCCATCGATGATGTATGTGGCACTACTGAATAATGCCATAACGCCATTATTGACAAAAGCAATTTTAGTAGAGCTTCAAAATTTGTATGGTCTACTTTTATAAGTCGCCCCTCGACTTCGATAAATGCCTCAGCGGGTAATAAATACCGACTTGTATCTTGTACTGGTCATTCTATTCATCCACGTTGATTTGGTTGTACTGTATCGTAAGAATAATATTGATAATCGCGCAATGAATCATTTTTTACGAACTGGTTCACCATGTCTAACGCTGTATCGATTTCACGTTTAAACATTTTATTGTACTTACTATGATCTAAATTGTAATTATCTACGAAGACCACTTCTTGCTATCAGACTAGCGGTTATGTTAACTTGTTCTTCTTTTAACGATGTATCATCCAGATCCATTAATCTTTGGGATGCGGCCTGATTTATTTTTTTTTTCATTTGCAGGCATAACTTGAGTAGATGGTAATTTCAATTGCTGTTTTCGTCGTAGCAGCCGTAAAATTCTGTCCTTGACCGCAAAAAATGCTTTACCGGCAAGATCACCGATTGCGCTAGGGGCTTTGTTGCGAATAACATCGATAGATTTCATTTATAGTTGTTTTGCAGTTGGCATTGCTTTTGGGGCTATCCTGGTAAATAAACCCCAAACAACATCACCAAGTCCATCTCCGTAAGTTATTTCATAAAATGGTAATCGTAAATTTACTACTCTGATCATTCTTGGTCTACGATACGTATTGTGTACGATAATTTTATTTAATTATTCACCATGATCTAAATTATATGTCAAGGGATTTAGTCATCTGTAATTTCATCGATAAATTTCCGACAGGTATTGATGTACATGATACCACCGATATCGTCGACAGATATCAGAGATTTCCTTGATAATTTCATGAGAAGTATTTCCAGCGCGTTTTCCTCCTATGAGGATTTCTGGTTTATCCACGTCAACGATGACGTTGTCAGGGCAAGTGATATGATTATTCCCTAGACCACTTCCTGTAGTAGCGCCAGAAGAGTCATCACCATGATCCCTTTTCGTACCTGGTGAAGAGCGTAATCTCTCCTGTCGTTTAGTTTCTTTTTGTTTCCTCTGTCTCTTGTCCATTTGTTTCACCATTTCTATTGTTTTCTCCATCCCTTCCCTTTTTTGTTTCGCCTTTTCTTTTATTTGATCACTTCTAAATTTGTTAGCTTCCAACATCATCCCTTGTTGCTCTATTTGTTCCGGGGATGAAGAAAGTTGATAATGGGGAGGTTGTTGTTCTATTTGTTGCAAAGGTGGAGGAAGTTGATACTGTGGTTGTTGTTGTTCTATTTGCTGTTGAGTTTCTTCTGAATAAAATATTTTTATATCGTTAATATATTCATTATATACTGAGTCATCACTTCTAGCCTGAATTTTATTGTAGTGCACATGATATAGACATTTAAAATAGTTATCAGTAGTTGTGTTAACATACTCAGGTTTTAAAATTTCAGATTTTCGAGAAAAAAACTATCATATGCAGCACGAGAAAAATCATTCTTTTTAATATTTTTTATTTCTTCAATAACACCTGCCTTAAATTTACTAATCAATTTAACATTTTCTTTTATTTACTTTAGCTTGACATGCAAGTTTTTCTTTCACATCAGCTATTTCAGTGTAAATTTTATCATTATCTTGTTGAGGTTGTGCGGCAGCTATTCTAGCTGGAAGATCTTGTAAAATCTCTTGCGTTGCTCTAGCGGTTTGTTGTATCGTCCCAAGAAGAAGTTCCTTTTTTCTGGATCAGTGATATCTCCCCATACAACTTTCTCAGTTGTTGCCGTAATAGGTTTAAATAATCTTTCTGTACCTTCTACGTAATCAACTTGTGACTCCTGGCGTTCTTGAAGTTTTCTTCAAAGCGAATCTCTCAAAGGAATAAATTTTTTGATTACTTCCTGGCGTTCTCGAGCTAATCTAGTAGTATATGCTTCTCGGATATTTGACATATTTAGATATATATATATATATATATATATATATATATATATATATATATATATATATATATATATATATATATATATATATATATATATATATATATATATATAATGATTTAATTACATGTATCGATAAAATATTTATCTAATTTGTAGCAGCACCGAGGAAGAATATTACTCAAAGTTCAGAAAAGTCTCAGATTGATCGTTTGTCCGAATTATTCATTTTGTTTGATCTATGTACAAGATCTTTTTTATATCCTCAGATTGACAATTTAACACATGGAGAGAGCAGCAGAAAGGGGTCGACTACAACATTGGTTTGGCTCAAGCTAGGTGTAGTCATTGAACTGACTTCAATGTTAGTTACCATTAGTCGATTTGGTGATCAAAAGGGTGACGTTTCGAATTAGTCTGTTCACCCTCTCTGCTGCTGAAGAGGAGCGTAAGTATCTTCTTGGTGTCTGCACATGGGTAAGGCCAGATAGGTATGTTTGACTGCAGTCCATCAGTGAAACGTAGGTAAACAAAATAACTCGTAAAATATGAATTAAAACAGATAAAACTGTATTGTGCTAAACAACTGGGTCAAATTATCACGGCGTATGGACAATCTATTACACTATCGCAGGTTGCCGACTATTGAAAAGAATACGGCAAATTAAGTAAGATGCCAATATATATTACATTAATTATTTCTGATAAACCAATGTTCTTTTCTACACCAAAAAATATAGTTTCAAGCAACTACTCAAACTCTGAAAGACCGAATCAAGCTCTAAAGATAGACCCGAAAATAAATATTATACGAGCTTATATGGTTAAAATATTCCTTACGAAAAAATTCGTCATGCAAGAT